>SSNR01000445.1:151591-256296 GCA_006937965.1 Callopanchax toddi | reverse complement strand
GTCCCCTCCATCTTTAAACACGCTGTTATTGAACCCATCCTTAAAAAACCCAGTCTGGACTCCTCTCAGCCAAATAACTACAGGCCCATTTCCAAACTGAGCTATATCTCTAAACTCTTAGAAAGAGTCGTGGCTGATCAGCTGGTCTCTTTTCTGGAACAACACAACATTTTTGATAAATTCCAATCTGGTTTCCGTAAAAAACATTCAACAGAAACAGCTTTACTCAAAGTATCCAGTGACATCATGATGGCAGCAGACTCCGGGGAGTTTACAGTCTTAGTTCTGTTGGACCTTTCTGTTGATCACAGCACCTTAATGAACAGACTCCGTGACCTGGTGGGGATCTCTGGAACAGTTCTAGACTGGTTCCGATCGTACCTCTCAAACAGAAGTTTCAGTGTCCATATAAACAACATCATGTCAGATACAACAGATCTGTTCTGTGGGGTACCCCAAGGCTCTGTTCTGGGTCCACTCCTGTTTTTACTATATATCCATCCTCTTGGACAGATCATTAGTAGATGTCACAATGTCTCCTACCACCTTTATGCAGATGACATTCAGCTGTACTGCTCCTTCAAGGACTCAGAGTTCTACAAACTGTCTGAACTACTGGAGTGTCTGTCAGCTACTAACTGGTTAGAAAAGAACTTCCTTCAGTTAAACCCTGAAAAGACTGAATGTCTGATTGTTGCCCCTGATAGGATGGTCCCTCTGATCAGTCAACATATTGGACATTTAAGTTCTGCTGTAAAGTCAAACCTGAGGAATCTGGGTGTTATTTTCGACCAATCAATGTCTCTTGAAGGTCACTCAAAACAGCTAGTCAGAAACTGTTTTTATCATCTGAGAAATATTTCCAAATTGAGAAAGTTGGTGTCAAAACCTGAACTGGAAATGGTTCTTCATGCTTTGATCTCCTCCCGTCTAAATTACTGTAACACACTTTTCACATGTTTGAACCAAAAAGCCCTTGACCGCCTTCAGCTGGTCCAGAACTCTGCAGCGAGGCTCCTCACTGGAGCAAACAGGAAAGATCACATCACTCCTATTCTGAAGTCTCTGCACTGGTTACCTGTTAAATGTAGAGTTCATTTTAAAATCCTGACTCTAACTTTCAGGGCCCTACATGGTCAAGCTCCTCTTTATGTTACTGAACTGATAAAGCCGTACGCTCCAACCCGAGCTCTCAGGTCCACAGACCAGAATCTCCTAACAGTTCCAAGGACCAGATTTAAAAGTCGAGGTGATCGCTCCTTCCAGTCTGTTGCACCGCGACTTTGGAATGACCTTCCTTTAGTTTTACGCTGTATAGACAGTCTGGACTCCTTTAAAAAGCAGCTAAAGACCCAATTATTTAAAACTGCTTTTAAATAACTCTTTTATGTTCTCTTGTTGTTGTTTAATGATTTTGATTTGTAATGATATTTTGTTTGTTTTATTGATTTTATTTGTTTTATCATGTTTGATTCTGTTTTCTGTGAAGCACTTTGTGATTTTTTCTGTGAAAGGTGCTATATAAATAAACTTTACTTATTTACTTACTTACACTCTTTATTCATGTCTGTGTTCTGAGGCTAAACTCTGAGTGAGTTCACTCCCTTTGCTGAGAAACAACTCCATTACAATTAATTGCCATTAACCTGATTCCTCTTTATTATGGAGCTTGTGCAAACTGCTGTCATCGAGTGACCGGCCGCTGCATCTGTTCATGCTGCCATTTTTAAACGCTCTAGTTAAAACTGTCGAGAAGCATCAGGATGTGAATTAGTTTCCTTTCTAATACTTCCACTTGTACAATATGTAGTTTTGTATAACGTAGCTTTCTCTCTTTGAGAATTGATTAACTCAAACACATTTGATTTACCCAAATATTAAAACTGTATAAAACATTATTACTGTAGAACGAGAGATCTGCTGTGGACAGAGACAAATGAACATAATCATAGAATCACATAAACCGAATGAGACCTTCAGATTGTTTCATTTGGCAAAAACCTCTAAATGTGCAACTGTGAGAACCCAGATGGGTTTTTAGGTGATTAAAACTGCTGGGCTGGAACTTTAAATGACATCAAAGAAGCGTTTTTATTCGCTGCCAATTAGATTTTATTTGAACAATTTTGGCTTTTATAAGGTCTGTTGTTAGAAATAAAAACATTTAGAAGATTAATTAGGTTATAAGTTAAATCTAAGACAAATGAACACAAGCTGTGGTCACATCTGAACAGACCTTTCTTGTCATAAATCTCACAAATATCTGTAACACAAGTGATTCAATTCTTTAAAAAATATTCTTCAGTTCGGGAGTTTTGATGGAGATTTTGTGATGGAGATCACAGTCCATGGGTCCTTATGCACAAAGCTAATTATCAGGAGGCTTTGTGTGTGTGTGTGTGTGTGTGTGTGTGTGTGTGTGTGTGTGTGTGTGTGTGTGTGTGTGTGTGTGTGAGTGAGGCAGACGTTCATCATGTCAGACCTGTGTAGAGCTGGTCAGTGAGAGAGATCACTGGTTTAATGAATGGACTCTGTTACACTGTTATACTGTTAACTCTGTCATTTCCCTGATTTCAGTAAATTAAATGTTCCTGTAAATGTTTTGTTGATGACATCAGATGTCATAGGTATCAACTAATGAAGTGTCTGAGTACAGGCCTCATATTCTGTTCTGTTTTTGTTACTTCAATGTTGATGGGTCATGTTGGTGCTCCACATTTACATGAGTAGAAAACTGATTTAGAAAATATTTATCACATTAGTTCAAGGGAAATTAATAAATGACCTCAAATATTTGATTGATTTGACAGGGAGATTTGAACCGGAGCTACTGAAAGAGTGACATCTAAATAATACATTTAGAATCTGCAGAACATTTCACTGTAGTCAATATAGCAGCACCTCAATGCATTTAGGTGTCTAGATGTGGTGAAGACGACTTGCTGAAGTTTAAGCTGAGCATCAGAATGGAGAGTTAAGGTTGTTGGTGCCAGATGGATTGGTCTGAGTCTGCAGTGACTTTCACCCACAACCGTCTCTGGGGACTCTAAGAGTCTGAAAATAAGGTCTGTAAACTGGCTGGTCTGAAAATAAGAAAACATCCAGTTCAGAGGCTTCTAGAGGAAAGAACGGTAACAGAAGTTCAAATAACCGCAAGGTCAGCTGAGCATCACCTCTGAACCAAAACATGTTGAACTTTGAATCAGATGAACTAGAGCAGGTGAACTCCTGTCAGATAAGAACAGGAAAATGAAGCTACATTTTACACAGAATCAGCTAAACTGGACCATGAGAGACTGAAAAATATTTCCTGTTCTGATGAATCTAATTTCAGCTGCAACATTTAGAGGGGTCTAAATTTGGTCCCAGTAACATGAAAGCATGGATCCATTCTGACTTGTAGCAACGCTTCAGGCTGCAGGTGCTATAATAGTGTGAGGGAGATTTACTTGTCCCACTTTGGACCCCTTAGTACCACCTGAGCACGGTTTAACAGTCTACCTGAGAATTGTTCCAGATCATGTCCATCCCTTTATGACCACAGTGGACCATCTTCTGATGCTACGTCCAGCAGGATAATGCTGCATGTCACAAAGTTCAGATCATCTCTAACTGGTTTCCTGAACTCCAGTGACCTTCACAGTCACCAGATCTCAATCCAGTCCAGAACCTTTGGAATGTGGTGCAACAAGAGATTCACATCATGGATGTTCAGTTGACAAATCTGCAGCAACTTTGTGATGCTATCATGTCAATATGAACTATAACCATTGAGGAATGTTTCCAACACCTCGTTGAATCCATGACATGATGAATTGAGACAGTTTTGAGTGCTCAACCTGGTACAAGCAATATGTACCTAATAAAGTGGCTGGCGAGTGTATATTGTGATACATAAATGTGACTAACACAAAAATGCAAACTAAAAACCAGAAAAATCTATTTCTGAATCATCTAATAATCTCATGTCATGTCATTGTTTAAAGGAAGCAGGAAACCAGAGCAGCTATTTCTGTCTCCATCAAAGACGTCATGGATAAAAGCATCCAGCATCCCTTCACAGCCAACAGCAATATCATTTTCCTTGTCATATTTTCAAGATCTTCCGGAGCGGTTGAGATTAAAAGGAAGTTGCCCAACCCACTCGTCCTCGTCTGGAGAACTGGACACCTGTTCTGAGACAATCATGCCCCTCTCACCGACGGCTCAAGACACGCAGAAGGCACGAGGACACGCCTCGTCTCCATGGTGCTCGACAGAAACAGGGTTTCCTGTCTGCATACAGTACATGTGTGACGGTACAGCGAGTCTGAGAGGACGGTTTGCCCCCCCCCCCCCGCCACGCTACGAGTGGACTCATACAGGGCAGTAAGAGTGAGAGGGTGTCAATGTGTGTACACACGCACAGAGAGGGTTAGGAGGGGCGAGGCCATTCACCCCCCTCACCTCATACCATCAGATAGACAAACCACAACATTCATGAGACCGTGTGCAGCAAAACAAAACGTAAATAAACTCACATACAGCTGCTGGGATAAAAGGAGCCACCATACACACACACACACACACACACACACACACACACACACACACACACACACACACACACACACACACGCACGCACGCACGCACACACACACACACACACACACACACAAAGAAAATGTCAAGCTGAAACACAAGTGCGAACAGGCTTTGATCTGCTGAGAAGTTCTACAGGAAGACTTTGTGCACCAATCTGTCATGAACCAATTGAAACTACAGCAAAGCTCCAGAGCATGAGCTGACACAGAGACAGAGTAATATCCTCAGACAATCATGAAAAATACAAGAAGAGAAAACCCAGATCCTCTCCACAAATGTCTTTAGACGCTTTCCTCCAAAATTAAATTAGATACCAAAGGAAAACAGATCCACACAAGGGCATAAACAAAACATACAACCAGCTGTTGTTTCTGTCATGAATCTGACCACACACTAAAGACAAGAGAGTGTTAAAGCTCCTAACGGTGGACGAAGCCACTGCAGGATGAGGCGTTGAATACATTACATTTAAACAAAGTTAGGATTTTCTACAGAGGCTTTTTGGATGAAATAAAACCACGTGAATGAAATATTTATAGGAGAGGCTGCATGTTCCCATCACATCACAGCCACGGGACATGGGGGAAGTCATCTCTAATATAACTTTATGAGCTGTGCTACAGAGTGATGTTAACACAGAAAAATGAAGCGCATAGAAAAGTCCCCTCACAGAAGAAGGAACCACATATCAAGAGCAGGAATCAATTCTGTGTTTTTGTTTTTTTGTTTGTCAAAAGATGTTTAAATCTGATTGTGTGAAAAAAGATGAAGCATCAGGCAAAAAAAATATTTTAAAATATTTCAGCTGCATTTAAAAAGTCTTGCTCTAATCCAGTGAGCATCTGTTCTGTGACAAAAAGGACAACTTTACTACCGTTTGAGCTCTTGATTTAAAAATGAACAGGTTGCTAAAACAGAGCTGTAATTCCCTGTTTTACTGAGATGAGACAAAGGAAAATGGACAGAAGAAGAAAGCTCTAGTTGTGAAACAGGAGAAGCTTGAAATTAAAGAGCGGTGTTTCATCTCTCGTCGTGTCTGTCTCAGCTCTGTCACATATAATGAGACGGGTCAGCCCTCGGCACAGAGGGGACTGCGCTCTGCTATCAGCCCTCAGCTTCATCTGTTGTTAAAGCATAACCGTGTCAGGCTGCAGTCCGAGTCGCCTGTCAGCCACAAGACCCCAGAGAGGGTTATCAGACCCCTGTGCCTTCTGCTCCTGGAGCTTCGCTGCAGCAGAGAGGAGGCCCTGCACTTGTGTTTGCTGCTGCAACTGTATCTAAATGCAGGGCGACGCTGATAAGGCTGATCTCCGTCATGAGTTTCTAATCCATTAGATGTGATGCTTTAGAAAGTGAGGAAAGTATATAGAAAAGAAAAGTTCCCATTTGCCAGCAGTTTTAAGATTAATGTTGCTGTTTTTCTAATCTCTGATACATTTAAATAAGTAAAAATGGGTTGGCTCTGATGCAGCAGCTTCTTTATGCAGTCAACAAAGAGAAACAGCTGGTTATTTATTCTAAATAAAAACCCACCAACACTGGTTCTGAGTGTATGAGATGGGCACAATTATTTATCTTTTCGTATGAGTTAACTTTTCATTTATCTTTACAAATACAGCTGCTTGAACTTTTAATTTTCAGATAAAAGTTAGAAGACTAAATGTAAAACATTCACATGATCTGAATAAAAACAGGAAGCAGAGTCGTGTCCATTCACTCATCTATACTGTACATGTGGCTGTTTTTACTGCAGGAGGAAACCCAGTCATTATGTTTAAATGTACTTTGTGCTTTTAATAAAACAGAAACTGAGTTTTAATTGTATTGCAGACATATTTCTAAAATATTAGAATGGTGCCACATTTTTCTATAATTTTAGATTTGGGGGTTAATCTAACTGTCTCAGCGTATTCTTTTCTGATAAATGACTGGACTCTGCGTTGAGTTTTGTAACATCTGCAGGTTTATTTACTCACTGCACCTGTACTGTCTGTAAACGCATCGTTAGAGAAACTAAATTTACATTTCCAGTCTTTTATTCTATCATAGCAGATAGAACACAAGGTTTACTTGAAAATGGTGTAAAATGTTTCTTGGATGCTTTTAGAGTTGATAGAATTTTGTCTTATCTTCCTGTTATAAAGAGGCTGTTTAAAGCGTCACTGAATGAAACGTCTCTGTTTCTCTCAGGATTAAAGGTTAATGAAACTTCTTGGACATTTATTGTTTACATCTCACCCTCTCTTCATGCTTTAGCTCATTTTCATTTTTATGTAAACATGTCTTTAATTCTTGTTCTACAGAAACCTCTACATGACTGTTATACTGTAATCAAACCACCATACTGACCCTCTAGAAGCAGATATGTTGTATCTCAAGGAGCCTTCCTAATAAAACAACTTAATAAACAGACCAACAAATAATGTGTTTAAAATATTGCTAAACCTTATGATGAAAATGAATTAAAATTGGGATTTAAAGTTTTAATTTGAGGAATTAGCCAAATTAGAAGAATAGCTTAGAAAAACCAACATTTTCATAGAGTTTATTCAAAGTGTAGAGATTGTATTCTAGGTTGATGTTGTGGACCTGCAATATGTGGTGAGAACAGTTCTAGATACCAGAGAAACAACCTGTAAAACAAACACAGTGTGATGAGGCCTTCAGTGGTACTGGGTTTATGACAAAAAAATAAAACAGCTCAGAATTCAGCTGCAATGATGGATATGATATAAACTCTAATTAAAACAGCTTAATCCAGTGCAGTGTAGATATGCATTTACATAAATACACAAGTAAAATGTATAAAAAGCAGAAGGTAAAAAGTTACAAAGTTCTAGAATGGTCATGTTTGATCAGCACATTAATAAAAACATTAAAAACTAAAGCTTTCTATTGACAAGATACAAGGACTAGTGATAGGCAAGTTCACTCATTAATTCACTGATTAGTGACATCTCTAAAACAAATGAAATGGAATGAGAAACAATGAGGATCTGATTAGAGTCAAAGGGAAACCAGGACTAAATATACTCTGAGGGAGATCATGACTGAGTGAATGCAGGTGTGAGACTCGGAGGTGAAGACCAGGTGTGATGAAAAAATAAGTAAAAGAAAAAATAAACACAGAAAATAAGAATTGAGATCAAATTAAAACTAGAGTTTAAAGGATTACACGAATAAAACCAAGAAACTTCTCTCCTGCAGACTCTACAAAGTACTGTAGATGGATGAAGTATTCTTATATATAAATATCAAAAAGGAAACATGGTAAGGCTTTAATTCTTCTAACATCTCAGAGTGTGATGAAAAGGTTTTAACCTCTACTGTAAACATGTGCCCACATTTCTTCAATTATTATTTTATTCCTAATTTGTTAAAACCTAAACCCAATGAACTGGATGTAATTGGCAACAGTTACATTTATTAAGCAACAAATAAACAAAATAAACCCAAGACTATACTTCACCCTCCTGCTGTCCTGTTAGCACTGGTCATTAAAACAACACACATACCCACTAAAAAAAGACCCACAAACCAATAAAAACAGCTGATGTGAGGCTCTGTCAAAGCATCACGAATAAAAAACTCATTATTTACTCATTGTAAAGGTTCCAGACTGCATTAAAGTTCAGCAACTAAACTTAAAGCCTTCCTCCTAAATAATCTAATCAGGAATACATTTTCAAAGCATACTTTAACTAAATAAGAGCTAATTGTGTATTTACTGCACAGTAAGGCGTTTTATTTCTCACAGTCGACGTCCTCCTCACAGACTGAAGGTTCCAGAGCTACAGTAACTTAGTACGCCATATTGACTTTAGAAAGCGCTTCATTTGCAAAGTCCATCAAACGTTAAAGTGGTTGGAATCAATAGTCAAGTCTCCTTCTTGTCACAGCAGGTTAAAGTCATGTCAAGGTGCCTGTAGCAGACACAGAACCTCCTCTCATGCAGAATCCTGCTGCTTTGGACTGGATGCAGAAGAACTGCAGCATAATTGCCTTACTTTACTGACAGCAGGCCATCAGGACAGTTTTAGTGAACTTGCTCTTAATGTTTATTAATAATCAAATACCCTTTAATGAGCATTAATCAGTTTGTGGTGTTTTTGCACAGATTCCCATCTTCTCATTAGGTGAATCCTAAACTCCTTCTCATTATTGCTATAGCAGAAAAAAACAACACAAACACACAGATAATGAACCAGCCGTGTTTCAGGGTTGTCGATGGCTGGGTCCAGACACACAGTAGCTCCGTCTGAGCTGGTCTTTATTCTGGTTTTTCAGTAAGGATAAGTGGAATGGGACCAGGTCTATATGACAATCAGCTGTCATTTCATTCATCTGCAAATGTGAGAAAATCTTTGACTTTGTTTGTTTCACGCTCCAGTGTTGGACCCACTTCCCAGGAGTGTTTTCCTATCTGCGTTCAACTCTGGAATTTTCTGATCATTTGCGTTCACCTCACAAAGACACGCCTCTTATTATCAAAGAGCCTCAATTAGCTTCATACATCATCCTCAATGTGTTTTTTCCTGCACAGAGGAGAATACTCTTTGGCAGGGTATTAACTCCAGCTTTTATCCCATCCCTCTTACTAGATGAAGGTCACTCTCTATATCTGCAAAATGACTTTTCTCTCTTCTCTTTCATCCTGCTCTTCTCCCATCCTCCACACCAGGGCATGAGTCAGAGAATCTGACACCTCCGAGGAGATGGAGGAGGGCAGGATCGGGAGAGAATGGAGGCAAATTGAGAGGCAACGAAGGAGGGATGGACGAGCTGATCGATACCTCTTAGAAACAAGGAACCCGAGACGATCTGCTCTGGCTCTGCTCCCTTTGACATATAAGATACAGTATTAAACGTGGCAATTAAATCTACCAGAGAACAGATGGTGCTGGAGCCCACCCCCGCCTTCTTTTTAATCACAAATCTCAGCTGTACATTGTTCTTTATTTGGCAGCAGAATGCTACTATTTCAAGCATTATTACGCTTAAGCAGGCAGGGTCGATGGCGTGTTGCTTGGTATAAAGCATCACCATGCACGCTGAGCCGAAGCTACATATTACATAAGCTCCACAACAAACTGAGCACAAACCCAAAAATAGTGCAGCCCCTGTTAAATATTTCAGGCGCTTGCCAGCTGAAGGGGGATAAAAAGCCTCTTTCCCTCTCAGTTGCAACAGAAAAACACACACAGAGACATGCAGATGGCCAAATGAAAGGAAAAAAACCCTCCATTTAGTGCACTGCAGTGCAAAGCGGATTACTGTCACCAAGGCAGTCTTTTAGCTTTCTTACTTGACGTACAGGACTTGCTCACTGAGTGGTGTACTTAGTGCACACCTACCGATGCTTCCTCATTCACTCTCTGTGCAGAACAGACTGAAAGAAAGCGTCTCTTTGCTGGTAACTTCTGAACTAAATAAATCATGCTCATGAGACTTGATGCGAGACACGATGGGGGAGTCACGAGGCCTCGCTTAATCGATCCACACAGCCCAAAACAGTGGCGTCTTTTCATAGCGAGGACAGCCTGAAGCTTTGTCAGCAACTGGGTTCGTCTTCAGATGAGGGTCACGTTATATTTCAGGAAAAATAAAGATCTCATTCTGCTGGAATAAAAGCAAAGAGATCCACACTGGAATCGCAAATCAACAAGTCTTCATGGTCAAATATGGTGGAAATGAACCCAAAGCAGAACTAATAAAGCTGTGGAACGCCGTGGATGAGCCTCTAGAATCTAGATAGTGACACGCACAAGTTAATTGCTCCATCGCAGGCTGATGGCTAAGAGATTAGCTGAAATCCTGTAGAGGAAATTAATTCGTATCACAACAACACTCCGGTGGCAACAACATAGAAATTAAGGTCTAAGTTTACATGATGATGCCAGTTAGACAGCTCAAGAACATGTAAAGAAAAAAAAGACGAGAACATTTCTACAGCCTTTTTTTATGCAAGCAAAATAAATCAGAAACATCTGATTTAAGAAAAAAACAATTAATTATCTATTTTCATGAGGAGAACTCGACTCTATTTTGTAAAGGTGACTACTTCTTCATGACCTTTCTGTGTACAAATCCTGCTCGGGGCTGCGTTTACTTTATCACAGCAAACTGTAACAGTCCCCCTCCCCATCTCCTTTCACTCTGCAAGAGCTGCATCTTACTAGATGAGAGGGATTATTGGCAGACGTTGGAGCAGCACACGTCAGGTCTGGCTTCTGTTATTTATGAAGCCTCTCAGCCCCAGCCCTCCTCTCTGCAGCAGAGATGCAGGTGGGCTTTCATTATTGAAGATGTTCTTCCACTTCTTATTAGATCTCTGACTCTCAGAGTGCATTAAGGAATTGAATCTGGACAAAGAAACAGCAATACATGATGGCCTGACATTCTACCCCCTGGAGTTCCTCTGAAATATAGGGCTGCCTCACATCAGCCAAATTGTTTGTTCTATTCAGCTTCCAGGAATAGGCTAAGGAGTGTGTTTGCACTCACGCCCTCTTAACCACACACACACACATACACACAACCACAGAAAAAAAAGGCGTTTTGATATTTGTGCTATGAAAGACAAATCTGAGTTAGTCTTACTTTGGTAAAATTGCCACACAGCCTAAAACATTTCTTCTGGAAAAACAAAAAGAAGGAAAAACTGAATTTGGTGAGATAAAAAAACAAGCTCTGAAAAATAATAATACATAGATGGTTCAGATGTTTTGAGGTGTGTTTCTGTGAAAAGAGTCTGTAACTTTTATATTGTATTTTAAACAGCCTCAGCTTGAAGAAACAGATTCATTCTGATCAGATGAGCTAACAGCTCATTTGAATAGGACCAGTTATAAAGTGTGTCTGCCACCCTAAAACACTCTAAAGCGTTCCATAGCGGTTCATGCAAATTTTATTTTATAATTAGAAAATCACTGTTTCTGGGATTGAGGGACAAATAAGCATTTGTGCACATCCTGCTGACACTGATTTAGGCTGATTCTGATTTAAATTGAAGAACTATTAACTGATAGTTGACAAAACTTTAAAAATAAAAAATCTGATTAACATGATAATTCTAGAGGTATTTACACATATAAAATGTATCATTATCGGTGTGATTTAGTCCTTAACAATTCATGAAATAGGAAAAATACCATAACTGTTATTGCTGCTTGGCTTGTTTACAAACCCCCCCAAAATGATATTTTAGTTTCAGATTAGACAAAAACTGATTACACCAGCTGATTTTTTTGGTGCACCTCTGATTATAAATGTATCCGCCAGCACAAATTTCCCATTACATGCTTATTTACAGAGACTTCTGTGGGTATTTGCAGTGGAAATTAGCTGCAGAGCTAGCTGAAGATTCATAATGATTCTAACAGAATAATCATAAAATGTGAAATGTATCTAAATGTTATATAAGAGGATTTGCACAAGCTTCTGTGAATATTTAAGATTGTAATTGTTTTAACACTTTGTAAATGGACTCATGTGACTAGCTCATCTGTTCAATCAGTGTAATCTCTGTTTCTCCACACTGAGGCTATTCAAAGAACAATCAACAACAGGATCATTGTTCATAACCTTAGGTCGCCTCTTTAAGCTGTGACTTTAAAATGGATTTTGTAGGAAAATCCATGAACATTTTCTGGCTACAAGAACCACAAACCTGGACTCAACCAGCGACTTCTCACTCTGATGTGTTTTATTGTTTCTCCTGACTGGGATGAAGACAACATGCGCCTGTTGTTCTGCCAACTGACCAGATTGAAGTAACAGCAGGCTAAAAGTAAAAACAGGACAGTATTTAAAACTGAAATATCAACAGTAGGCTAAAGAAATCTGAAACGAAAATGTAACATCAGAGGGATATGGGTCTGTAATTGCTGAGGAACGTAGCTGCTCCACATCTTCACCACCAGATTCTTCGATCAGACAGTGAAATTAAAGAACAGGTGTCCAACTGGATGACATCTGTACTTAATTCTGGCTTTAATTCTTGTCTCCTTATCGAGACAGTTTTTTGTCCCTGTCCAGTGAAATGTTGGTGCAATTAGGAGTCTTGGTGAATAATGGTGCTGTCACACAGACTCGCTGCCTCAGCACCAGGCAGGCGCCCACTGTACCCGACTGGCTGAGAAAGAATCTTTGTGTTCAGGACGGGCTTGTCCTCAGCGGGGTCCACTTTTATTACCATAAAACCGTCCACACACTCACAAATACATACACACACACACACACACACACACACACACACACACACACACACACACACACACACACACACAAACACACACAAGAGACCAATTGTCTTCCCCTCGCTGCCTCTTGCGCTCATCTGGACACTTTGAGTCTTTTATGCTGAATTTAATGACCCACTGAGTTGATGGCTTTTTAACCCTTTAAAGCCTGCAATATTAAATAATAATAATAAAATTATAGTTTTAAAAACTGAACTATTTATTAGCTAAACCTTTTGCTGGGCAAGTGACCATATTTGGTAACTTCCTCTGATGTTCGAACTGACTTCACTGCAGCACTTGTTCTATTTTCATGAAAGAAATTATCTTTTTATTCTGTTTTGTTCATTCCTACAAACTCTTTTTGGATTTTTTTAAATTAAAGGCAAGAAATGAACCATATGGTCAGTTTATTAAACTTGATTTGTTACTTTAAAATAAACAAAAACATTTAAAAACTTAAAAAGAAGTCTTCTGGTTGAAATTTTGAATTTTCAAATATTTCTGTGAGTTCCCTTTGAAGGGTTAATATAAAAACTGTATAATAATCAGTTAATCCTCCACTAGAGGGCAGCAGACACCGGAAATAGCAGCTTTTGATGAAAGTACTAATCCTAATACTCCATCAGGTCACTTTAAGGCCTGAAGTGGTTTGATGCCAATTTGCGACACACACACACACGCGCGCGCGCACACACACACGGAATAATATGTATAAGACTGCGTCAAAGTGACGTGTTTGCAGGAACAAATCAACACTTTACCTGGTTAATCCTGGTTTAACTCAACGATTAAGATCAGCTAAACTATGAACAGATGTCTGTTTTGTTTTGTGTCATTACACACATTAAGTGGTTCAAGTTCTAAATGTATTAACACGCTGTCCAAAACGCGTGTTCCCATTCAAATAAGAAATGAAAAGCAGCCACAGCCACTCACCTGTTTTCATGTAAGAGTCTCAGGTTGCAGTTCCCTCTAAACTATCTCCATGGATCTGCGTTTCCCGGCCTTTGTGTCCACATATAGTCCGGTGAGTCGGAGGTGTGGAGCGGACTGTCCTCCCGGTGTGTCAGCAGACTGGAGTGCAGGGCGGTTGTGCGCTGAGACACACACACACATTTACACACACGCGCGCGCAGATGCAGGCGGCGACTACACTGTTCACCCCAACTACCTCTAACCGAACAATTCAAACCAATTCAAATCTCTGGGCTCCGCTGCTTTGAGTGTTTATCTGATGACTCGTTTCTCCTTCGGCTCCTGCAGAAACACAACCCGGGAGCGCGGCGCGCTTCTGCTGTGCGTCGCTCCGCGGCTCCGCGCATCGGGATCACAGACGCATCTCAGTGTGAAATCATAGGAGCTGGAGACAGGAGCAGTAAGGAGAAGAGCACTACCAGCAGACACGACACGCTCTGGAGTCTGAACTACATCAAAAACTTGCCTTTTTTACTTCTCTAGTTTTACATTTTTGTCAGATTTTTAGTCCTACAGATACAAATTATAAACTTTAAATCCAGTCAGAAACGTACTTATCCCCTTTTCCATCCGGGATGTGTTGGCAGTAGGTGATGCTGTAGGTTTATATTACCATTATTACTTTCAACCAATAAGTGGCCAAATTGTAGAGAAACACTCAGATTCAACCCGAGCTCTAAGGTCTTCATCATCAGTTCCTTTGAAGTTGTTGGCACTTTGGGTCAGCATCATTCTTGCACATGGCGCCATCTAGTGTTGGTTACCTCATATTGCGACTTTTAAAATAAAATTTAAAAAATCATTAAAAAATCATAAATGAGACATGGATGGAAGCTATGGAGAGCCTTTTAGTCGAATTAAAAAAATAAGCAAGTACTGATATTATAAATCATTCATAAATACTACATCAGATGAATAAATGTCCCCTTGAAATAAAAAGAAACGAAATATGAAAAAAATACATTTTTATTGGAGGCTTTTTTTTGTCGAGGACATTTATTTATTTCATAAAGTAGTTATTAATTATTAATTATTACCGGTACTTATATATTTATATAAATTTACTTAAAAGGCACTCCATAGGAAGCACTGTTGTTCATGAATAAAGAAAAAAATAAGTTTTACGGAACACTTCAGTGTTTCTGAGACTTCATTTATGTCAACAAGTCTTTTTTTTCTCAACCAAACCAGATTTTCAGTATTGGAAAATTATTGAAAACAGTTTAGTAAGTCCTTAAAAGTTGGTTAACATAAATAAATACATGTACACATTGTTACATACAACTTACTATTATTATTATTATTATTATTATTATTATTAATTGCCCATCTTCTAATTTTATTATTATTATTATCTTTTTATTGTTATTAGCTGTATTATAATGTGTGATAGTAGTATGCACACGTTCATTATTAGTGACATAATAAATGCAAATTTTTTTTCATAAATATCTTAAAGACTCCTGTGTGAAGTAGGAGCCATAATTTGAGCATCACGTGTTCATCTTTCACAAATAATCTCAGGTGACCTTTGAGCTACTTTTGATTTCATTTGATTGTTTGATTGAGAGATTTTTTCCTGAACCTGAGACAGGAGAAACACAGAAGCACAACAGTAAAGAAAAAAATACAACAAAATATGTATTTCCCGCAGTTACACATTTGTAATTATTGTATGTTTGTTTCCTCACAAATGACCAACATTTGAAAGTCAATGGGTTTCAGCGAACTTTGGTTTCCTCTTTCATAGCTATAGTTTTTACTGCTTGTATTCTCATTTTCTTTCTTGCTTGCTTCTAAAACAATTCATATCATCAGGAAAAACAAGTGACTTTAAAAGTTAAAGATTTTGCAAACAGACCTACTGCATGTTTTGAGTCAAACCGCAGAACATTTCATAGAACAAATGAACTGAAATGATGAAACAATAACCTGATTTAGAGCACGTACGTCATTGTTAGTAATTTAAAATTTTATGGCAAATTAGCAAAAAATCTTCAGCAATTGCAGAGTAAATATCAAGGAAATTAATCAGTTTTATCAACTATAAAATTCTGCTTTCACATGTGAGAAACAATTCTTTAACTGGCAGGTCGACCACTTAGTAGAGTATAATTTAAGTCCTTATATTTTATTGGGGAAAAAAGCACAAAAATAAAAATATGTGATGTTTAAATAAAATGTTGTTACCTTAATTTTTTTACAACTTAAAAAAAAGTGTTACCTTAAATTATAACCCTTATTGCCCCAAATTAATTAAAAAAATAAAATAAAAAATAAGTTGTGTTTTTTCTTGGTGTGGAAGGTAAAGGGTTAAATGCAGAGAATAGTTTTTACATTTTATGTTTTCCTAATGACTTATTTTTAGTAACATTCTCATTGCACGATTCTTTCTTAGGCTTTTTACAGTGTGTTACTAGTGTTTTTATTTGAGTAAGGAATGTGAATGCCTCCTACACTCAGGGAATAGAATCCAGGAGAGTAGGTGGATGAGTGAGACGTGGAGAGGAATGTCAGAAGAATGTGGTGTATATAGGAGGATGACAGGAGAGAGGGATAAAAAATGTACAAACTCCACTTTATTTAAGATGCTTCAGACCCCAGACCTTCCTTAAGACCAACCCTTTGAGACAAAGATGTTGGAGATCATTTAACCACACATCAAGATCAATAAATCACAGCTTCAGTCAAATGATTTCAAAATAAGAACTAACACTGCTTTGCTCATCAAGACTAAATTTCACATATACTTTGAAAATTATTTCCCTCAAACAAGTAAAGAAAACCCTTAAATAAAATTATATTTTTGAGAGAAAACTGAGTTTCAGTAATGAGGCGAATCCTTTCATAATCTCCCTTTCTGCTTCAGATTTCCCATAATCCTCCTGTTTTACATTCATTAGGTCTCTCCACATGTTCAGCCCTTCTATTGCACTAAAGCAGACACCCACCTGCAGAGTGCTCTGCCACAGTCTCCACCAACCTCAAATGTGTTCATGTTTTCAATAAACAGCTTCATTCCACAATGTTGCAAAGCTTTATGTTTTAGAATAACACTGCACAAAGTTGTTTCAGTAGCTCTGTTATGTTACAAGTGATTTGGGAACTTTTATTCTTTGCTTTTCTGACTTAAAAGCATAAATTTTTTATTTTGATTTTCTTCATTCTGGTTTGAATGTTGTGCTGAAGATGAATTTTGATGTCACTTTTGGTCACTTGTTATTGCAATGAGAAACTTGTTTACAAGAGGGAGCAGCTAATTGACATGTCTACGAAAGCTCAGATAATAGCTACTAAACTCTCAGATGAGTTAAAGAGATGGAGACATGGACGTAGAGCAGGACTAAAGTGGAGAGGGGATGAGGAAAGTTAAACCATCATGTCCATTGATCAGAGAAAATGAGATGTTTCTGAATAAGTTGGACCAGCTTGAAGCATGGATGATGACAAGGGTGTATTTGCTCTTGTCATTGGTGGGGACCAGGACGAGGTGGGGGTGGGAGAGTGTGTGTGGGGGGAGTTGCATGCGCTGCAGAAAAAAGAGATATGTACTGTAATGCTGGTCCCAAAGTTAATATCACCGGAAAAATGCCTGATGGTCCACCCAGACTCAGAGCAGGTGCTGTAGAGGCTCGTTGCGGTGTTGCACGCGCCGGTCGATCCAGACACGTACGCCTCCTTCCCCTGGACACAGGTCCACGCACAGCAGCACAGGTAGTACAAAGCAGTGAACTATCTTGTTGTGACTTCTTGGTCTTTGGTTTCTGGTTCTGCTGACAAACACCCGCCCTCTTGTGGTGGTTCTGTGACATTACAACAAGCATTATTTACAGTGCTTTAAGTTGAAAAAAACCTTGGTATATGTTGCCCTCTTGTGGCAATAAGGTGAAACTACAACAAATGTTTCACAGTGCTTCTAGTTTAAAAACCTTGAAAAATAAACAGTAAATTAAAGACCACCATCTCTAACGTAAAACCATTATTCAACCATACGTAGGCTATGTTAAAATACTGTAAAAGAAACTCATAAATCAAGGGAGTAATGTTTGAAAACAGCTAGCTATGAAGTGGGATGTATTCAGATGGGATGAAGCAGTAAACTATCTTGTGACTTCTTGGTCTTTGGTTTCTGTCTCTGCTGACAAACACTCGCCCTCTTGTTGCGGTTTTGTGACCTTACAAATAACAGTAATTACAGTGCTTTTATATGAAAAACCTTAAAACCAAACCAGTAAATTTATGAAAACAAATTCTCTAATCTAAAACCATTATTGACCCATACATAGGATATGGTAAAATACTGTTCTTCTAAAGAAGCTCATTATAAATCAAGGCAGTATTGTTTGAAAACAGCTAGCTAATGAAGTGAAGTGTATTCAGCATGGATGGTAAGCATGTCAGTCTGCTGGGCTGCACATATTATTTGTGTGGAATGGAGATACAGTGCTACTTCTGCATTCTTGGATTGAATTATTGGTGGGGACAATTCAGTGATAGCTGGGTGTTGGTGGGGACACGTCACCTCCGTCCATGCCAAATCTACGCCCATGGATGATGATAATGCAGCATTATGTGTTTCACAGGATCATATTCCTGATTCCAACGTCTGTCTGGCTGTTGGACGACAATCAGACAGAGATTTAAAGAGGAGCAGAAAAAGCAAAGGAGGGTGATTAGCAGTGCTTGCCAACAACAGCTGGTGCAAGACATGCTACTGTGAAATATCATCTCTGCAGCCCAGATATTGAACTGTGTCAAAATGTCTTCAGATCTGCTGCAACACAGATCGCTAGAAGATCCTTCCTGCACAGCCTGACTTATTAGAAAAAAACTTAAATGAGTTGCTACTTTTTTTTTTTATTTCCCTGTGGGATTATTTAAAGAAATGCTGCTTGATTTGACTGATTTAAGTGTCAGAGTTTGGACTGATAATCTGACAGGAATGAAAAACAGAAGAAACAGGGTATGATCATGTACTGGCTGTGTGGTGCAACCGAGTGAGTAAATCCATTTTAGACTTTAACCTTGAGAAATAAAGATATGCTGAAGAATTTCAACAAAAAAAAAAACTTTAGACGAGAAAAAAATAAGGCCTCACTTAAGAACACCATAGGGGATGCACAGTTACACCATTTGAAACAAGCACTTACCCGAATAAAAGCTTTACAGAACAACCGCTGCAGTCCATTTGAACTGGTCAGATGTTGTTTGTCAAACAGCAGGAGGTGCTGCGTGATTCCAAATCCATCTCATAGAGCCTGTAGCTGTGTGTGGGTCAGACCGCTGCCAGCCATCAGTCAGCCTGATAAAGCTGAGGTGCACTGTAGGAAATGACAGCGCCATCAGCCGGGTGAAGGAAGCCTGATTGCTTTAATACAAGTGTCACAAACAATGCAGCAGCATAAGCACAGCCAGCTGCCCTAGGAATTAATCAGAATACCTCCCTGAGTGTGCACGTAGGTGGATTCCTGCCAGAGTTCATGGTGGGAAGGAAGGAGAAATTTTTTGAGTTGATTTTGATTGAATTTTATAGCTATTTGGTTTTATTTTTAGACATTCAGCCCAACACACAGGAGACACATGTCTTTGTTTTGGATGCTTTCTAAATAGCATTGGTTAAGCCTGAGCAGCTCGCATGTGTTTTCTTTGTTACATCATAATTTCTATAATCGAGTCGAGCTAGAAATGAGACGGTAATCAAAATTCACAAAAGCTCTGCTCACACTGTAATCAGACATGGTATACAGACACCCAGTTGCTTTGCTGAGCACGGTGTGTATCAGCTTGTCTGAAAGCATTCAGGCTAAACAAAGACTACCGCTGGTAAAAGGCGGTAAAACGACAAGAGATGACATGAGGGCAACAACTACGATCCCACAGCTGTGCAACGTCTCTCTCTTCTTCTTTCCTCTTCTTTTGGGCATAACCAATCTGTGCTCTGAATTCTCAGCCTTTCCCATATTTGTCTCGTCACAAGTGAGGACTTAAGGGAGGAAGGGCTGAACTTTGGGTTTGGATGGAGGCTCAGAGGAGGTTTCATTAAAAGGAACTTCTGCAGCAGCTTGATCTTCAGGAAAGCTCAAATCATATTTGATTTTTTTCCTCATCAAGTATGGTTTTTGATATTGCTTTTTTGATGTTTACTCATGAAGTATCAAAATTCCTTGTGCAAATCTAATGAAGAAATTCATTTATGATTCACAGGAAGAGTTTGTTAAAGCTACAGGTCCTTGCTGACTAAATGTTTTGGCCATATTTGCATCAATATACAGAAATGAAATGTACCTGTCTATTTTGGTTCCTTTAACGATGTATGGCTTCAGTTTGGAGGAAATGTTCTGATTCATCTGAAGCAGGCAAAGCAGACACTGAGCTGAACAGTTTGATTACAAGGTGGGTGGTAATGTGTTTTCCTGTGTGTGTGTGTGTGTGTGTGTGTGTGTGTGTGTGTGTGTGTGTGTGTGTGTGTGTGTGTGTGTGTGTCTTTGTTAACAAAATACCTCATTAACAACCAAATGGAAACTCTCAGAAAACATTAACATGTTCTAGAACTGATTAAGCCTGTACCTACTGTTATCTTACTGAAACGTGCTGAAGCTAACTGGAAATTTAAAAAATTCTCAAAAATGATGGAGAAATGTGAATAAATAAATCAGTTATGTCATTATAAATTATCATTACATTAAAATAAATATGATCATGTTTACATTATTATTATCTGACATTATTTTATAATTATTTCTGTCTCAAAAGGAACAAAAAAGAGAAGCAAATACAGTTTGATTGCTTTTGTTCTTGGTGTGGAAGTTAAAGGATTACATTTTAAAGCTAATCAATTTTAAAAAGCTCAAAATGGTTCAAACTCAGTCAGTTTTACAGATATTGAGCTAAAATTTGAAATGCCAGAATCTGAGAGTCGCTCTTAACAATCTATGAGGCAACACAGCAGCATGTTGCTGGCAACTGGAAGGTCGCCGGTTTGATCCCAGTTCCAGCTGGGTTGCGTTGTCGTTGTGCCCCTGGGCAAGACACTTCAGTTGTCTGCTGCTGGTGGTCAGGAGGGTCCAGTGGTGCCAGATTGTGTGTGGTGACTCCAGCCTCTGACAGTCTGCCCCAGGGCAGCTGTGGCTACAGTGTAGCTGACTGCCATCAGTGTGTGAATGTGTGTGAGTGTCTACTGTAGTGTGAAGTGCTTTGGGAGTCCTAGGACGAAAGTGCTAGACAAGTACAGGCCATTTACCATTTACCACATCTCATATTAACTAGCGCTTGGGCATAGCACTGTTTTTGAGATTTGACCAACATATTACACTTGTCCTGGTTATTATTAGTTTTAGTGAATGTGTTTAGTTTTCTCTGTTCGGTGTCACTTCAGTTATCTGCTTTCTGAGTCCTGTCCCCTCAGGTCCCTGTAGCTGACACTGCTCTGTCAAACAGAGTTGAATATCATTTACATTTAAGGGAGATTATTAAGTGAATGTGAGTCAAGTTTTACAAACTTGATATGATTAATTATTCTCAGTAAATTATCGGTGCTTTGGGTCAGATATTTTAAAAAACTTTTGCTGTTGTTGTTGCCGTTTACACCTCCAGTCCACATGAAGAACAGAGTGTTTGGTGAGAGAAACTGAGATCTTTATTTGTGTGGATTTGAGACTGAAAACTCCATAAAGCGCCTAGTGGGGATAATTCAGTCTTTTTGTCAGGTTGAAATGGATAAAAATATTTTTCTAAATTGAGAAAAAAAATGATCAGTTGCAGAATATATCTGGAGTAGTTTATTCATGGCTTAATGTGCAACATATGGGTGTAGATGTGGTTGGATCAGCCACACATGCACAGATCAATGCTTCTCTGAGTTTGATCATTGGTCTACAAGAAAAAATATTTACCAAAAGGTGAAAACATCCTTTCTGTTTTAGTATTTAATTTATATTTTGAGGCAATTATTGCATAAACATTTTAAGTAAGGTTAACTTATTTGACCCAGTAGCCTAACCTGTACCTGTAAACATCTCAGCTGTATTTAGTTTTCAACTTCCCCCAGTAGCTCTGGTCTTTAGACTTTCAGCTCTTTTAGGTTCTTATTTGTTGCCTGTTTTTTCCTGCTGGTCTGAGTTTCTGTTTCCAGTCTGTTCTTGTCCTGCCTGTCCTCTGGTGAATCTCTACAGCTACAGGTATCACTTTAGCTTATTTAACAAACCTGCTAGCTCTGCTGCAATCTGGACTCCTCACTCTATATTACTAGAACCAACGGTTCTCAACATAAGATGGTCTCAGTGTGAAACTCCTGTATGAAACGCATTAGACGACATCAAGGAATTCTATACCGCCTTTAATTATCTTCTGCCATTATCCATAAGTATATGTTAATTTGCTTGTTTTCATCTACATCTGTGATGTTCAGTCCTGCATGTTTTCAGCATTTATCTGCTTCAACACACCTAATTTAATCAACAGGCGTCTGCAGAACCTGTGGATCTACAGAAGATGTCATTTAAGCATTGAATCAGTTAAAAAACCCTCAAATGTCCAAGATGTCAAATGTCCAAGATTAGATTAGACCCCACTGATCTACATAAACAGAAAAAAGCATTTGCAGAAAAAAAGTGTCTATATCTCTGTTTTCTTGTGTTGAAGGTCAAATGATGTGACACAGTTTATCTACGCCTCTGTTTATGAGCCTCATCTGTACATTTCATACAAATACAAAAAGCTGAAATTGCAAAAATAAGGAGGATCCATAAAAAGTAATTATCCTGCAAAAGCTCAGATTGATCTAAAAGTTAAAACAGTGTCTTAATCAAGTAACTAAAAAACAGCTTTTAAAGAAATGTACTAAAAAGCTGTTCCAGCTGACTAGTAATGTCTTTATATACCAGCATCAAAGCTTAGACTGAAAAAAAAAATGCTTTCAGCATCAAGTGTTTTAGATCTCTTGTGTAAGGAAGTTCTCATCTGGGCAAATTGAGGCAAATTTATACCAAACACAAAAGTGGAAATATTTGATGAGAATAAACCAAAAGAGGATTATCAGTTAAATCAGCAGCTGGAGTTACAGAGCTCAAGTTACAGGCCTTTATTTCAGCTGTCATGACAACAACTTCACACACAGAGAAAGTCAGAGCCTCTCTGGTGAGCAGGAGGAGCATTCATCAGTTAAACATCCAGTTATTTTCCACAGGAGCTGGCAGAGAAAAACATGCTGAATATTAGACTTATTGGACACAAATGAATATTAATGTAGCTCTGGGATGAGAGGCTGTTCAGTGATAAAATGCTGAGCTAAAAACCTGCTGCCTGGCAGTGGTCAAACACTGTTTGACCACCTAAAACCAACTGGGCAATTTAAATTTACACAACGCGCACAGAAATAAAAAGTAAACACACCAACGCATTTTAATCTCCTGCCATCTTTACAACATTTCATTTCAGAGCGGTGTTTTATTGCTGTGACTGATGTAAACAGGTCACATGCAGATCTTTCTGTGAAAACACAGGTTTGAGTGTCGGAGCTGAATTTCTTCTCAGCTCAGACTCGACTCCGTGTCCTTGAACAAAACCTGTTTGCTCACGAGTGCATGAAGGCAGCTTAAAGGTGTATCTACACCACTTGGTGCACGGAAACCCCCGAAACCCTGTTATTTACTTTAATCACAAAACAACAAGCAGAAAAAGTGACCTGACAAGCAAAATAAACACACAAACACAGGAGAAATAAATTTGACATGTCTTATAAAGAACATGTTGAATATTTACTGTTTACTTTGACATCATTTTATCCCTAAATGTATTTTGTAAAAAGTCAAAGGCTTTTAAAAGGCTGTCTCATAGCTTTGATGCAAAAATATGTCTGAGTGAGTGCAGATGTAGAGTAGCAGCATATAATTTAAGCATTTTTCTGAAACTATATTCCAGTTTCAGTAAAACAGTTTAAAAGGGGGATGTTTTTGTAGTTTTCATCTCTAGGACCTACCACTAAAAGGCAATCAGTGACCAATAATGTTTTTGCCTATGTGCATGTGTTTGTTTGCCTGCAGTTGTAGCATCTTGAACCTGGTCAGATTTAAATGACCCTCTCAGGAACTTACTGGATGCACATCTAGCTGATTAACCTTTGGAGTCAACTCAATGACTGCCACAGCTATGATGACAAATGGCTACATCTCAGTCAGTTTTACAGATATTGATCTAACTTGCTGTGTTAGTAGCTGAGAGTAATCATAACAAACTCTGAGTGCTGACAGATGCATGAAATCGTGTTTAAAGTTTCTTCAACATGAGCTGATTTTTGACTAAAACTCTGGACCAAAAGGCAGTAAGCATTCCTTCATGTGATTTTTAATTGTATTCTGTCATTTGGCCAAAGTCCTGGGACATATGCTTCCTTAATTTAGCGTCTGTAAAGAAAGTAAAAGAAATGAAAGTGACATCATGGCAGATGTGAGAGGAAGTGTCCCTCCAGGCTACGTCTCAAACAGACCAAAGGATAATGTGTCATCCGCAGGTGCACAAATGTGCAATGTAGGCAGCATCATGATGGTACAGTTTCCAGTGTTGTGGTTGGAAACAGCCTGTAGGCAGGAACTTGATCTGATAAGTATGTGGGAAGGTCTGGCCTTCTTTTCAAAGCGATGTAAACGAGGAAACAAAACCTCAAACCTGCAAAAGTAGAAGAAAATGGAACGAGTTTCAGATTTCTTTTGTAATAAATTAAGTAGGTTACGTATTAGATGTCGTTTCTTTAATTTCCTCCTAGAAAAAATGTGAAATAACAGTTTAACACAGCTTAGTGCCAGTCTCATGGCCCAAAAGTAACTTTACAGCGAAAGCCGTCTGCAGATTCTTACATGTCACATGTTCGGAGCACCTTCAAACGGCTTTTGATCTTCAAATTGCGTCGAGGTAGAGAAACAGGTAATGAGACGCAGCGCCACAACAGAGTGACAGCGCCTGCTATTGTGAAAGTCTTTGTCTAAAACATAAGAAGGGCTGTGGCACATTGTTATTATGAGATTATACATACCAGCATGTAGTGACTGTTGTGTCTGCCCCCACATGTAGCATAAGATGCTCTATAACAAGCACACATATTTAGTGATGGTCAAAAGTTATTTTCCACATGCAAGGCCTTTATTGAGGAAGAACTTTTCCTGTGATGAAAGATTAATAAAAAAATTAAAAAGGTGAAATGTTTGTAGGTGAGTTTCTTGCAAAGAGACAGAAATAATCTGGAGGGAACACAGTTAGAAAGCCGTTTAGCGTGCCGCTTGGTGCCTGTTTCTGGGCTTCTAAGCTTTAATAATTGAATCTATTGTTTATTCATCAGTACTTAGCCTTTGCTGTCCCACTCACTATTTAACCATGCACATATCTGGCTGCATGCATTCTCATTAGGAGCTAACTAGCACAGCACAGGGATATTCCTGGAAACGGTCAAGCAGTTAGGAATGCTGGTTCATAATAGACAGCTTCACTAATAGAAATGTGAGAATATGCATCAAGAAAGAGTTTATTGTAAAAGATTAAAATACCTTGCCCAGTCCTGAAAATGGAGGCAGCTGAGTCACATGTGTGCACTGATTTATTACATAGATCGAATTTTGCTCCATTTCAGCCATCTTTAGTCTTAATTAGGCCATATTAGGTTTAATCTTTGTACCAGTATTGTTGCTCTGCTCTCTAAAATACTGATGCATAAAAACCCTCACTTTGACAGCTATAATTTACATCTAAAAGAATTTTAAAAGCCCAATTCAGACAGAAAAACAGAGCATATTGGGAATTACACAGCTCGTCTGAGCCTGGAGGGGATAAAGCAAAAAGATCCTCAAGCAAGGTTTTGTTTGTCTGCACGTCTATACAGATTCCAAGAATGTGGAGAATGGTAAGCAAGTGACAAGAGGAGCTTTGTATTTCTCTATCTACTGCCCAACCAGTAGATTAGCTTCTTATCTGTTAAATGAGACGGTGCAGATGGATTTGGAGAACGGGACTTTGGCATCAGCACCATGCTCCCCTGCACTGAGAGCTCTGCTGTATCATGAGAGTCCCTATGCAACAGCTCAGCAGCACAGACAGCCTTGGACCAAGCGGTGGGTGGATATGTGGAGACATATAATAAGCAGCTTCAGATGCTGTCACTCCTCATGCTTCAACATTGCAGGCAGTTTTTCCTTCTAATTTGATCACGGTTTATGCAAACCTAAAGTGATGGAGCTTCAAGAAAACACAATTTTTTCAAATGGTAATGTATAGACATGTTTCCCTTTATATGCATGAAAACAGAAGAAAAAAACAACAACAACAAGCGAACATCATTCTTATTGTAAATCTCCAGCAGCAGAACTTACAGTAGAATTCATGTATTTTTCAGCCTGGGACATGTTTTCACCTTATAATTTATTGGTAGGCACAAAAATCTTTTCAGACAAGTCGATACTGAGCGAAAACACCCCAGCAGCTGCAATGCAATCACACAGGGGAATGCTTATTTCATATATTCATAGAAAATCTAGTAGCAAAAACTGAAGGAGGATGAGCGAAGCAACAGATTGCAAGTAAAAAAACTGGTTTGTCCTCTTTAAAAGCAGCATTTCTGCAGGAAAATGTAGTTTTGACCCAATCAGAAAACTCACAAATGGTTTCTGCACAAGTACCAAATAAGGCTGCTGCTCTTGGCTTTTCTTTGCATCAGTTTATGGAGCTCCGAATGTTATACTCATACTCGAGCTCTGAACTGACAAAACAAACAGATCCTGCCATAACAAATCACCCACGTTTGAAAGACTACATATGATGAGTGCAAAGATTTGTCTATCAATAATTTCTACACAAATACAAGGAAAACTGGTGGTTTGTGGTTAATTATGGAGTTAATAACAGCTCAGGAGTTTAATAAATTCTTGAACTTCATGCACTTGATGGTAAGATCTAACAATCATTAACTACCTCTAGAGCTTAGGATCTAAATACCATTTCATTTTATACAAACTGCAACACTAAACTAACTAAACTAAAACACAGTAATGATGGAGAAAATACAAACTGTTTGTTGGTCAGGAAGGCTAAATCAAAGTTTAATATCAATTAAAAAACTTGAAAAAAATGTTGTTGCTAGAAGCACATGACTAGAGGAAGTTAACCTTGTCTGAAACTTTGTCACAAACTTTTGACGATAAAGTTGCTAAGCAGCATTTTTTTAATCAAATCACGTGGGCCAGGAAAGTTAAACTGAACTTTTCCACCAAGGTTTCAGGAAAAAAAAAAAGCAAAACTCTATTAAAATGGGCCCTTCTCAATAATCAATTGTATTTTGCTTCAAGCATTTGTGGCATCCAGATCCAAAGCTGCAAAAAGAGGAGGAAGAAAAGATTCCATACAAACAAAATTGCCAAAATACAGCTATAAATGTGATGCAGACAAGAAGCTGGAAGCAGGAAGTGGCTCACGTTTAGCTGACATGAACATCACAGAAAATCTGTGGGCAGATCAAACACACACACACACACGCACGCACACACACACACACACACACACACACACACACACAAACACAACAGTGGTTGGAAGACAGTCTAAATATATTTGCTGAAGTTATCTGTGAGATAGTGTGGGTGAAAATTCACAACTCAAGAGCAGAAAGTAGAAAGCTGTGATGTCTTCTAAACGACTTATTAACTTTTAACTTGACAGTAAACCCTAACTTTTTCACACATCACATGTTTTCATAACGCAAAAAGTTAGAGTGCAATGATGTGGAAAGTGGATAACTTAATGTTTGCTGTATTTGTTTTTTCTGCTCATAAAAAAGGTGTGTAACTTTCTCAAGGGCGCCCAAAGCACAGCATAAAACAGCATGGGATTTCAAGGAATTCTCCAGAGTCTATTTTCAATTCTCACTCTACCACATATCACCTGGATGGATTTGTGGCTTTGTTTCCTGTAGCCTTTGACTCATTCCATCTCAGTCTGAGTGGTTTCCATGTGACTAGGAGGCAATAAGGCTGGCTGAAATGCATCCCCCAGCTCTGACTCATGATTTGATCTGGTTTGTAGTCTCTCTCTAACCCAGAGCCTGAGTTGATAGGTAGCATTAAGTGCACACCTGAGACCCAAATCCTCACTTTTTCCCCCCATTTCCATCCCCCCTCTAAGCCCAGGGCCTCAGAAGCATATTAGGCAGGAGTGCAGCATCGCACACTTGGCAGCTCGTAGACTTACTGAGACAGAGCTGCCTGCCACGTTAGGCGTGAGTGCCAGTCACCATCAGGTCCAATGGACAAAACTGGAGCACATTCCTTAGACCTTACATGTTCTTGCTAGTTAATAAATCTCTTAGCCTGCTGAGGAGGACAAATGCAAGAGGTTGATGATTATCTAGACCACAGAGGTAACAGGAGAGGACATGGAGTCAGGTTACAGAGCTGAGGTTTGTCACGTTCACAGAGATTTGGCTCTCTTTTATATTTACACAAACTAAGAAATCAAGCGACAGGAATGTTCCATGATAAAGTAAATATCATTTGTCTCTTCAGTTGAATCGGGGTAATAATATCATAGTTTTAAGGGGAATTTTTGAACCTTCTTTTTTTGTTCTTGTAGGAACCGTTTCAAAAGCATGCAAAAACTGGCAATACAGTTTATGGTAAATTTTTTGTTCACTTTTTAAAAAGTTGACCGAAGCTTTAGGTTATACAAATTATGCATTAGAAGGAGACTAGGCACAAGCCCCAAACTTCTAACTATTGACCAATGGCTAAGCCACGGCTGTCCAGTCAGCTGACCTAATGTGTATATTTTTGAACTGATATTTAAAAAACACACATACAAATAAAGAACATACTAACTATAAGGCAGACCCATTTTAGAGCTAAACTATTAATTGTTTTGCTTTAACACGACAGAGTAAATCACTGCTTTATCTTGCAGTATTTTATCCATCATAATACTCTTTGTGTTAAGTTTATTAAAGATATGAAATGTATTTCTAGTTTTCTGAGGTAATTTAGCAGTTCCATCCATCCATCCATCCATCCATCCATCCATCCATCCATCCATCCATCCATCCATCTTTTACTGCTAACGTCAGGTTGTGGAGGTATACAAGAGAAAATCCCAGGTCTCCCTCTCCTTAGTAACACTCTCCAGCTCCTCCTGAGATCTCAGGGCGTTCCTCAGCTGGAGAGAACAAATAATTCATCTAGCTAGTTCTGATCTGCCTTGGGGTTGTGCCAGCGGGACATGCCTGTAAATCTCATGAGGGAGGCAACCAAGATGAATCCTGACCAGAAGCCACCTCAGCTGACTCCATTCAATGTGAAGACCCAGCTGTACTCTGAGTCCCCTCTGGAGAATGAAGCTCCTCATCACCCTATCTCTGAGGCTGAGCCCAGCCATTTTACAAAGGAAGCTCATTTCAGCCACTTTTATCCAGCATCTAGTTCAGTCATGGTACAATCTTCATGACCAGAGGTGTGGGTTGGAATGTAAACAGACCAGTAAATTGAAAGCTTTGTCTTTTAGATCAGCTCTGGGTTTACACAGAGGTCTGCTGGTAGGTTTTCGAAAACCTTTTTTTAAAAATATCCTGAAAATTGTGCTTTTCTATTTGACTGAGTACAAAAATAAAACCCTTATTTTTCTATTTATGGGTGAGTCTGACATGAATGGAGGAACCTAGCAAGACTTAGGGTCAATGGCAGTGTAACAATCTGAGGATTTGTGTAACATGACTATTCTTCGACACTTACTGTAAATGCTCACTCAAAAAATTAAAGGAACAGATTGAAAAAACATCAGATCTCAATTTAACCTACAGAGGGCTTCATTTGAAGTCACCAAAAACATTTAACTGAAAAACTGATGCAGCATGTTGGTTCATTTAGCTGAAATTCCATTGCAGCAACTCTAAATGGTTCTCAGTATGGCCACCGTGTTCTTGTATGCAGCCTGGTAACTTCTGGACATGCTCCTTATAAGACGACAGATGGTTTTCCTGGGGTATCTCCTGGACAGTCTGAGCTGCAACCTTACGGTGTCAGCTGGACCTAAACATGATGTTCCAGAAATATTCTATTGGATTTAGGTTGGGCGAGCATGGCGGTCAGTCAATGGTATAAATTTCTTCATTTTCCAGGAACTGCCTGCATACTCTTGCTACATGAGGATGGTATTATGATCATTCAACAGGAGGAACCCAGAACCTACTGTAAGTACCGGTAAGTAAAGTTATTTATAAAGCACCTTACACAGATAAATATCACAAAGCGCTGTACAACAGAGTAACAGAGCAAAAAGGAGTACAAGAGGGAGGGGTGAGGGAGACAGAAGCAAAAGCAAACACATCAGACAATCGCAAAGTCAAAACATAAGGTGGGTTGGATGAGGGACTCCCATTTGGACCAATGGGTAGCTGCTGCTGCATCAAACATCTGAGCACTGCTCCACCACATACCAGTCTGTTCGGGCGGAGGAGGGTCATCGGGTCTGAGAAGAGCGTTGAGTGTAGGGGCGTGTCTGTGCTTCAGTAGAAAGCATATGCTGTGATCAGTACATGTGCGGATGGGGGCGGAGGGGGGCGGAGTGGCCACCTGCAGCTGCCTCCAGGGGAGTTGAGTTGAGTCTTCAGCCTTTTCCAAGGCTGGCGGGAAGGTTGAATTCCAGATAACAGATTTGTTTTGGGGCAGGCAGAGATAATTTTGCTTCTGCCTTCTGTTCTAAGCAGTCTACATGCATCCAAATGGCTGAAGTGCACCAGTGAAGGGTCTAAGGATTTCATCTCAATACCTAACGGTAGTCAGGGTTCCATCGTTTATCCTGTACAGGTCTGTGTGTCCCTTCATAAACGTGACACCCCAGACCCACACTGACCCACCACCAAAACCACCATTAATTAATTAATTTAATTAATTAAACCACCAAAGTGAATCTGCTCTCATCTGTGTAAAGCACAGGGTGTCAGACCCAGACCTGCTAATTCTGGTGCTCTCTGGCATAGTTGAGCCTCATAATACCAGGCAGTGAGCACATGGCACACCAGGGCCACCCCCATGAAGTCTGTTTTTAATGGTTTGGTTAGAGACATTCACACCTGGCTGCTGGAGGTCACTCCAGGGCTCTGGTACTCATCCTGTTCCTCCTTGCACAAAGGAGCAGATAGCAGTCCTCCAGCTGCTGGGTTAAGGACATCTGATGCCCCGGTTCAGATAGAATCTCCTGTCTCCTAGAATCTCCTCCATGCTCCTGAAACTGTGCTGGGAGACACAAGTCAAACCTTCTTCTAATGGCACGTATATGTGTACTCCTGGTGGAGTTGAACTACCTGTGCAACCACTGTAGAGTCCAGGTATCACCTCATGCTACCAGTAGTGACACCGACACTAGTCAAATGCCTTTACTATTGTAAAGCAGTCCAAAAAAGATAATCTTAATCTGCAACTTAATGAGGAATACTGTGGCTTATAGGGAAAGAGAGGTTGTCCTTTGATTGGAAGATCAGGGTTCAATCCCAGGCCCAAGCCATGTGTCGAAGAATCACTGGGCGAGAAACTCAACCCCTAACAGTCTCTCAGGCGCCGTGAAAATGGCTGCCCTCTGCTCCTCAGGGATGGGTGAGATGCAGAAAATAAATCCCACTACATTGTACTATAGTAGTTCTGCCATTAAAAAGCATTCCTTTAATTTTTAGAGCAGTGTTTATTAGATTATACTTCAGAAGCACGTGTCTATTTATCTATAGTTGAGTTTGAAGTAATGAACCTACTGGAAGGAAATACAGGAACAAACTAACTTAAAGTGTTTCTTAGAGCTTTTGACCTCTAATTGCTAAACTGGTAAATAAGAAACAAGCAAGACTTGGTGGGTGACTGTCATCATAATTATAATGTGCTCAGTGTGCTCATAATATACTTAAACTTCATTCGGAATGTGAAAAAATCTTGTTACAGCGATGTTGGATTGCATTAGGTCACTTTAGTTAAACGCTAAAGTTGCAGTGCACATTTATGGCCCATTGAAGACCCATTCAGTCGTTGGGTTTTCATTTGTCTTGCACTCTTCATTGGGGTCACCCTGTGGCCACTTCATTTGATGACTTGTGTGTGTGCTGATGTCCTTTTGATGTGTTTCACAGCCAAATTAGCCCTGTTTGTCGCTAATAACTAAACTACGGTATTACGTCTGTCACAATGGTCATTAGGGACTTTTTCTCAGACTCTCACTGAGTGTGAAGTCCCTTCAAGAGCAGTGTAGGCTTTTAAGGAGCAGCCTGATCTTTCACTGGTCAAATATAGAGAATTGTCCAATATCCTGTAATTGCCTTTGGGGTCTCTGACGGTGGATTAATTATGCAGTGTGATTTGCAAATTATCAGCTAACTTGCCTCAGCGAGGCAGGGATGGGATTAATTATCGCTGAGATATGTGTAAATATGACAAGCTGAAACTACAAGTCCCTAATTGCTTTTGAACAAGACAAACTATTTGCTAAATAATCACTTCTTTCTTTTAGATTAAAAAAGGATGTTTTCACAGAGCAGTAGCTCGCTAACAATCTGTTTTAGCGTAAACATGCAAAAATGACAGTGGTCTCTTTTGAAAATTCCTGTTGGTTCTCCACAGAGAGGACCGTTAACCAAGGAGGCACAGACATTTTTAATCACCTCTCTAAATAAGTGATGGAGGAAGGAGACACAAATAAAAGCTTCAAACAGGTAAATGATGCATTCCTAAATCATTTGTGCAAGTATTTCAGTGTTGATCTCGATGAATTGAAAAAAGAAATCTGTGAGGAAAACAACCTTTAAAGGGACCTTATTTGTTATGCAGGGAAGCCGAGAAGGATTGTCTAAAGTAATCTACTATTGTGGGAGAGATTGGCTCCATTGAGGGTCTCACAACTCGTACAACCCCCCTCCTCGGTTCAGCAGACCGCTCAGAATAACCCTCCTAATAAGTCACTTGGAAGAAAATGTGGGGAGTCAGCTGATTCCTAATCCTCTCCCTTTCTCTGTGCTCACACATCAAGAGTCAGGCCGATATGTGCAATCACATGAAAGCCCCTCTGCGGTGGGGCGATCATGGTCTAGTAGACCTGCAAGTGTTGTGTGTGTGCGAGTTTGTGTGAGTGTGTGCGCTTTGGCAAAATGGGAGATGAGTGATGCATTTGAAATGGAAATCCCTCATCTGCCTTCAATGTAAACAACAGGATGAGAAACTGACAACTGCTGGTACTGATACAGTTTATAGATGGTGTCTGTGCTGATGGCTTATTTATATGATTTAGAGGCGAATGAGCTTAATATGATTATAAAAATGATTAAATGTGCTATGGAATGTGTATAATTGCTAATTGCAATCAGTGATTTATTAGGAAAATTCTTTTAAACATCAAATTGTTAATTTGAAGCTAAAACTGGAGTAAAATTTTAAACTTTTTTGGGGTAAACTGATCGATTCTACATAAACATATGACAGTAATGCTCTTTTTTTTCCACATTGATGCCCTGCAGGGGTGAACAAAGAGTCAGAGGGATTCAGTGATTGACAGCTTTGTGAACTGTTACAGACAGGCTCCATTTCTATATCTTAAAATCCCACTCATGCCTGCCAAGAGCGTTATTAGAATATGAGGGCCCTTTTCTTGGCTGTCACGAACATCGAGTCCATTTTTTTTCTCTACAATGTATTTACAAACTTCATTGTTTATATTTATGTATGACGATGCATTGAATAATTGAAACCATATATTTCAAAACTCTTTGCTGGGTTGTAAAGACAGAATTAACATTATTTGTTGGCATAGACGATAAGAAGGATGCCCGCATCCAGATTTGTATTTATCCATTCCATTAGTCAGTAGAAGACATCCGTGATGGTTGAATTACTAGGAGATTTTATTTTTTTTAACGGTGCTGCTAGATTTTACTTTAACGCTGGCTGCCTGTTAGTGTCTGTCTGTCTGTGAGATGTTCCTCTTAAACTTTCTCTTTTTCTTTCAAGTAAATTTCCCAAAAGAGCTCATGCCCTATTTAAAACCATAATACTGCAGGCTAATGTAACCAGTTGTTCGTATTGGCTCAAAGAGATCTACACAAAGACACGCTACCTTCTTTGTGTTCCAGCTTTAAAGGAGGGATGTAGAAAGTCATCAAAGAAGAGAAAAAATGTATCACAAGGAATTTTTTCAGTCCCAGAGAGCTTGAATGTCTGCTCCATACCCAGAAACCAATACTGACTTTAACATGACTTGATAACACTATCAATAATTAGCTGCAAGCCACAAGAGGACTTCAGTTAAAAAAAAAAAAAAAAGACTACATGCTTTAAACTAAAAATAAACAACCTGACGTGACCTCATCCTTTGGCATTTGAAATTTGAACCCTTAAAGTTTAAGGGTTCGATAAGGCTTAAGCAAACATTTCATCTTGTGACTCCCTCGCTCTTCAAACAGGTTCTTTTCATTGAAGTAATGCGCTGATGCAGATGCACATAGCTGCAAATCAAGTGTAACATCATCCATCTAGCTGTTGATCTCCTCAGAAATGTTAGCCTCTGACATGATGCAGAAACTTAAATCAGACTTTGGTTTGGCAAAACTATTTCCACTGATCAGTCACTGTTTTTCCTGTAGGTGGGGGGTTAGAGGTTAGATCAGTTGGTATAAAATACTTTTTTTCTTGCATGAACAAAATATGAGTCAGTTCTGTTGTTTACCTTTTGCACCACCCCTCCCTGAACAAATACAGCCTTTAGACGGAGCGATCTCTCACTAATCTGACAAAAGTTCCTTGGACTTAGTGAACAAGTAACACACAAACTTAGATGTTGTAATTTTTTTAAATGAGCCCCATGCGGCACGTTGAGGAGCACAAACAGGATTTTAAAAATCCCTGCAGGTAGTTTACATTTTGCCACTATAATAAGAGAACACCATCTGAACTAAAGTGGAACTATTTCTGTGTTTAGTGTTTTAAATTATCATTAAAAACACATTCGATAAAAACAAAAGCAACTGTACCAAATCCTGTCTTCGCTGATATTAATTACAAAATAGGCTGCAGGATTTGGTGTAATAACTTTTATTTTACTGAGACAGGATATTTTTAAAATCTCAATGTCATGTTTTATTCCATTTCAAAGTAGGCTAAATTCATATCATACCAGGTAAAAACCTCTAGGGCTCAGTTTAAGACAGCCTTTTAGGAGGTAAATATTAAAAAGTAGCAAATGCATATGTTCTCAGTATTGGACTCTTGTCTTCTTAATGCAGCTTTTAGTTATATGACAGTTCACAAACTGAGAACTACAACAAATTATTAAAATATTTCAGTGTTTTCTCAACTTAAAACCCCAATGGATCACTACTGTTATGATAAATGAGGCAAATCTTTTCATATATTGCATGTCTGGATGCACAAAGTTCTCTAGGGAGGAGCTTTACAGACAAAAGAGTCAAGCAGGCTTTGTCTACTCAGGAATTCTTACTTTCTTCTCTTGGCTCCAACATATAATTGACTCATTCAAGTTAGGAATACTGAATGCATCATGATGCGTAGTGACCATATAATTAAGTATAGCGTCATATAATTACGAGGCGATTCGTGGTGAATACATTTGTGTTTTCACCTGCTCGGGCTCTCCAAATGGACCAGAGGCGGGGACCCACCGGGATCAGGACTCGCCTCAACCTGTAAACCTGGACGTCAGGCGGTGGACGGACGGAGCGAAGCGAAGCAGGCAGCAAAGGGAGGGGTAGCTACCATCAACACCACAGTAGAGCTGAGCTGGAACTGGCTGTAGACCGAACACACCGCAGAGACAACTGTGTTTATCATGTGCATAATAAACGGGAGGCTGTTTTATCGCGGCGTTCAAGGGGAAGCTGATGTTTAATGGCATTTGAGAAGTCTTCGCCGCTATCTCCGTGTGGAAGAGGAGACATCACGGCGCGAGTTAGCTAACGTTAGCTCGCTAACAAGGTCAGTTTGGATTTGGGGTTTTGTTGCTCATGTCAGTGTATAGTTATTTAAGATTCCGCATTCTTTATGTTTACATGCAGAACTTCTCTACTAAATAAAAGCGGTCTCCAGTCCGCTGAGAAAACATGCAAAAAGCTGTGCTTGCTGCAACTCTCTCGGCATTAGCTTGTTAGTTAGCCCCTCTCGGTCGGTGGCTCAGTTCGCTTCTTATCCGACTTTAGTGTTTAAAAGTAAGCTGGCTCGTGTTGACTCTGTCTTATTGTGGCTATTACCCTGAAGCTGGTGTTAGTCTACAGCAGTTTGAGTCAAGTCAGACTCGGTTAAGGATCGTTGCAGTGCTTTGAAAGATCTTTGTATTTATATGGCGAAATGCCCCAGCAGCAGCAGCAACTCGTTTCCGCCTAGAATAAAACAGGTGCATCTCTGCGCCTAGAATAATCTGACGTGAAATAACTCTCATCAAACCACGGGCACAATTAGATGTTTTTTAATTGTGCACCGTTTTGAAGAATAGTTAGACCGACTGACAACGAGTTACCTGGTGTAGGCTGCAAAATGATTGATCAAGGTTGAACGTCGTAGGCGGCGTTGTGATTTATAAAGGCCTCCTCTCCACCGAGTCCAGTTAAAACGGGCCTCGTGTGTAGCTTTAACACATTAACTGGCTTTTGAGCATTAAAATCCTGCCAATCGTGAAACATCTGCTTACATTGTTAAACCCGGTGCTTTGTTTCATCACATGTTGGGGGCGACATTTGTTGTCATGAAGCAGAGAAACTGTGTCGCTGGCTGCAGATGTTGCCACCGTCAGTGGGAAGGATTGATTAGCTGGATTTATAATTGAGACGCACAGACTTGTAAAGAGGCCTCCCACAGATTCACAAAGCACCCAAGACTGACCCACACAATGATAACAAACAGTATTCATCTATTTAGTCTTATTTTGGCAAGTATTCTGTTTGTTGTCCACCTATATATTTGTGTACATAGCTTATCTCCAGTTATAATAACTTTTTGTTGAATTTATCCTGATTTGAGTCAATATTTATTAGTCTCTTCTTATGTTTTACAGTTATTTGTACCTGTATAATAAAAGTTCTTGTCATTTTGAGTCTAAGTTGTTTTGATTTGTTTTGAGACTTCTCATAACTCTCTTTCTATTTTTGCATATTTTTCATTTCTGATTGTTGTTGCTTTAAGTCTTTTTGAAGCCTTAACTAATTATTTAGTCTTTGTCATTGTTTTTGTTGTTGTTGCCATTTTGTGGTAGTTTGCCTAATAAGAAATCTCAATTCAAGGGAGGCATTGATTCCTTGGGCTAATAGCCCACAAGGATCATTCAGCAATCTTCTGACCCATTTATACCTACTGGCTTGAATATACAGCTTTTTGTTGTTCTATGTTTTCTTAAAACATTAATGTCCAGTAACATCATCATCATTATTGGTTGTAGTTGTTAGGAAATTCACATAAAGTGCTTATACCTACTGTGCATGGTAATAACCATTAATTTTCTGATTAGAAATTTAGAATGCTGTTATTTTGCTCAGCTTTGTTGATTAGAAAGCTCTAAATTTATAAAAATATTCAAAGTGATTTGTTTACTTGCAGCCCTGGGGTTTGAAAGCACACAGTAGTCTTCCAACAGTGTGAAACGAGTAGCTCCGAGACCACCGTGCCAAGTTAAACTCAGGCAAAAGCAGATTTTTGGGGGGTTTGTTGTGTCCCCACATATTTCATTACTTTGTTGAATAGAGTAGAGGGCAACACAAGGGAAACATCCGACTGCAAAGCAACCTTGTCTTGTGGATATGTTTGTTATTCAGCTCATGCACTATCTAGAGGCTGCTGCATGTGGTACGTCAATTCAATTGGCCCTGAGTGCCACTGTGTATGGAGACCTAATTATTTTTGATGTTTTTCAAGTTTTAACTACTGTTGAACTGCAGACTTCATGGGTGGTTGTAAAACGTTTTTGTTCCTTCCATAGTGCAGGTCTCTGGGTGAAATGGGTACAAATCTCTTACTAAAACCAGTATCATTGCACTGCTCACCATACATAGAAAGGCTCATTGTAAAAACAGTAATTCCAGCTTAAGGAGCAGCTTGTGTTCTTCTTAAGTGCATATATTAGAACTGTTGGATACAAGTCTTTGTTTAATCCTGTGGCTTTATTAAAGTATGTTTCTTAAATATTTTACCAGAGAGCTGAATGGGCCCATCACACTCACAACGCACTGTGTTGCTCTTGATTATTAAAGTTGACTGCTGTCATTTTGTATAATTGTTACAATTGCTGCCTTTAACTTGGCTGGATAAAACTTCAAGAGGCGTCATTATTTCATTAAAATTTAGACTTTCTTCCTACATCTGAGATTCGACTACCACCCCTCTTTAGATATGGATTATTTTCTCCAGATTGAAAACTTGATGTAACCAAGAGTAAATGTTTATATCAATAAAGCCCAGTATTTCACTAAGTGTGTTCTGATAAACATCTTTAATATCATGAAGCTGGAACCGCTGTTACAAAATCACTGCTCCACCATTTTTAAATGTTTAACTCGCTCAGGCCTGATGCAACACAAATGTGCTTTTTCCTTTCAAGCCTGATTTACTGAGCATTATTTATAAGTTTCATCAACATTTAGAAAAATTCTGTAATTTAAAAAAGATGTTTTTCCTCAAGTTGTTTTTAGCAAATATGTTTTTAGTTTTTCAGAAGCTGTAAAATAAAAGTTTTTGTTGTGTTGTTTATGATGTTATCAGAAAACCCTTAGGTTTAGGAAGGACAAATAGAAACATTACCTTAGTTTATTAAGGTGACTACAAAAACAAGTCTAATGATTTTCAAGCAAATTGCTAGAGTTTCACAAAAAGAGAAAATCAAAAACTTCTCTAAAAACACCACATTTAAATCCAACAGCACTTTGCACTCAGCAGTTTAAGCCACATTTTGATTGTTAGGTGTTTCCTCAAATGAAATATAATTACTGTTGAGGTTAAAACGCATCCTGCTATGCTCATGTTTTAACATTGTTCCTTTGAGCAACGTGTTTGAACACTGTATCTAAGCCTGCTAAAATGTTGTTTATCTTGTAATTTTTGAGATTTTGATCTTAGATTCTGAATTACTTGCTCTCTGTGAAACAGGAATGTGATCAAATCTAGGCCACGTTGGGGAGAGGAATCTTTGAAGCTCAGATGTAGCTTTTTTAACCCCCTTCCCCCATTATTCTCCTATTATCCACCCCTCACCCCACTCCTCTTTAAAAATGTGTGTGGCAGCAGCCTGAGGTGATGTGTAGCTCTTATTATGAATTAGAAGTAGGCCATGTGTAAAACCCATTTTCATATTAATGCTTATTTTCTACATTTAAAAAACAAATGTATGCATGAATAATGCATCATTATGTGTTTTTGTTCAGCTTGTAAATTGTAGCCTGTGATACAGACTTTTGCTGCAAAACTAATACTTAGGGTTTTGTTTTCTTTTTGGACTAAAAGTCAGAAGAGAGCTGGGGTTGAGGGCACTGAACATTCTAAAGATAAAAGATGAGAACTTGGGTTTAAGGTATATTTGATTTCAGCTTGGTTAGTGAGTTAGAAGAGTTGTGACTCAGTCTTTTCTCTTTATATTTGTGAGTAGGTGGCAAATATTGCATTAGACAATGTCTTCTTGTTTTGTTTGATCTGGTTTCTTTGAGTTTTGAATCATATTCTTTAAAAGCTATTTCTATAATCATCTTTCAAGCTGTAGGCAAGAAGGGGAACTGTTGTGTTAAATGGTGTTTACCAAATCTGAATATCATACTTTGAACTGTTTAGTTCCAACTAAACTACAAATCTAAGTGTTAAATAAAATGATTTAATTGCTTTCAATAAACTAGTCCAACTGCAGATGTAGCTTATTGAGACCCTGTGCTCTGAACTGAACTGATGTGAGCAGAATGATCCTTCTCCCACTATGTAACCAAACCAAACTCAGATTTGTTTCACTTTGACTGTCTTCCCAGTTTGTTTCTGAAAAGAATGTAGTTACTTAATTTTCAATAATTTAATTTATGCAAAAGTTGTTAGATCTAGTTTGAATTTTGGTCCATCTTTTGTAGCAGAATTGCTCTGCTGCATTTCAAATTATTGTAATATTGCTTTTCAAAACCATCTCACTAAACTAAATGAAAAATGTAAAATTATAACCATGCTTTTACATGAAATACATCACAGGATCATGTACATCAAAGCATCATTTAGTTATATATGTAGAAATGAAAGGAGGTTCATTTTTGGCAGTGACATAAGTTATATGAAGTGTAGGATACACTGATAAAAAAATCAAAGCTTTGTCTTTTTAACACAGGTATAAAATTATCTTAAATTATCACCTTTCTTGAAATTTTCTCCTTTGTTTTTGTTGTTGCTCACAAACTCCCCTTGTTACTAACACTGCAACTATATTGCTAGATTTAAAAAAAATACATATCTTTGCATCAAAGCTTGTAAGTTTTGGACAGCTGTTACTATTTTTTGTTATCAAAATGTGAGTGTGAAGCCATTCTTTTATTTGAATATCTTTCCCTTTTCACCCTGATTGGTCTCTTTCAGCTCTGCATGCAGAATGGACTACCTACGAGTGATCATTTTAATACAGTCTAAATTGAAGCCTAGCTATTGTCTGTAATGATTTTATTTGACAAAGTCACGCTTGAGAAATCAGTGACTGCTGGTGAATCTGTAGTCTCTTTTAAACCTATTGTGTTGACTGAATGCAGAAGTAGAAGAAAATATTTTTAAAATTGCAAATTCAGTTATGGTATAAACACACTACAAAGCACAGATCTGTGTAAAGCTGCCATGTGGCTGATGGCAGGCAGATTTTGGATAGTTTTAGATGAAATCTAAGACCATATTTTCAGGCTTGAAATGTTTTGAGAGTCTGCATACTCAATAATTAAATGCTGTACACTAGTATTGATGTTTGAATGTCAAAACTCAAAGCAGAAAAATTATGTGTATTTAATCTTGTTAAGGATGAAGCAATATTTTTGTAATCTTAAGAGTCAGAAAAAATGCGTGAATGAGCTAACGACCTCATCTGAAACGTACATTGTGTTTGGAAGCTCACAGTCTTCTATTTGAACCCAACCCCCATTTTCATGCGTGGTTGTTTTCAGTAATTACTCCTTCACTTTATGTTTAACACATTTAATAGCTCATTCCAAGCTGAGCATTCTACTACTTGTGTAGAGTAAATACATTAGGCATCTTCCTGCATTTTAATTATCCCTTTTAATGAACCCCTTTAAATTCAGATATAATGTGGGTTAAGTAAAATAGAACAGAACATTCTTGGAGAGACTGTTTGTGTATAAAGATTCTGGTTTTATTTTATAGATCCGTCCTATAGTTAGCAGAGTGAATAGCATGTATTTTATTACAGTTTAGAGCAGTCATGACATTAAGTGCATTAGCTGATGTCACAATCTTGTGCCAGGCAGGCATTGGGATTCCAGGCAAATGGCTGACCCTCCTCCACCCCTTTGAGTGCTACAGAATTGAAGTTGACTGGGTCAGCACAGTGAAAGTTCCTAATTCCAACCCCTAGGTTTCCCTAATTAAAATTTACAATCAGTTGAAACAACCTTTGACACAGCTGCATCTCGGGAGAATTGCTATTACTCAAAATGCCATGAGAAAGAAATTAAAATCTGGCGCTCCGCAGGTTTTTTAAACTGAGTGTTTAATATTATTAAAATAGAAATACAGCAGCTTATGAAATCAATTACAACTTTTTTTAGTCTTTTTTTCCCTCCAAATTATTATTTGTCCCTGTTTTTACTTTTCAAAATGTTTAGATAATACAATATGAAATTCTGAAAATATAAACAAAGCAAAAAAAAAGAAAGAAAAAAAAACACAAACAAAATTGGATGTAATTAAGCTCTGGAAAAAGATCTAAATGGATTTCACAGAACTCTCAAGAGTAATTAAAGGATAAAAATAAATATATTTTAAATATTCTTTACATTGACCACATCTTGTTTCAGTATAAGCAAGTAATATGGTGTTTTAACCTTCTTAAAATATATGCAGTTAAGTTGTTTTAAGCAACTATATGAGCAATTTCAGAATCTTTGAAGTTTGACAGCATGCATTGTGAAAGTTTTTCCTTGAAATGTGTGTATTAGTTTGTTAATGATTGTTGTTTTGAATGTTTATAAAATATTACTTTGCACAAAAAAGTTTTGATTTGAACAAATTTGATTGGAATATCAGTGAGTACGTGATTTCATGAACACAGAATAATATATATCATGCATTTAAAAGAAATAAGATAACATTGCAATATGTCTTGATGTAGTGATGTTTTTTCTGATATAAAGTATGCAATTTATATGTAGAGTAGGTATTTTGAAAATGCCCTCTAAAGCTATAAAACTGCAGCTATTTTGCATTGGCTGTTTATGTGTTTGCTGCTTCATAATCATGTTAATTTTACTTCTTTTTTGTTATCTCACATAGTGGACTGACATGGCCATCTGACAGGCTGTCAAAGATCTCTTCATGGATCACAGAGGACAAGAAAGAGAAACCGCTGCATTTGTGAGCATAGCCAATCACTAGAGATTCTGACCCACAAGCATATCATCAAAGTGACTTAAGTGCATGTGGCCTTTTCAGTTGTTCATGGACATCTGCTGGGCAGCTCAAAGGCCTATTACTATGCACTATAAACTGAGAGCTATGAGCAGTGGAGAGGCAAGGAGGAGCACGTTTTTTTCGTGCAGGACTCTCCCTCTTGTAATAGGACTTCTGGCAACCCTGGCCCAGGGCACTGTGCCAGAACAGCAAGAAGCACTGGTTGACATGATATCTGTGGAACTAGAGGCCTCTATGCAGTCCTCTGTGCTCTCTGAGCTCCAGGCTGCAGCATCTTCTGTAGGTGAAGGACCGCCTACAGCTATCCCAGATTCTCTTTCAAAGAACGGTGGAGTGCACACAAATATCCCTGATTCTTCAGCAATCGTGGGCCAGGTGTTCCAGTTAAAGGTTCCTCCAGGTTCTGCTCATGAAAGCTGCAGTGTTAATGTAAGTAACATAAGATTTGACATAACAAAATCAAACAGAGAAATATGTTTACGCAAACTATGGATATTATTATGTAAGCCACTAGAGGACAAGATTGTATATTTTTTTTATTCAGGGAAAAATGCACCAAATATTTTATTTATTTATAGGAGAACATTTTTTATTTTACTATGTAAAAAAAATAATAATAATAATAAAAAAATTTTTAAAATCTAAATGTTTTTGTCTCTAACCTGGGTGCTACTATTTAAAAACATTAGATCATTGAAGTGTTTTTTTTAAGCTAAGTATTTGTTTTATTATGATAATTGTTGTTATTTTACTTTTGTCTTTTCTCTGTACTACAGTTGTCACCATGACTAGAGTTTGCATCATAAAAATATGTAATGTACTATATAGTATTTATCCTTTCAGTTTTGATCATTGTATCAGTGCTGATTGAAGCTGACTGTGTTGCAATTTGTTCCAGTCAGACTTATGAGTGAGATGAGATTATTATTATTATTGGCCTGAATGGCGTTACAGAATGATATCCTGTCACAGGGTAATAACTCAAAATAATGAGCGATGACTCACATGGTTATTATGAATAGAAGCTCACTCTGCTTCCTGTTCATATTTGCCAGGATTTGATAAACTGAATGGAGTAGAGTGAGCAGGGTTTGGGGAGATGTTGAGAGTATTTTTTTCTGTAATATGCCATATTTGAATTTTAGAGTCATTTCAGTGCACTGACTTATCAGAGTTGTCTAGCTTTAGTTTCTTGCTCAGTTTACAAGAGTTCAATACAAGGTTAGGTGTAATATAATTAACTTATAAGAAAACGAACCATTTGATAGTTGTACAATCAACTAATGTTTCTCACGCATACAATTTAAGTACTTTTGTTTATGTTTGGATCCTTTGTGACCTTAGATGTGGATCCGTCTTTTAGTGAAGGTTAGCAGCAGTGACTTGTCTTTTTGTACTTCACCTCTGTGTCAGAAATACCTATGTTGTAGTGCTAATAGTCTTCCTCTCCTCTTTTCTGTCCTGAAGCTCACCGAGATGGGAAAAAAGAATTTACCCTCCTGGCTATACTGGGACAAAGAAAGCTGCACTCTGAGAGGTTTGGCTCTGGAACAAGATAAAGGAGTTTATCATATCTTGGTGTCAGGGGAGGAGATAACTGGAAAAGCAAACAGCCAAGAGTACCCCAGCACAGTGTTTACTATTGAAGTATACCCAGAAGAACGGGCAGACACTGAGCCAGCCCTGCTCACTCTACAGTCTGAAATCAGTGGCCTCCAACCTTTCACCTGTGGCTCTGAGGAACACGTCACTGTTCTCACTGTCATATTGGATGCTGACTTGACAAAGATGGTTGCTGAACAGAGGGTGAATTTAATGGAAGTTATGAGGAAATTTTCTCATGTGCCCCTGGAGCACATGCGAGTGGTCCCTGTTGTCAACAATCGCTTATTTGACATGTCTGCTTTCATGGCTGGGCCGGGGAATGCTAAGAAAGTGGTTGAGAATGGAGCCCTGTTGTCATGGAAGGTTGGATGTGCCCTTGATCAGGGCAGTGTCCCTGACATTAGCAGCGTCCAGTCATCAGCAAAAGATGGGACAATGTCAGCCAGGCTGGGTTACCCAGTGGTTGGCTGGCACATTGTTAATAAAAAGCCGCTTGGAGTGAAAAGGGTCAGGAGGCAGTTGTACAATACACCTACTCCAGTGCCATCTTTACTTCCTCCTACTGTTCATCAAGAGCCCTTTTCACGTGTTGTACCTACCCCAACGTCTCCCTCTATTGCTCCAGCAACAGACAACTCTGTTCCCCCTGTCAGAGGCCCTTTGCCTTTACCAGTGAAGCCTACCATGAGGATCAGAGATCAAATAGCCCACACACCTGTCCTTGGACCTCCACAACCTACCAGAGTACTAGGAACAACAAGCACCATTCCTATTCAGCCTAGTATGACTAGGTCTACAATTCCAGAGCCCACTGCTGTACCATCACCACCAAGCACCACCAAAAGACCCAAACCCTCTGCTACAAGAAAACCCAAGAAAATCAAAAGCTCTACCCCAGTTCCCCGGGAACCAAAATCCACCACTGCTAAACCACCAAAGCGTACGACCCCTCTTTCTCTAGCACCAGATTTAAACCAGAAACCAGAGATCCACAACCCCATTGATCAGGTGACTGCATGGGTTGGCACTTACTTTGAGGTCAAAATTGCTTCAGATGTGTTTTATGATCGAGAGGATGGCACTACAGATAAGCTGCGTTTGACTTTGAAAAAGACTCCCAAAGAACCAGTGAATGAAACATCATGGATTCAATTCAATAGCACTATCCAGCTTTTGTATGGTCTTCCAGAGGAAAAACATGAAGGGACTCATGAGTATTTCATGTTGGCCACCGATAAGGGGGGGGAGAGCGCTATGGATGCATTTGAGGTTCGAGTCAACCGCTGGTCTAACAATGACAAGCCATCAGTTGTATTTGCTGCTCGTTTTCATGGTGACCCTAAAACTTTAAGCAATGATGTTCACAAAAAAATTGTTTTAACTAAGAAATTGGCTTATGCCCTTGGTGATCGAAACAGCAGCACAGTGACCCTGAGAAGCATCACAAAGGGGTCCATTGTGGTTGAATGGACCAATAACAGTTTGCAACAAAGTCCTTGTCCTAAAGATCAAATCAAAGTTCTCAGCGAAAGGATCTCAGATCCCCAGGGAACACCTAAGCCAGCCTTTGTCAAAGCCATGGAGCCTGAATTTAAACCAATTAACATCTCTGTTCGTGGCACCAATAAATGTCAGAGTTACTCATTCGTTCCACCAGGGGAGGTACCAATGCCCGTTCTTCCTACCATCACACCATCACCTGGGACAGGTAGCGTAAGCAGTGATGATGTTTACCTGCACACTGTTATTCCTGCAGTAGTGGTAGCAGCCCTGCTGCTCATAGCTGGGATCATTGCCATGGTTTGCTATCGCAAGAAGCGCAAAGGAAAGATGACTATAGAGGAACAGGCTACTTTCATTAAGAAGGGAGTTCCTATAATTTTTGCTGATGAGTTGGATGACTCAAAGTCACCTCCATCCTCCAGCATTCCTCTTATCCTCCAAGAAGAAAAGCCTCCACTTCCTCCTCCAGAGTACCCCAACATGGCTGGTCCCCACAGTACCCTACTCAGCCAGGATTTGATGGAGGAGTATTCAGTTTATCAAGATGATGATCCAAATGCTCCACCATACCAGCCCCCTCCACCTTTTACAGTTCCTATTGAAGGAAAAGGCTCACGCCCCAAGAATATGACGGCATACAGGTCACCACCTCCCTATGTGCCTCCCTAACCCTCACCTGAGTTTCAGCAGGTGTGCTGTAGAGGTGCTTCTCAGAAACTACTACTACAAGAATCATTTTACTTGTGATCGATGAAACGGCTTGACTTTGTAGAGGAGCAAGCAACCATATATATTTGACCATCATGGATAAGACTGTAACGTACAACTCTAAAACTGTCACAGGACAAATGGATGGAGAACAATTTGTAATTCCACCACTTGTTTTTTTTTTCTGTCCTTCATATCAGCTTTTGACTTCTTACATTTATTTCTCATCTGTTTTTGCCAAGAGGAGTCAATTTTATCTTCAATGATCTCCTATTTCTATTGTATAGAAAATAATAAAGAAGCAGGAAAGACTGAGGTCCTTTGGGCCTTTGTGCAAATGTCACCATGACAACAGACTTGAGGCTCTCCCTCACAATGTTAATCTTTGAGTTCTAAATCATTCTTCTCTGCCCTTCAGCTAGGTTTATTAAGATTTTGCACTTGTTATATCCAGAGGGGATGAAATACAAAATGGCAAACTGAAAGCATGAAACATTTTATTTACTCTAATTGGTTCATTTATCAGACATTGATTAACCCCTGTTCTTTTATTTTGCTCCCTCTTGATAATAACACGCAAACCTTGCACTTATGCAAATTCTTGTTAAACCTTGCACTATGTTTCTTGCGTAGAATTGAAAGCATTGACTGGTAGACCAACAAGAAGGAGAAAAAAAGAATATATAATTTTATATCCTTGAACTCGCCATGTGACTGAGATTTCTCTGGTACTTGATCACAAAATACATTACTCTGATCATGCCTGTTGTAGATGTAGCTTAAATATGATTTATATTTTTTTCTTTGTAAATGTGTGCCACTGAAGCTGCCTGTGAGATGACTGGTTTTGCAGTTGCCAAGGTGATGTCTGTGGTCACAAGGCGGACATTATGGGGTTGTTACAACAATAGCATGGGGGCCATTGGAATGCTGTGGTCCACAGCAGGCTGAGAATCTGTCGGTAAGGTTGGTCCATTGTCTTGTGTTCAGTTAGGTTTATTGGTGTGAGGGGTGGGTGGGCGTAGAGTATTACATTACCACTGGTCTGCCTCTAGGTGTTGCACTACTAGGGTTAGTGCACTGCCTGTTGTCAGTTCAGGCGAGGCATTGGATACAAGGGGTTGTACATAATCGTGTGCCTGTGAAATGAAACGACTCCATTATGTTGATGTTTTATCAGTAAGTCTAGTTGGGAGTGGAGGGAGGGACCTGAGTGGGAAATGATTTTATTTTTTAATTCTACGTCTAGATTTCTGAACACGACCATGAAAAAAAATATAACTTTATAGTTTGTGAGGGTAGAAAAGATTGTTTACTTACCCATCACACAAAAAAGCATTATCTCAATGTGATGGGGAACAAAGATCAACAACAATATGTGAATTATGTACATTTCATATCTGATATCACCATTAGGAAAAAATGGTTAAAAAAATCTAATGTTTTTACTGAGTTTTGATACAGTCTTAAACTTGTTTTATGAAAATATATTAATAAAATGTAATACTATTTGTAAACCTGAGATGGTCTGTTGTCTATTTTTATTTGAAAATGTGTGAAAATATTGTTTTTCTTTCACCTTCTGTTTTAATCTCCCAACAATCTGAAAGGAATGTGAGAAACTGAGGCCCCGTCTACATTCTGAAGTGTTCATTAAACCTGCATACGACATACAGGCTTACATTTGATTACCTTCTTTAGTTTGTTAGTCTGCAAGTAAATAAAGCAATATTTGTGTTCAGTGAAGTACAGATTTTCACTTTGAGGATCAGTAACTTTTAAACAAACTACATTTTTTACAATTGCAGAAACACAGACACACATTGCAGCCAAATTTTATAACAGGAGTAACTTTGTGCTAAGATGGACAAATAACATTGTGAGACAAGCTGGTAATCTCTACAAACTGCAAAAACCAGAGAATGAATCTCAAAACCTATAAAAATGTTTGTTTACATTTAACCTGTTGGAGTGACAATAACAAGGCATGCTGTACGTGTCTGATATGCAACTGTCTGGGGAATGTTTAGTAGCGCCACAATTAGTTTTTATTTTATTGAAATGGCAAAAGTTTTCACATCTGGTGTTATGTTGACTTCTTTTCCTCAATTATTTCTCCCCTCTCAAATCAGAACTGAAACAACACACCTGCTGCATAAAAACTGTGTTTTTACAAATACTTGAATACAGTTTACTAGACAAAAGGGACAACATCCCTAACTTTTTTTTCTTTTTCTAAGTTCACCTGATTCTTGTTATGAAACAATTTAAATTCACAGCTAAATTTATCTGATGATGGAGATTAGTATTATTTTGTTTTCTCTAGAAATGCGAGTTTACACTGCTGCAGCATGCAACATAAACACCATAAACTAACCAATAATTTCACTCATGTTAAGAATCTCATGCAGAATACACCTCAAATCTATTTGCAAATGAGATAAAGATTTAGTAGATCAAAGTTTGGCTTTCTGTTAAAGCTATCTTTATGGGATAGGCTCAGAGAAATGATGACATCCAGTCAAAGGCAACAAGCTTCAAGTAATTTTGTAAATCTTATATTTTCAAAAATGTAGAAAACCTTCACGTTTACCATTGTAACAATGTAAAGAACACAGTCTGTGTTTTGAATAGTGTGTGTAGCTCTGGGAACAGAAAACATTTCTTCACAGACGTACTGCTCTGATTATTTGAACATGGATCATTTGGGGGAGAAAACAGCGGAGAGATGGAAAAATGACAAAACTGTTGCAATAATGGTTTTCTCTTTAATGCATGCTAATGAGAATTGTTTGTTTATTCTTCCCCCTGAACTGCAATGTAATGTCCCTCCATAATCCTAAATCAATATTATTGCAGATTGATGTTACTGAGCCATATCCTTTACCTTTATACACACCATACCAGTGATGCAGCTGTATATTCACACTGACTGAGTCCATAAAACTGCAAACAGTCATGATTCCCATCAGCTCTGTAGTGATGGTTGCTACCCTCCTCCTCAATTACAGCTTCTAATTGATAACTGAGAGGTGGGTTATATTACAAAGTGAAGCAATAATCATTTATCAGTTGGCCAACAAGCACATAGCGGTGGGTGAGAGGCTGTGTAAATGAATCAGTCGCCCACCAACACTATGATCAGATACAATGAGTTAGTTAAAGGGATATTTCTGCCATTTTGAAGTAGCGTTCTATCAGTTATCTACAGTAAGGACCATACCTACCAGTGACATCATGCAAAGTGAGTCTAGAAACCTGAATAAATCCTCTGACCAGAGCAATAGCCAGATTGGGAGAGACACTGCTGCTGAACAAACTAGCAGTTACATTTAGGGTATTTTAAACAACTTCTGCAAAAAAAATAAAAAAAAATAAATCATACTAATGTATTAGAGTGCTATGTCACCTGTTGTTAAACCTTTATAATTTACCATAACACTGTTCAGTTTGTTTCAGTTGAACAACGTCCGAATTGCCACTTGCTGCAGCAGCATAAACACCATAAACTGAACATGTTGAATAGTAGAGGTTTACAAACTGGTAATGTAGTGTTCTAAAGCATCAATAGGACTATTTTAAAACAAAGTTTGTTTTAAATACCTAAAAATGTACTTCTACTTTGTCACCAGTCAGCAGCAGTTTCTCTCCTGATTCGACTAGCCATGAGTATTGCTCTGGTCAGAGGGCTACTTCCTGTTTCTAGAGCCTCCATACTGTAGATAAGTAACTGGTAAAACAGCACTTTGATGAGCATGCTATTTACCACACTGACATTTCAACTCTAGTTTAAGATTTATGTTTTTTACAGGATAAAAATGTTGGATTATTGTTCTAAATATCTTTTGAAAGCTGAGGAATCACCGTATTAGTCAGTAGGTTTTGTTCTTTGAACTGATGTTACTGGTTGGTCATGGTTTTGTGTTTTTCCGTTTTTACACACCATGCTTCCTGTTTTGATTTTGCAGTGTCTGCACTCAGCCCTGCACGTCTGGCTCCTTTCTAACTGTGACTATTTGATCTTTTTAGGTTGTCATTCACCTGACAGCAGCTGTGTGGATTTAAAGTTAGGAACATGACAAACACTGGTTGTGGGCTGTTTTCTTGTTGTAAACAAGATTTTAAAGCAGCTAGAAACTGTTAAGTGAAGTCCACAAAATCACCAATCACATATGAGAAAATACCAATTTGTATTGTCTCAGAAAAGTTGTAAAAGAAATTTAAAAAATACCTTTTATGTGAACGTTTTTCAGAGTTTGAGTCTGCAGATAAAATTAAGCAGATGAGAAAATGTGGCGTTAAGGTTTTTTAATTCTTTGCCAGTCTCTCACTTCATCAACCAGCTCCCCCTGCACCTATTAATAATGAACTGGAAATGAAACTTAACGTATGTGATGAAAAATATATAACCTCGTGAAAACCCGTGAGGGCTGACCTTTCAGCTGCTGCACCACACTTGAAAACCTGCTTTGCAGCTCCGCACTAAACCGCCAGTCTCGTATGTTTCACAGGACGCCTCATTTACTGAATAAGACCACACTGAATAAAACAAAGATCTGTGATGTTTTTACTTTTCTTTAACACCTGTAGTATTTCTGAAATGTCAAACAGTGTCAGAGCACTAATGAAAACTGGTGTCCTCTCAGTGTGTTTACACTTCCTGTGGTCCTGACAAATTCTAATTAGACCTGTGGCCGTGCCAGAACAAACTCATGGCAGACGGGGGGTTAATAGTTTCCACCACACAGTGTAATTGCCATACACTCTTCTCTTGATTAAAGATAGAAAATTAATCAGTCATACTATGTACTTCAGCGCTTAAGGGGGTGGTAAGGTGATCTGCTACTTAGCAATGGAAATTGAGGAGAGGATATCTAATGATGATGGGGGCACCATATAATGAGGGAATCTTGGTAATATGACTCATTACTTCAAAGCAAAAAAAAAAAGACACTTTGTCGCCCATTAGGCTTGAAGCACAATAATAAAAAATAATAATGAGGATAATCATCAGGGTAATATGGAGTATATATTTAATGTAATATCACAGAAAATCCATTAGAATAATAATCATAATGTATTACCATACAGGATGTCCCATGGCAGTATTTATTTCTACAGTGATTTTTATTCACTGTGTTAGATACGTCAACCCACTGAGATGTTTTAGTCCGTCCAGCTCAAAAAGTTCAAGATATGACCGAGTTCCCAAACCCTGCCAGTTAGAAACACCACAGCATGACGCTGCCTCCACCACGCCTCAGAGTGATGAGTATGATGTTTGCAGCGATGGTCATAAATCATATTGCTAGAGTTGTTACATCAATGTGATTGGGAAATTTTAGTCCTCTTTTTACTTGGATATTAAAATTTTTAGATATTTTTTCAAACCCAACATTAATCTTTTTTTGATCAGATTGGAGATCTTCTTGCTCTGTCATGAAAGTTGTGCCACACATAGGGATTTGATGTTTGACACTTTTTAATGTACTTTTAAAATAATTTGTATTTGAAATTTGAAAACAAAGCAACAACAGAGCATTTCTGACTAACACAGCCACCTGTGAAAAAAATAGAAAATGAACTATTTAACATATTTGCTCCAGTCATTTATAAACACTGAACTGGACAACATGTGGACTAACTGTGTAGTGGATGTGGATGTGAGAGGGGGACATCTCTGAGGTGTCTGTAGGCCTTGGGACCAGGTCAGTGGAGTGTGAGGGAAAACTCCCTGGATTCTCTGTGTACTCCTGTCCCTGCTTTGACAGTTTATTTTAAAATCTGAAGAACAAAAGTTAAAGTTTCATTGTGTGTGTGAGTGCAGGAGTGCATAAGTGTGTATGACTGGCAGCATACAGGTGAGATTTCAATATGTCCATATTTATGGATTTATGGCCATTATGATCTAATGTAAATAGAAACACATGATCAGGCTGAGGTTGAGGATGTGAGGTTGAAGTCTGTTGTCTCTCTTCAGCTCTTCTAAAGGTAGATGTAGTCCTGCTCTTTGTGGCTAAAATAAAGAAGTATAATATTTAAAAATAATATATTATTTTTATTATAAACCTGTGACTCCCAGTTGAGGTCTGGGGCCACCTGGAGTTAGAAACCTCTTCAGGAAGGGCCACCCAGATATGATCCCTATTAGGTTTAATGAAACATGACATCTGACAGGTTCTGCAGGGATAGGTAGCTCACTCTGTCCTAATAGGATATTTACAGGATATTTGCATTTATAAATTGTGATAGTCTTAGGAAACACTCACTGTCTGGAGGTGAACTGGAAAGCTGAAGATGGATGGAATAACTCCATCTCTGAGTCTCACGATCTGGTTTAAATTGCTTGAATCTGTTGCTGTGAAGTCTTCTCTCTTTAAGTTAAATATATAAATAGTTGGAAACTTTTCTGATATTTGCCCTAATTTAATTTAAGGAGAAGAATCAAAGCTTACTTAGAATTTTGTGATCTGAGGTAAAAATTTTATTTTCAAGTCATGAGGTCCAAATCCAAATGAAGTCAAGAGTCGTTGATGTTGACGTTAACGTTTAGTCTCATTCAGTTTAGTCGAGTCTGAAATCATCAAAAACATGGCTCCAGCTGAAGTCATGTGACTAACGTCTACACCTTTATGTTACTTCTCAAGGTAAAAGGCAGCAGTTTAGAGCTCCAAGGCAAAATTGGTAAAAGGGTCTTTGCAGCCTTTTATTTTGTTCATTACAAATCTTTTTGTGTTTTAAACAGTTCAATTAAAATTTAATCTAAAATTTTTTGGACTGTTTTGTTTATTTTAGCAAAACAAAGTATCAGCCTGAAACAGGCCTCAGGGAATAAACCACCTATATTTAAATGTAAGGTGATGTATTTGGAGCAGAACTTAAACAGCCCATCATTAGAATTAAACATTTACCACTTTCAAGCAAGACATTACCCAGAAGTCAACAGTGTCTGAAAAATTAATGGGGACTCTTTACCGAGTGGGTTGTTCACTTGGAATTCAGCCAATGATTGATTTTTCAGCTAACTTTGTGTTTTAAGGCTGAACTGAAGTCAGTCCTACTTTCCAGGTAGTGGCTCAGTTAAAAGCTGCTTACGAATGAATGATTATTTGAATCACTTCTAGTACATTAGGTTTCTCATCAGAGCATGGCGCTTCAGTGGTGAGTAATACTAATAATATTTTATACTGCAATAACCTAAACGTATGCAGCTTTTTGAATTATGTCTTCAGTGACTCATTTTTATAAATCAGTACTTTAGTAGGAAATGTTCAACATAGTGGCTGTTTAAACACGCTGTTAGGAAACGGTAAATAAACTCAGTTAGATGAAACCAAACTTTATTTGTCCTCTTATAAGTAGTCTGTGCTCTGCATGGGTTAGAAAATTAAAATCAACAGGGTGAAGTCCTTATTTCACCTCAAGCTGAGTCTCATCCCTCAATCAACAATGTTTGCAGCGCCATCTGGTGAAGGAATGAGGTAAGTCCATTTGAGTGTTTTATAACAGAGCTTGTTGTCCCTCAAGGATGAGCAGGAAGTCTATTCAGAAGTATATTTTGTCATCTGTCAGTACTAATTGTGCAGATTTTACATCCTGGGACAGGATAGTGAGAGACGAGGTTCTGAGGAAGGAAACATTTCCACAGCATTAGTAGATGTCAGCATAAGAATTAATACTCTTTACATGTGCCATGTTAGCAAATGATATGCATCCTTTAACTATAGTCAAATGAAAATATATAAAACTACAATATGAGTTTCTACGTGTTTAAGATTCAGTCAAAAAGATAAATGTTTAATTCCACCAATCTTCTAGGATGGCTGACTCAACAGAGGTGTCGCTGATGCATGTCATGCTATTCATTAAACCCAGCAGTGACGTGATCCCATTCAATTCCCCTTGAAGATAAAATGTGTCAGCTCTGTTGAATCAAACTTAGAAAGTGAAATAAGTAATAACAGCTGAAAATCTCCTTCAGTCACAGATTTGGTAGAAAAGCTACATTATGCCTTTTTTTTTATCTTTAAGCAGATGCACTTCAGAGTTGTAAATCCTGCACCTACGTTATGGAACAGACCCTGTCCAAGTCAACGCCGTGGATTTTAGGATGCATGACAATGCTGAGGAAATCCGAGAGTCTCACAAAGAAGAAAAAAAAAGCTGCATATTTTGTCTGGCAGCAGCGTTAATAGTGTGAGCAGCATTTTAAATGGAAGCTTACTGCCGAAGCAGCAGCAGACACTTGTTATATAAAAGGTCATTAAAAACATTTACATGGATCTGCATGTGAGAGAACAAGGAGAATAACAGGACCAGGGTCAGGTTGAACAAATCTCCCACTCACTTTCAAAGCTCGAGTTGTTTCTGCTCTTTTACACAACTTAGCAGCAGGATCAATCTTTCTTTATGCACAGAGCTGTGTATTTGTACATCAGACAGCATAAAAGTCCCAAATCCTCACTGTTCAGATAAGACAAAAATGACAAGTTTGCTAGAGAAGACCAAGCAAAATCATGCTTTTTCAGACTGCATGGAGGTGAACAGAAAGCAGTTTACTGGAATAAACAAACAAGAAAAACTAACAGAAGAGATGAAGATGAGAGAGATGAGTGCACAGATCTTCACTGTACTTTAGGGAGACATTGTCTCATGCATGAGAGAAACGGCAGGTGTCATGCAGCTCTTATGAAAGGTAGAAATTGTGTCGTGGTCTATTTACAGATCACCTGGAAGTTGTAAAGTAAAAACTATTATTTCAAACAGGTATAAAGTAACGAGAAAGCTCTTTGAGGTAAAAAAGACAAAAATAAACCATCTATCTTCTACCTGCTTGGTTTAGTTCTGGATCACAGAGAGCTGGTGCACATCTACAGTCAGCCACTGGGTGAGAGGGCGCTACACGCTGGACAGGTCACCAGTCCATCACAGGACCACAAGGGCTGATGTTGAACCTGCAACCCTCCTGCTGCAGGGTGACAGTGCACCACGGCACTTCCAAAATGTTTTTTTAAGTGTTTATGATATAAAGTTGAGGTGCATCTGATGATGTGAGCTGACGTGTTATCTTATCCCTTCTGTCTTGACAGCCACATTTCAGCTCCTGCATTATGAAATTTTAATTAATAAAAAATACCTTAAGGGAAATTACATGCTGTATTATCTCCTTCAAAAAGCAAGTTTTTTTGGTTTTTTTTTAGCCTTTCCAGAGTGGCTTTTAGACCAGGGCTGTGAACTATGTTGCATGTTCCTGTAAAACGTTCAGCCTTGTGGAAAAGCCGCATTTGTTGAGAAAAGTGCATCAAATCCAGTTGTTTTATCAGAACTCCTTTGGTATCAAAGTTAAAAAATAAAAGCTCTTTGCAATTTTCTATAAACATGTTTGGCAGAAATTATTCAATAACATTTTTTTACAGGTTAGGTTATTTTAATGAAACAATTTATTTCACTGAGTGCTCTGACAGCGTGCGGTGGTCTGTTAGAAAAATGTGTCAAAGAATGCAGTAATAAAATGTGACAAATGAAAATTAAATAAGGAGTTTAGAAGTAAGCATTATCATTTAATCTCAATTGTAAATTTAATAACTCTTAAGTCCTTCTATTCACCCTGTTGTTAAACTGAACTGAATGTCTTGTTACCAAACAGAACACACCTCTCTAAAACAGAGGGTTTCTGTCAGAATGACTGTGGATTTTTGATTAGTTTCTACGGCAAAATGAACAAACAGGAACTAAAATAAATAAAAATGATCAAACACTTTCAGGCTAGTTTATTACCATGTTCTCAAGCCTGGTCTCATCCATCAGAGTGCTCTATGAAAAATTTAAAACAAAATATGCACAAAGTCAAACCGGTGCCTGTTTAAAGAAACACGACGCCTTCAGCACTGTGATGCAAATGAGCAGAACCATTTTCTTGTAGAACTGTTAGCTGGTTCTGCTGAATGTTTGTTTCTGTCTGATAATAATACTGCTCAGCTGAGTCAGATTTTACTAGTCCCAAGATGTTAGATGGCAGATTTTACTTCAGACCTCTTGTAGAATTTTCCCACCAACATCTTAGCAGACTGTTGTGAAGATTAGCAAGCTTAACGGATAGCAGCAAATCTTCTGTCTGCAGAGTGAGTTAGTATACAGATATGAGTCATTTCATCCTCTTTTCTGCTGACCTGTGGGTCACTCCTTCATGTTATTGTGAAATACATTCAGACACATCCAGTATTTACATGACAAAGAGACTCATCTGCTCTTCTCAGCATGTAGAAAAAAAGGCCCAGCTTTGTCTCCTAATGCTTTTTGCATCATGTCAAACCAGCTCTGTATTGTATTGAGATGTTCCTGATTTACCTCCATTTCTCTTATTTCCAGCTGAGGGAGGACATCTCCAGCACACACTCTCCTGCTGTGAAATATGAGTGTAAACAACAACGGTAGCCAAAGAACCAAATTTGTCCGCGCATTGTTTTGAAAATCCAAGTGTGATGTGCTGAAGCTGAAAATCCTTCACACCTTCACAGATGAAGACTACATGGACCACGTTTCCCTCTGGCTGCTGCAGTGATTTAAATATTCAGCTGCTTAAAAATAAAACAGCGATGGAGGCAGAACAAAAACCTGCAAACGTTCAAGAACAAAGTTGGAAAAGGAAGTGATGATCAAGCTGGCTGATGGGGTTTAACAAGTCTGCGTTCAGTTTTTTTCTGTCAATAAAAAGCTGAACTTTGTTTAAACATTTTTTCACTTGTTGCACCTGTTTCATGGAGGAAGCTGGAGGCCTTCCCAGCAGTCAGCAGGAAAAACTGAGGCACACAAGATAAATAACACACACCTAAGATCACTTTAAAATCATCAATTTCTTTAGCATTCATGTTTTGAACTATCAGAGGAAACCAGAACATCCAGAAATCTCTCACACAAGAACAGGGACGACATGCAAAAGGCCTCAGCTGAGTACAGCCAAAGACCAGCCTGAGATTAGTGATGGTGATGTCTGCTAAGTTGATTCTGATTCAAATCAACCAGGTCCGAGGTCTGACTGATTGACTCGTCTTCCTGCTGACCTTCATGAATGAGCTGATGCAGGATGGTAGAGGTAGGGGATTGATATGATCCCAATGGCCTTTAATGCAACATGTACTTCAAAAGTTTAGTTAGAAATAAGTTCAAAATCCAGCCATATTTTTTAAAATCAAAGATTTTATTTCCAAATTAATCATGTGGAAAAGATTTTTAAATTAATTTATTTACCCCAATGTCAAATTTATATTAAAAACAGCTTACTGTATTTTTAATTCACTGGCCCATTACCAAATCATCCAAAAACTAATATTATTTCAATGTATATTTAGAGGAGCATGTCTTTATTTTTCATAAAGTTGCTGTAATCTGCTCTGTAATACATGAGAACAAACACACACAGCAAAATCACCAGTGTTAAATCAACACCACCAGTGTTAAATGAACACTAGAGAGTGTATGTGAGTCCAGTGGACACACTGGTGATTTGCTGAGCAGGGAACATTTTCTGTGAAACGGTTAATTTAAATGTCTTCACAAACAGGATATTTTCAGTTACACTAACACTGAAGACTTCACACTCAAATTTGCACTTTAAACTTGTTGCATTGATGCCTTAATTAATCCCATGTAGTGTTAAATTAGTCATTATTCAGCAGTGTTGCTGCACATTAGAGATGTTGGATTATCTTATTGTATTTGAAGAAAAAAAATGGTCTGTGGTCTCAGTTTAGTCTGAATAGAATCAGATCATATTAAGTTGGTGTTCAGAAGTCAACGCTCCCTAAAAGAACTTTGTGAATACCTGGTTCAATGACTGTAAAGAAAGCAGAGGCTGCCCATAGAGGCTGATAGCTGTCAATTAATGTGCAGATGAACCTGTCTCTGTTTTGCTGCTCAGTTACAAACTGTATGTTTCAAAGAACTAATGAAGACGCTCCAATGGCAACTGGGAGATGCAGCATGAAGGATCCAGAATTTTGTGGAGGTAAGTGAGCTTAAGTTAGGAACAGCTTTCAGTGGTCAGGAGGATTTCACTGCACACTGCAGTCAAAGAGCATGAAGTCAAGAGAAACCTCTCAGGTAGATACGTTAGGAGTCAGGTGAGTTGAGCTTAAAAATCAGGCTGGTTCTGATTTGGTTATGAAGTAAAGGACCAGAAACTATAATCATGATCATATATCACATCTGTCTGAAGTACAAGAGCTTTAAAAACCCCAATAAATAACAGTTTATGGTCTAATTATACAACATTTTGATCTTACATTTCTACACCTTGTACTATTGTTGTTAATTCACTAAATAAATTAACACATCTGGCCCAAAGTCACCAGAGTATTAGGATTAGAACTTTCATCAAAAATCTTTTAAGGAGAAGTTTTTCATGACAAAATTCAGAGGGTGTGCACGACGATGAGAAGATTCTACACAACTGTCTGTGTGTAAAGTTGTGGAATACTTTCATATTTCAGGCTTTAAAGGGTTAAAAGCGTCCTTCAGTGTGTGAAAAACTAAAAGCTGGGACTTGATCATTTCAGCATCAGATTTATTAGGATTATCTTTTGTATATTATTTTGCAGGATTTGGTCAGATCCACTGTTGACAGAAAATTCAAATACAACACAGTGCTAAATCATCGTATTTATTATATATTTTATGTTTATAACATGTATAACCATCTGAGTATGATTTTTAATTCTCGCCTCGCCTCACCTTCCTCCGCTTATCCGGGTCCGGGTCGCGGGGGCAGCATTCTAAGTCGGGCAGCCCAGGCCACCTTCTCCCCGGCCAAGTCCACCAGCTCCTCAGCTGGGACGCCCAGGCGTTCCCAGGCCAAACTGAAGATGTATTTCCTCCAGCTTGTCCTGGGTCGACCTGGGGGCCTCCTGCCGGCAGGACATGCCCAGAACACCTCCCGAGGGAGGCGTCCAGGAGGCATCCTTACCAGATGCCCGAACCACCTCAACTGGCTCCTTTCGATATGGAGGAGCAGCGACTGTACTCCGAGTCTCTCCCGGATGTCCGAGCTTCTTACCCTATCCCTAAGGCTGAGCCCGGCCACCCTGCGGAGGAAACTCATTTCAGCCGCTTGTATCCGCGATCTCGTTCTTTCGGTCACTACCCAAAGCTCATGACCATAGGTGAGGATTGGGACGTAGACCGACCGGTAAATCGAGAGCCTTGCTTTCTGGCTCAGCTCTCTCTTTACCACAACAGACCGGTTCAGCGTCCGCATCACTGCAGACGCTGCCCCAATCCGCCTGTCGATCTCCCGCTCCCTCCTTCCCTCACTCGTGAACAAGACCCCGAGATACTTGAACTCCTCCACTTGAGGCAGGACCTCTCTCCCGACCCAGAGTTGGCAATCCAACTTTTTCCGGTCGAGAACCATGGCCTCAGATTTGGAGGTGCTGATCCTCATCCCAGCCGCTTCACACTCGGCTGCGAACCTTCCCAGCAAGAGCTGAAGGTCAGAGCTCGATGAAGCTAGGAGGACCACATCATCCGCAAAAAGCAGAGACGCGATTCTCCTGTCACCAAACTCCACCCCCTCCACACCACGGCTGCGCCTAGAAATCCTGTCCATAAAGGTTATGAACAGGACCGGTGACAAAGGGCAGCCCTGGCGGAGTCCAACCCTCACTGGGAACAGGTCTGACTTACTGCCGGCTATGCGGACCAGACTCACACTCCTCTGGTACAGGGACTGAATGGTCCTTAACAAAAGACCATCCACCCCGTACTCCTGGAGCGCCCCCCACAGGGTGCCCCTGGGGACACGGTCATAAGCCTTCTCCAAATCCACAAAACACATGTGGATTGGTTGGGCAAACTCCCATGACCCCTCCATCACCCTAGCGAGGGTAAAGAGCTGGTCCACAGTTCCACGACCAGGACGAAAACCACATTGCTCCTCTTCAATCTGAGGTTCAACTATCGACCGGAACCTCTTCTCCAGTACCCTGGAGTAGACCTTTCCAGGGAGGCTGAGGAGTGTGATCCCCCTATAGTTGGAACACACCCTCTGGTCCCCCTTCTTAAAAATGGGAACCACCACCCCGGTTTGCCACTCCATAGGAACTGCCCCCGATGACCGCGCAATGTTGCAGAGACGTGTCAGCCACGACAGACCTACAACATCCATTGCCTTGAGATAACCAGGTCGGATCTCATCCACCCCTGGGGCTCCGCCGCTGCGTAGTTGTTTGACTACCTCAGCGACTTCTGCCCCAGAGATTGGACAGTCCGTCCCCAGGTCTCCCAGCTCTGGTTCCTCCTTGGAATGCGCGTCGGTGGGATTGAGGAGCTCCTCAAAGTATTCCTTCCACCGTCCGACTATAGCCCCAGTTGACGTCAGCAGCTCCCCGTCCCCACTGTAAACAGTGTGAGCGAGTTGCTGCCTTCCTCCCCTGAGGCGCCGGATGGTTTGCCAGAACCTCTTTGGAGCCGACCGATAGTCTTTTTCCATGGCCTCGCCAAACTCCTCCCACGCCCGAGATTTTGCCTCGGCAACTGCCACTGCTGCACTTCGCTTGGCCCGCCGGTACCTGTCTGCTGCCTCTGGAGACCCACAGACCAGCCACGCCCTGTAGGCCTCCTTCTTCAGCCTGACGGCTCCCCTAACCTCTGGTGTCCACCAGCGGGTACGGGGGTTACCGCCACGACTGGCACCGGCTACCTTGCGACCACAGCTAGCAACAGCCGCCTCAACAATCGCAGAGCGGAACAAGGCCCATTCGGACTCAATGTCCCCCACTGCTCTCGGGACGCGGTCGAAGCTCTGCCGGAGGTGGGAGTTGAAGACCATCTTGACAGGCTCTTCTGCCAGGCGTTCCCAGCAGACCCTCACTATACGTTTGGGTCTACCAGGTCTGCGCGGCATCTTCCCCTGCCATCTGATCCAGCTCACCACCAGGTGGTGATCAGTTGACAGCTCCGCTCCTCTCTTCACCCGAGTGTCCAAAACATACGGTCTCAGGTCAGATGATACAACTATAAAGTCAATCATTGACCTGTAACCTAGGCTGCCCTGGTACCAGGTGTACCGATGGGCATCCTTATGTTCGAACATGGTGTTCGTTATGGCCAAACTGCGACTTGCACAGAAGTCCAATAACAGAACACCACTCGGGTTCAGATTGGGCGGGCCGTTCCTCCCAATCACGCCCCTCCAGGTCACGCTGTCATTGCCCACGTGAGCGTTGAAGTCCCCCAGCAGGACTATGGAGTCCCCAGTAGGAGCGCTATCCAGCACTCGTCCCAGAGACTCCAAAAAGGGTGGGTACTCTGAACTGCTATTTGGTGCATAAGCACAAACAACAGACAGGACCCGTTCCCCAACCCGAAGGCGTAGGGAAGCTGCCCTTTCGTCCCCCGGGGTAAACCCCAACATACAGGCAGAGAGTCTTGGGGCTAACAGAAAGCCCACCCCAGCCCTCCGCCTCTCACCCGGATCAACTCCAGCAAAGAAAAGTGTCCAACCCCTCTCCAGGACTCGGGTTCCAGAGCCAACGCTATGTGTCGAGGTGAGCCCGACTATATCTAGCCGGTATCGCTCAGCCTCTTCCACAAGCTCCAGCTCCTTCCCCGCCAGAGAGGTGACATTCCATGTCCCGATAGCCAGTTTTCCCGTCCGGGGATCGGATCGCCAAAGCTCCCGCCTCGGTCTGCCACCCGATCCACAATGCACCGGACCCTTCACTCTCCTCCTGCAGGTGGTGGGCCCACAGTTGGATGAGCCCATGTCTCCGGTTCGGGCTGGGCCCGGCCGGGCCCCATGGGCGAAAGCCCGGCCACCAGGCGCTCGTCCACGGGCCCCAACCCCAGGCCTGGCTCCAGGGTGAGACCCCGGTAACCCTCCGGGCCGGGTACTCAGACTCTTTGATTGTGTCTCCATGAAGGGTCTTCTGAACCGTTCTTTGTCTCACCCCTCCCCTAGGACCAATTTGCCATGGGTGACCCTACCAGGGGCACAAGTGCCCCAGACAACATAGCTCCTAGGATCGTTAGGGCACTCAAACTCCTCCACCACGATAAGGTGACGGTTCAGGGAGGAGATTTTTAATTATAATTAAAATTTTTCCCAACCTTTTAGAATTGACCGTCCCTCACAAAGACCTTCGCTGTTACGTTTTATTGCTTTGGATTGGGTCACCCCAGCACCATGTGATCTTAATGTTTACAGAAATGTACACATTTTATTTTCACCAAACTAAGGATGACTTCTGTGCAATGGTTGTGATTTTGTTAGTTTAAAGCAGCAATCTGGAGGATTTCATCAAGAGAGCAGTTTTTGAATCTAGCGTCCAAAGGCTCATCCTCAAAACATCTCGACATGCGCGTCCGGTCGCGTGTGCGCTCGTGCACACAGCGCATATACGTTGCGGGCATAAACTGTACAGCTCAATGTGTAGGGTTTAATCACTCACAGTTCACAATCTTATTCCAACACTACGAGGGTCTGATGAGCCCTCTCTGTCCCTGCTGCTTCTGATATTAGCTCTGTTAGCAGAGAGCTGCTGCTGGACTCTGAAGCTGAACTTGACTCGGCCCTGGATGAACTTTCTGACCAAAATAAACGCGTAACCCTGTCAAGCCTTGCCATTCTGTGAGGTGAAAGGTTTAAAAATAAAAATAAATCCATCTTTAGCTGGGAAATGGGTAGGTTTTTAGTAGAAATGAGCTGTGAGTCCTCAGTGAACGAGACGGCAAACAGAGAAACACACGGAGCGTCCTGTACGACAGCGCCCCCTACTGGTACAGGTTTGGTCAATGCGCGTGCATGTTGAGAGAATGCAGACATTTGAATTTCATTGGCTGAAAAATGTCGGCGGCAAAAAATAATGGAAAGGGGTCTCTAGGAGGAAGGAGGGTCTTCATCAGAATGACAGATGTTGTGGAACTCAACCCATAGATCATAGTTTAGACCTGAAATATCATTTAAAACATTTAGAAAACTTTGATACAGAGGAAAATGCTCCAGAGAGCCACTTTAAAGCCGCATTCTGGAGGATTTCATCAAGAGAGCAGTTTTTGAATCTAGCGTCCAAAGGCTCCTCCTCAAAACATCTCGACACGAGCGTCCGGTCACGTGTGCACGCGTGCACGCGGCGCATATACTTCGGACATGAACTGTACCGCTCAATGTGTAGGGTTTAATCACTCACAGTTCACAATCTTATTCCAATACTACGAGGGTCTGATGAGCCCTCTCTGTCCCTGCTGCTTCTGATATTAGCTCTGTTAGCAGAGAGCTGCTGCTGGACTCTGAAGCTGAACTTGACTCGGCCCTGGATGAACTTTCTGACCAAAATAAACGCATAATCCTGTCAAGCCTTGCCATTCTGTGAGGTGAAAGGTTTAAAAATAAATCCATCTTTAGCTGGGGAATGGGTAGGTTTTTAGTAGAAATGAGCCGTGAGTCCTCAGTGAACGGCTGAGACGGCAGAGAAACACACGGAGTGTCCTGTACGACAGCGCCCCCTACTGGTACAGGTTTGGTCGATGCGCGTGCATGTTGAGAGAATGCAGACATTTGAATTTCATTGGCTGAAAAATGTCGGCGGCAAGAAATAATGGAAAGGGGTCTCTAGGAGGAAGGAGGGTCTTCATCAGAATGACAGATGTTGTGGAACTCAACCCATAGATCATAGTTTAGACCTGAAATATCATTTAAAACATTTAGAAAACTTTGATACAGAGAAAAATGCTCCAGAGAGCCGCTTTAAGTGAAACCAGTGTCCTTTTCCCTTAAACAGCAGCTCATCCCTCTATCATCTGCAGCACTATCTTGTAAAGGTTGATGCAGAGTGTTTTATAACACAGAGTGCCATTTAAACAGGAAGTCTATTCAGAGCTACAGTTTGTCGTCTGTCAGTACTGATTGTGTATAAATTACACTATGAGACAGGACAGTGAGAGTGCAAGGCTCCAAGGCATGAAGAGAACACAAAATAGATATTTATTAGCATCAATAGGTGGCAGTAGTATCACACTACAGCAGGGGTAATAATTAATGCCCTTTGAAGGAGATTATAGTATTATTTTTTTTGCAACAAATAATAAATAGCCTTGAGTCATGGTAAAAAATACAAAACTGTAAATATCATTTATCAGAGTCTGTATGCAGAGATAACAAGATCTTATTACTGCTGATTTGTGCTTATTTCAATTCATTACCTTTAAAGGTTGGATGATCTAAATATGACGTGATTCAATCAGGCTGTCACTGATGCATGTCATGCTTTTTACTCAACAGATCTTCATTCCATTCACCTTCATCGCAGTTGATGCTTTAATCAGAAAAGAAATGTTACAACAGCTGTGAGACTCTGACAAAAGTGTAAAATCATTGCATTTTGCATCTTGTCTAATGAATCAGATCCACTCCAGAGTTGATGCAGAAATGTCTAAATTCAGCAACAGAGAGGAGCCCAATCATGTGAAGGTGGAGGAGTTTTATAGGCCTGACAAAGCTAAGAAGTAAGTAGATATTCACCATCAGCCAGGACAGAAAACATGACAGATTTAGCCTCACACAGACATTAATGGGGTGAACAGCTTTTTTAGCCGAGGCTTACTGCAGAGGCTGAGAGCAGCAGCAGACACTTGTCATGTGAGAGGTCATTAGCGACATTTACAGGGATGTGCATGTGAGAGCAGAGAAGACGTAACGACATCGGGGTCAGATCCCTCCCTCCTTCCCCTGTAATGCCATGTTGAACGAACTTCCCTCTCACTCTTAAAGCTCACGTCTGAATCAACATGTTTATGCTGTAAATTATATACAACACAGCAGCTGGAAAACTGCCACTCATACTCCTCTCTGGGTGTGCATTTAGCTGGAGACTCTCTGCCCTCTATCATTATGTTCAGTCAAGACAACATCTCACAATAAAACGTGACGGACGCTCGGTATGTTGCTGCCGCGCAGTGTTTCTAGCTTTAACAGACATTCTGTGATCTGTCAGGCTCGTGTTAGAGCTGGGTGTTTGTGAAGAGCTCTGGTCTCTGCATCCCTTGCTCTCCCTGCTGGCCCGATGTCCAGATGGGTCAGTGATTGTGTAGTTGGGGCTTGGAGGGCCCCTTCTGTTCTCTGTGAGACCCACTCATGGGATACAAACCCCAGAGAATCATAAAAAGCTGAGTCACAAGGTGCATGGATTGCAAGACATTTGCTCGTGTTAGTTTATAAGTAAACACAGGTAGAGTGCTCTGAGACGCCCTGTATTTCTTTACATTTTGCTACAAATGGTTGAGTCTTTTATGTCATCCTATGACTGGGTCAGGAGTTTTGTTCTCACATTTTCTTTAGCTTTATTTCTGATAGATTTGTCAGCTTTTCACTTTATTCCTTTTTTCCTGACCCTTTATAGAAAAAAATGCATTTTTTTTGGCAAATTGAAAAGATGACATGCAAAGGTCAAAATAAAAAGTGTCAGGTCTAAAAACTATCTACAGCCATTTCTTTACAAAATCTGAAGAAAATCTAGTAAAGGCCTGCAAAAAAACCTGAGAGATGCACCAGCATTCACCTGATCACATCCAGGATTTTGAGGGGCAAATATCACTCTACAATTCAAAATGTTGTTGCAAAGATTTCTTTTCTCTCACACAAACTGTCTTATCTTTCATAGATTGACAAGGATCAGTCAATTTTGCAACAAGCTATAATAAATAGCTTTTATGGCTAAATGATTAATAGAGGCTTAAAAAAACTTAGTCTCAAAACTGTTCACAGACCTTCAAAAAGCATGGAGAAGTGTTTGTAACCATCACTTCTAAAAAATAAAACAAATGCACCAAAAATTGGCTCATTTGAAACAAAAGACAAAGAAATCAGTGAAGACTTTAGAACACTTATCCACCAAATAATGCAAAACATCAGAGAGATTTAGCTGCATGTGCTGCATTCAGCGAGGACACAGATCTGTTAGTGTGATATTTTACAGATTAACAGAAAAATTAACAAAAGATATTGTAAATCTCTCTAATAAGCCGCAGGCAGACCTGATCTTTTATCATTCCAGACAAGCTGTTCGAGAGGGTTACATTATTGAAGTGATATTTTTCTTGCCATGTCATGTGGAAATTTAGTCAAGTCATCTTCAGCTGCTATTGCAGTCCATTAACTCCATTGTGAAGATACATAATTGATGCAGCCTTTGGGTAGAGTTTAATCAAATGGAGAGTGCTCCACACTCCACCGCCGTCTGAAAAATGAGAACCACAATCCTCCGCAATGTAGTTTGGGTGGTAAGACTATAATTCACACTTTGAATTGATTTATCATCATTTGACTTTGTACTTTCTGCATAATGCCCAAAGAAAAGCTTGCAGTATTTAAGCTTTTGAAGGTAGATTTGTGTGAAGGAGTTACAGCAAATGAGAGATCTGGGATCAGATTTAGAAGGAATAAATACACATACATGCTACACCAACACACACATATATGTGTGTGTTTTAGTAATCTACTCTCTGGAAAGTGTGCATTTTTTTTCTTCGTACCTTTATTTAGATTCTGTTTATGTTTCATCTTTGTTTGATATGTAATTTTGTAACACTTGGCCAACTCTCTGTTATGTTTCTCTAAAGAATTAACTTTGCTTTGAAATAACAGCGGATGAGATGCTGGATGGGGAATTACACCGTTAATGCTGCTGCTTGAAGTGAAAGTCTGAGCTTTGGGGTTGCATTTCAAAGCCAGCCACCACTTAGATGTCATTGCCACTTGGTTTAAACGCTGTTGGCTTTTGTTTCTTTATGCTTTGATTTGACGGTTTAAAATTAAAGGCCTAAATGAATGCATGTCACCTTTCATCCCAGTTTTAAACAAAGATTATCTCATGCAGAAAAATGACGGAGTTTGCTGTTTTGTTCAAATTTAGAAAATGGTGTTATCTCACACAATCCTGCACGGTTTTGTGAGATCTGTTTGCACCATGTGTTATGAATGACTCTCAGCTACCACATCAAATCTGACCTCGATATGTGTAACATTGACTGAGTTATAGCTAATAATTTGTTTGCTGATGTTGATTGGCTGTGGCAGCCATCTTGAATTGGTTTGACTCCTAAAGTGAATCAGCTGTAGATGCTTATCCAATGATTACTCTCTGAGAGTGCCATTAAAATACATTTAGTGGCTCACGAGAGATTTAGCTAAAGAAAAACAACAGTTTATGGCAACATTTAAACAAAAATTAAAGATCTCACACAATCAGGTTAAGTTTTAGCCACCACTACATCAAATCTGAGTAAAACATTTTGCTAAATTGACAATATCCATTCTTAAATTGGCTATAGGGCTGATTAGATGTGGTGGCCATCTTGAATTGGGTTAACTCCAAAAGTTAATCAGTGGGAGTTTCATTAAAGCCATCCAGTGAGTCTTATATATTTCTCATGAAAACACAGAAACAAGAAGAAACCCTTCTGCCTTTTGGTGGTGGGCAATAAAAAAAGAGATATTTTATCAAATGCAAACTTCTGATCTTTCATGCCAAAACTGATATTTAACAGAACCACAAGCCAGCTTTTCTTACTGATGCACTGTTTAACAGGGGAAATTTGGAAACAGTCTCAGGAGCATCTGTCTCATTCAACCATCCTAATAACACAGCAGTTGATTAAATCCATAAAGTTAGATTAGTCATTTTTAGATAATGACTGGAATAAAGTCTGGACGTGGAGGAGATTGGACACGAAGACGGAGAGGCTTTCAGAGAGAGGAGTAAAAATCTCTCAGCCGGTGATCTCTCAGATGAGTGAAGATAAAGGAGGTGACTGAGCTAATTGTGAACTGTCAGAATCCATATCTCTAATGACTGTCAAATGAGCAAATTTCAAACGTATTCTCTCCACCCACCCAACTCCCTCCCCACGGGCTAAACGTGGTGAGGGATTGGAATAAATACCAGGAGACACTAATGTGATGAGAATGATGCCTGGTCTCTTCCGCTGATTAAAAATGCAATAACACTATCAGAAACACACACACTCTCCTTCTCTCTCGCTCACACACACACACACACACACACACACACACACACACACACACACACACACACACACACACACACAGAGGGATGCACTGTGCAGGTCTAAGCAGGGTAAGGTGTAGCTCTGTGGAGCAACAGATAAGAAATGGAACCCAGTGACCCCAGACTGTGAGAGGAGGAAGTTTGAAATACTTCTGGCAGCTCTTATGAACAAACAAACAGCAAATCAACCGGAGAGCCACATAATTTACTCAGGAGCTTCTTCCAGATGATAACTGGAGGCTATGAGGAGATGTGGATGATTCATATAGTGGATATCTTATACGAGTAATTATAAAATGATGATGTCAGTGTTTTAAATGGTAACTGATCCATTGTCCTGGAATCTGAGAAAAATGCAGAAAAACAGCAAACAAGTGCTGAGAATCAAAAGTCAAGTAGAAGATACAGCAGGGAGACAATCAGAAGACTGAAGAGCATCTTTATGCACCCCATGTTATATCAGGCCTCACTTGGTCACTGACGGGAAGCAGATAAGGTTCCACTCTGGCTGCAGTTGGATAATTGGACATTTATGGAGAGATAGGAGAGCCTAAGGCCCAGGAGCCATGAAACAGAGCTAATCTAGACTCAGCATCAGTAAATTGTCTGTGAAAGAGCGCATCAGGAGCCCTGACAAGATAAAGAAGGCTTTCCTCAAAGGCGGAGCCGGACCAAAGTGACATGAAAACCCCGACAGAAGAAAGCCCCAGCCTTTTGGTGCTGGGACTTTTACATGTCACATGAGACGCTCACTGAAATGTGCATTTCTCTGAGCAGCAGTGTCACCTTGTCATCCAAACTGGGTCACGCAGTCTTGTAATTCTTTTGACAGTGAGGACAGTTTTGACAACTGTGTGACTCAACGGCTCTTAAGAGCCAGAACTTTTGGCGAGGCTGCTCACATTTTTAAAGGAATTTGTAAAATATCTTGTTCAGAATCGAAGACTCCACGCCTACTTTGAGACGACGCAAGGGAAAAGACGGCTGTAACCCATACAAACTGAATGTAAAATGCAAACCGTGTGATTGACAGTCATTTAAGTTAGAAATACAAGTTGTCCCGGAGCAGTTTGTCTTGCTCTGTCGTCTATGATTGGTTCCCTTCCTTTGATGTAGTTCCCATTTGATTCTCACAGGAAACTGCTGCCTACAGAGCAGGTGCACACTGAGCAGGTGGGCCATTACGTAGGAGCCTTGAGAGACTGGAGTAGTCCATACTTCATACTATTTTAGGTAGATGAAAACCATTCCCGATTCTGCCTTGCTTTTAAAATATTTTCATCCTTTCAAGGATCTTCCAGCTTTTGTTTTATTATACCAAGGTGCAAAGATCTACTTCTTGAGCTGTTTAGCATTTATTTTCTCTTTTTTTTGTTGCTAGTTTTATTATTTTGCTGAGCTGCAAATCTAAACTCTGTCCAGCCCCTACTGATTACTTGCACACAGACTCTGACACGGGCAATTAATTTGCCAGGGGAGAGGCTAGTCTTAATTGGGTATAAGTGGGATTTTTCTTGGCTGTGTGCAACACAAAAAAATGACAGACTGCGCATATGAGAAGTGAAGACCATCTGGTCCCACAGGAGCTGAAAGAGATGCCAGACAAATGGAAAGAGAAACAACAGAAAACCTGTGTGGAAGGACATCATTCCCTCCCTCCCTTCCTTCCTCCTCCTCGATTATTCCCTTTCTTTGACGCAAACACACACTCACACACACACACCTAAAACGGAGTCATCATCTCTTGGTCATATATCACTTGCCGATGTAACAGCCTGCAGGGAGAGGCTTACATACTGGAGACACTGGAGCCTCTCATGCGTGGCCTATTCATACTTTTATATAACGATCAATATTGTAAGTATTAATGTAATGCTTGTAGGCAGGGGGAGGAATAAAGAGCGGTTAGCGCGTAACGGCCTGGTCATCAGCATTACAAATCGACCTGACATGTTGTATCATTCCTGTCGGTGATTGGTGGTGAAACTTGGAAAGAGCAACTGTGAGGAAAGGAAACAAAGGATGAAATCGAAAGAGCAGAGGGTGGGTGAAGGATTCAGCTGGTGGACACCCTGTCCTCTCCACAGGCTCCATCACTGCTCAGTGAGCTCACTAATGTGCTCCATCAAGGGATGAGGCCGTAAACCAACAAGCACACAGCGTTTTCCATCAGCTTCTAGAAAGCCATTTCCAACACACACAGCAGACATTAATTGTGCGTCGACCTAAAACACACGGAGCTCACTCAGACAAAACACCTGTGCACAGAAACCACTATGATAAGCTGCCCAGTTTCATTGTATAAACGATAACAAAATGTTTTTATTACATTTTATAATTTGACAGACATCACAACATACTTGCATGACTGCTGATGCGAATTTTTCCCTTAATTAGACCCAGTACAAAACTATAGAAAACAAACATGCTTCCAAATACACTTTAAAGTCTTATTCCATAATTTAACAAAGTTCACACCTGATAAGGGAAACAAACCGCAGAAGGATGCACAAGCTCATTATCATTTTCTGAATTTATTTTTCTCTTCTTTTTTTGCTCCTTTTTTTTTAGTTTACATCAAATAGAACAGACATACATTGGCACATGCAAAGTGGACACTTTGTGGTGCTTCTCATTACCATCCAAATCCAACGGAACAAAGACAGGATATCTAGTTTGTGTTCTCCAAACATGAAAATACTCTCGAATATTTACAAAAAAAATATACTCACAATGCCCATCACTCCAACGCAAAAGTCACCTGGGACGGATCTGAGTTGAATTCGCTAAAACAAACAAAAAGAAAAATACTGTGTGTGTGTGTGTGTGGCAGAGAGTCACTGTTCAAGGTAATTAAATCAACTCCAAGAGAGAGAAAAAGAGGCACAGAAGAAAATCACCCAAACGATACAGAACAGAAATCTGATAATGGACACCCCAAGAGAATATGGCTTTAATGACGTTTCAAAAGAAAATATCTTGAAGCAAATCCACCGTCCGGCTTTGTGTTTCCCCTCGTTCACAGTGACCCCTTTTAGCAGGCAAGTTGTCCTCAGTCGGAGGCAGTGAAGGGGGCCACAGCACAAGTTTACAACCTGCAGACTGGTTCTGAGGGTCAACCCAGCCGCACAGGCCCGAAGCTCTGCCAGTATCTGTTAGGACTCATGCATCATGTCTCGATGAGTGTTGGATGCAATCCACAGTCCTGGAGTGCATAGGTACTGCAGGTGGTGCTGGGATGCCTGCGCTCTGTCTATCTTTCTCTGATCCTTCAGCTTCCTTCGCTTTTCCAATCACAAATAAAGAACAAAGCGTTTGTTTCCGAGCACATCAGATCCTGAGGTTGTTGTAGCTCACATATGTTTTCTTGGTTGCTTGACCTGTGAAACAAAGTAAGAAAAAAAAAAAAAGATTTACTTTGATGTCTGCTCAAACAAAATAAAAGCAGAGAAGAAAACCGCCTGCAGAGGTAAATAGACATCATCCACTTTGGAGAAGTCATTTCTGCTGTGCTGTGAATTCTTATCACCAGCTGTGTGCAATCAGTAGCAATATTTTCCGAACTTGTGTATCACTTCAACTTTCACGGCCCCGTGTAAAGCCTGGGTTTCTATTTTCAGATGTTAACTAGTGATAAAAATCACAAACACCACAAAAGCGGGCACCAAACAAATGCTGGGGCATGCGATGTGATCCCAGTCTAGATTACCATGGAAACGTATGAGAATGTGGCCGAGTGCCTAGTTGGCGTTTGTGTTTGTGTGTCCTGCTGGGTAGCTCTCATAATGACAAACAATTTGAGTTTTAAACCTTCTGAGTGAAAGCGTTTTTTTTTTTTGCAAACTCGGGTCATTCTTGCTCATTGTGACCTTTGTAATAAGATTGTTTTATGGTTAAAGGTTAATATTAAAGTTATTAGTATTTAGACTGAGGTGTTATTAGTGAAAGTCAGACTGTAGCCAGCAGGGAGCACGAAGATCTGCTCATGTAATGTAATGTCTGCTTGCTGGACAAGGTCGATGTACATCTTTTTTAATCACAGGCGTTGCTCTTAATTCTCACTCTGCTGCTTTAATGTTGCTATGGCAACCAGCTCCCATGGGCTATGCAATTAAAGTCGCACCATTTCTTTACAGCTGCATTTTGTGGTCTCGGCTCACAAGTACGATGAATAAAACATCAGTGAGTGCACAGCAGACTCTAGCCGGTAACAGTCTTCAGGAAGATTTTTGAGAGAGATGTGTTTTGTGCGTGTTTACCGGTCTGAGACTGATTTATTTAACTTTACTATCCTCTTAATATTTCATACTGAAAGCAGATTATGTGATCTCACCCTGCACCTTTTTTTACATGTGGGGCTCTGGCTTTTCTTAGGTTTTCACTCAACAGTCGAGACTGTTATTAAAATAAATTCAATCTAGGAAGAATAAAGGCATCCGCACACATGCCCACTGAGAGGAATTGTCCTGGACATTGAATCAATTCTGCAAAATTACAGGGCAAACGCTCCTGTCTGAGAGGCGTAATCATGAAGATATTACACCATATCAGAACTAATGTAAATCTGCAGAATTGCTAATGCTCCAAATCTTATAAATCACTCGGAGTCATCTCCTGCAGGGCCGACGGGCCCCGAAAGGGAGGTGGTTGGCGCTCTGATGGTTACAGGAATTGACGGACAGTCTCTAGGGATGGTGGAGCCACAGTTCAGGTTTCAGGGCGGTCATGCACATAAATTCGCCATTAATAAATGTCACTTCCACTGTCGCTAAAAAAAAGGGTAAAACATAAAGGAGGGGGAGAGCGTGTGCAGTGTGGAGGGTCGAGGCAAGAAGATATTCATGTTGGGAGAGACAGAAGGTGAGAGACACACGAAACAGATGACTTTGTGGACTACTGGGAGTTCCCTCCCGAGGTCAGGTGTCCTACTTGAGGATTTTTTTACGTGCTGCTGCAACAGATGTTAGAATTTTACCCCAGATTCAAAGTGTGTGTTGAGTCAATGAGCCACATGTGTGATGGGCGAGGTTATGATCCCTTCAGCTCTCTGACTCTGATGTGTGCACCTCACACATTCAGTTTCACTAGAAGTACACACATTACACAGTTGCACGTACCAGATTTTAGCACCTATGATAGATGAGTGTGACAACTGTTTTCCTGTGCATTGGGTGTTTGGAGAAATTCCCTGGAAAATCTGTTTTCTCAGAGGCATAATTCAAAGAGCGGTTGAGGGGATGGAGCACCTGTGGGTGCAATGATTGCTGAACATGATTAGAGGCGTTGTGGGAGAGGAAGGTGAGGACGCTGTGATGTGTGATTTGCATGAGCTGTCAATCTTTTCTGTCTTTATACTGACAGTTAAAGATGAGCAGAAAAGCTTCGGAGGCTACGCACGTTTGAAATGTAGCTTTTGTAGTTTTTCCTCGGAGAAACTCTTTCTAGTTTTCTGTTCCTGAAACAAAAACAAACACTGTATCATCTAACTGTGGGAATATGTGGGCTCCTTCACACACGTTCTAATACCCAGCATTATCTTTGCTAACAGGATCACGCTTACTGTTTCAGATGAAGGGTGCTATGAGTAACACGCAGCCACAGAGACATATTATCTCCCTAAATTCTTTGCAACAAAGCCCTGCTTCTTAAACTCTCCCCTCAGAGGAAGTTCCCTACCTTCTCTCCAGCTCACTGTCATGAACTCAGGCTAAAGGTCACGCCTTTTATCAGGATACAAGATAACTGTCTTCTGCAGAGGATGTGACATATAATTCCAGCCGCCCAGTTTAATCAGTGAAATTGATTTTCTGGTAGAAGAAAGGAAATATGAGAATGAATTAAAAGGCATCAGATTTGTGCTTTTTTAGGAAGTTCTAACCCACATGTTTAACTCTGATCTGCTGGGTGTGTGTGTGTGTGTGTGTGTGTGTGTGTGTGTGTGTGTGTGTGTGTGTGTGTGTGTGTGTGTGTGTGTGTGTGTGTGTGTGTGTGTGTGTGTGTGTGTGTGTGTGTGTGTGTGTGTGTGTGCGTGTGCGTGTGCGTGTGTGCAGCTCATCCTGTTCTCCAATTAAATCATCATAGATACCCTAGTGCTGTCAAGAGATTAAAAACATTGAGAGACTTAATAATGATGATCTATAATTCATTAATCTAATTAATCTCATTTTCAATATCTCCCAAAAATGCTGAGGAAAGCCCTCATCTTGGGGTATTTTCATTTATATTTGTTAAATTATTGTGGCAGATTGAATGATTGATATATAACAATAAAAAGTGTCTTCATGAAGTCATTTATTGTGTTTAACAGATGTGAACAGATGCAGTCCCAGTGCTGCCTGCAACCTATACTTTGGTCATAGGACGCAGTTTGCAACAGCTGTGGTAACTTCTTAAAATTCACACAAATATGATGCCAATGTGAAAGCAATAGTAAGCAAACTAAAATATAATTATTCATCTTTTTCCTGCTCTTTTGACCAGCACAATAATGAGCACATTAATGAGCACTCACCTGGTAACATATGATCTGTTTATTATTCACAAGCAGCTCTTATTTAGACATGTAAGAAATAATTTATAAGCTTATATTAGTCATTACTAAATTATTGTAAATCTTTATTGCATTTTTGTGGCAACTGTATATCATTCAATTAATTTAATAAGAAATGCATGCACACATATCACAGTTTGAATTAATAATTTAAATCAATATATTCTTTTTAGGGATCACACTCCTCAGCCTCCCTGGAAAGGTCTACTCCAGGGTACTGGAGAAGAGGTTCCGGTCGATAGTTGAACCTCAGATTGAAGAGGAGCAATGTGGTTTTCGTCCTGGTCGTGGAACTGTGGACCAGCTCTTTACCCTCGCTAGGGTGATGGAGGGGTCATGGGAGTTTGCCCAACCAATCCACATGTGTTTTGTGGATTTGGAGAAGGCTTATGACCGTGTCCCCAGGGGCACCCTGTGGGGGGCGCTCCAGGAGTACGGGGTGGATGGTCTTTTGTTAAGGGCCATTCAGTCCCTGTACCAGAGGAGTGTGAGTCTGGTCCGCATAGCCGGCAGTAAGTCGGACCTGTTCCCAGTGAGGGTTGGACTCCGCCAGGGCTGCCCTTTGTCACCGGTCCTGTTCATAACCTTTATGGACAGGATTTCTAGGCGCAGCCGTGGTGTGGAGGGGGTTGGGTTTGGTGACAGGAGAATCGCGTCTCTGCTTTTTGCGGATGATGTGGTCCTCCTAGCTTCATCGAGCTCTGACCTTCAGCTCTTGCTGGGAAGGTTCGCAGCCGAGTGTGAAGCGGCTGGGATGAGGATCAGCACCTCCAAATCTGAGGCCATGGTTCTCGACCGGAAAAAGGTGGATTGCCAACTCCGGGTCGGGAGAGAGGTCCTGCCTCAAGTGGAGGAGTTCAAGTATCTCGGGGTCTTGTTCACGAGTGAGGGAAGGAGGGAGCGGGAGATCGACAGGCGGATTGGGGCAGCGTCTGCAGTGATGCGGACGCTGAACCGGTCTGTTGTGGTAAAGAGGGAGCTGAGCCAGAAAGCAAGGCTCTCGATTTACCGGTCGGTCTACGTCCCAATCCTCACCTATGGTCATGAGCTTTGGGTAGTGACCGAAAGAACGAGATCGCGGATACAGGCGGCTGAAATGAGTTTCCTCCGCAGGGTGGCCGGGCTCAGCCTTAGGGATAGGGTAAGAAGCTCGGACATCCGGGAGAGACTCGGAGTAGAACCGCTGCTCCTCCATGTCGAAAGGAGCCAGTTGAGGTGGTTCGGGCATCTGGTAAGGATGCCTCCTGGACGCCTCCCTCGGGAGGTGTTCTGGGCATGTCCTGCCGGCAGGAGGCCCCCAGGTCGACCCAGGACAAGCTGGAGGAAATACATCTTCAGTTTGGCCTGGGAACGCCTGGGCGTCCCAGCTGAGGAGCTGGTGGACTTGGCCGGGGAGAAGGTGGCCTGGGCTGCCCGACTTAGAATGCTGCCCCCGCGACCCGGACCCGGATAAGCGGAGGAAGGCGAGGCGAGGCGAGGCGATATTCTTTTTATTTTGTTATTAGGTCTAGATGCATTTGACAGTTTTCTTCTTTTTACTTTTGAGAATATGATCTTATATAAACCTGACGTGTGTGTGTGTGTGTGTGTGTGTGTGTGTGTGTGTGTGTGTGTGTGTGTGTGTGTGTGTGTATGTGTGTGTGCAGCTTTACTGTGTGTCCTCACACTGTTGCACTCACTCATGGGGTCAGCAGCAGGGTTCTCACACAGCTCCGTCTTCGCCTCGCCATTGGGCCTCTCGCTGGGCTTCTGGGACAGACGGGATGACATTGTAGCAGCGGTGACCACAGCCTTGAAGCTACGCTTCCTCTTCTGTACGTTCATCTCAGGGTGGAAGATAATGATGTACACCTTGGGCATGTAGAGCATGCCCAGTGCTACTGAGGCACTGAGGTTCATGGAGATGGTCAGAGTGGTTGTCTGAATGTACAGCTGGAAGGAAGCACAGGGAAAATACAAACAGTATTTCAGTACAGAATATACCACAGCAGCAAAGAAAACTTCTTTGTGTATAGTGAAGTGTTTTTTGTTTTGTTTTTTGCAGGAGGATAAATATACAATTAGAAGGAACACTTAATATTTGGAAAACAAAGTTTCCTACATTTTTCTGGCCAATTACAGAGCAGAAACACTGCTGAGGCGCCTGATGAGACAAATGCTAATAATAGCATTTGCCCCCAACTAAATTTGGGCACGCAGTAAAAAAAAAAAAAAAATCATTTTTCTTTGTCCTTTTCTTTAGTCTTGCAGCAAAATGTCCTGTGCATGTGTAAGTCCTTAGAGGTTTGCTTTCTGTCTACTACTACTTGTATTTTTTTTTCTGATGACTATTTTTAAATTCTTGTAGCAACATTTAGGTTTTGATACCCCTTTACATGTGAAGCAGTGAGTGAGTAACCTAATCCTGCAGCCTTTATTAAAGCCTGACCTGCAGCAAGACAAAAATATCTGAGGTGTTTTAAAGATGATTGCTGAATCATCACCATGACTTCACCAAAAGTCCTCCTTTCCTACTGGTCTGTTGACTTTCAAAGAGATGGATAGACTAAACTGTCAGATAAGGATCAGAATGCTGACTTCTCTTCTTTCACTCTATATGTTTTCTTTCACCACTCAAGCAGCTGATTTTTATTTTTACTCCACACACAGTTCCTGCTTCAGGGTGCATTTTAATGTAGAATCTTGTACAGTATAACAATAGACAAAAGCACAACCTGAGAAAACTGCATCTGCAGCAAATAGGTTAGTGTTAGCTTTTCTGCCGCTTTGATTGCAGCGGGATGCAGCCTGTGAAAAGCTCTCATTTCTCACAGTCATAAACAGATTATTTATAAGGTTGCCACTTACGTAACATGAAATGCTCCCTGCACAACATTTCTTTTCAGTGGTTACATGACACTTTTTTTGCATTGATGAGCTATAACCGTGAGCAGGCTGGATTCTGAATGTTAAACATCAGCTTCATTAAAATGTAGTGATTTCACTGAGCGCTGGTGAAGTCAATCAATCAACAAGTCACGCGAGAGCCTCTTGTTTCATTAAGAGTCCTGGAGGAGAAGGAATCGAGGAGGAGACTTATTGTTTCAAGAGCTTCCTCACTAATCTACTGCACTTGAAGGCGTCAGATATCACTTATAGGCTGGCTCTCCGTCAGTCAGCGGTGTAATGTGGACGGAGCGAGGATCCAGCTGTAAACACATTATCCAGCCTAGAGTGTCTGCAGAGAGGAGAGATGCTCATCGAATCAGCGAGGGGAAGAAATGTCACCATTTGCATACAATCTTTCTTGGTAAATATCATTAATGGTAATTTGGATCACACTGGTCTCATTTACATGTGAGGCATGTTTTTTTTGTCTTTTAATCTACAAAAAGAAAAAAAAGGAAAAGGAAAAAATAATTCAGATGCCTGACATCAACATGCCAGTGCAATAAATTGCTCCCCGTCTCCTTCCACCGCCTCCTGCTTGGCTGTGCAGCAGCCTTCAGAGGCGGTGATCTGGCGGGTACACCATGCATTAATAACTGTATAAATATCACAGTGCACTCTGTTCTGTGTCACTCAAAGTTAAGGGAATGTTACGTCCTGGCTGTGAACCGGGTGCATTTCTCGGTTCGATTTTTTTCAGGGCATCCAGTCAAGGAGTGCAGATAATCCTTACCCTTGTGTTCTGTTTTCATGTTTGGTGGTTGATAACCTGTCCTGTATCCATAGCAACGCCACAGAGTTTGATGCAAGCAACTAAACACGGCTGAAAGAAGCCTATAATGAGATTCTGATACCTTCAGTTCTGCTGACCCGATCAGAACTCGGTTTGTGATCACGGAGGTGAGTTGATCCAAGAGAGGGTTCAAAATAAGTTGTCGTTTTCAGTCCTTGCACAAGGACTCACGTTGATCTGAGTATGTGTTGGTATGTGGGCTTTTCAACCCTGGTAATACTGCCACACATGCGCACAAACACTCACACGTAAACATACCACATCGAATCCTTTTCCTCACCATCTCTAATCACAGAGACAGGGTGTTTTGTTTTGTTTTTTCATTGTGCCTCTGTGAGCTTGACCCAAATCCATCGCCCCTCTCAGATACCACCCGAATGTTTAGCTTGTCACAGAGCATTCATAATTAATTCCTTTTGCTTTAACATAAATAATTACATGAAGTCATTTTCACAACTGCTTAGCAACTCTCTATTTATAGCTGCAGTAATGATTTATTTAAGTCCTCATCAGAGGAAAAAAACAAAACAAAAATGGCTCGCTTTAAAATTTTAACATCTCATTGACAAACCAAATGCCAACAGGCAGCCGCAAAAAAACCGTGTGCCTTCAATCTCGACAAAAAGCTGATGAGGGCATTTCTCATAATTATACCCACCCGGGATACACTCACTGCAAAGGCAATTTAGCAGGGTATGGTTTAGTACTATAAATGCTCACAGTGATAAGGACTTGATTCAGTAAGTGACAATTAGGATGCTCTTTTCCCCGTTACAGCGGGCCTTAAATAATGAATCTGGGGGATTTGCAGTCTCCTCTCAGCTACCTGGATGTCTCTGGCTGTTTTGGGTGGCCTACTTTTCTAAACCGGCTCAAGTCATGAACACTTTGTGCTGCAAAGCACTTTTACATACTGGCTGCATTTTGACTCAGCACAGGAGGATCACATTAGAGAGGTTGTGACATGTGTAACTCACTCTGCATGTCGGAGAGGCTCACTAACAGTCAGAACAAGCTAGTCACTTCTGACACATTGTTCAGAGGAGGTCTCAAAACACAATGTAAAGGCTGGCCTTTGTAGCATTTTCATTTTAAAAACATCTTTATTAAATGTGTTAAAGTAGGAGAACAAACGTAAAAGGACACATCTGGTGTCGTAGTGGTTGTAATTGGAGCAAAATGAAAGAAAGCACTAGAAAATAGATCCTATTGTGGAGGTGTTTCAACCACTATGATGATGACATTAGGGCTGGAATCATCTGTGATAGAAGACAAGGGGAGATTTGATCATTAACGGATTAAAAAGACACTCATTTGGAGAAAATCAACACATTTTGTGTGCTGGCTTTGACCTGTATTCAGACACTTTCTGTCTGCAGAAACCTCCCAACCTGACATTGTGCTGGAAAGCGAAAAGAGCAGCATTACAACACCAAGTAATGTGTCAGAGCCAACATCCTGGATAATCAATCAGTTTGATCAGTTCCACACAGCACAGATCCCAAATGAGAGGGCAGTCCACTTCAATCCAAACCCCTTTCAAGGACATTACATATCTTTAATTTTATTATTTTGTATTTAAATAATCTAAATATAAAATTTAAAGTTTATAATTTCAAGCTGAACTCATATTTTTACCACCTCTTACCTAAAAAGCCTACTAAAAAAAGTGTTGCTGTTCTCTGCATTTTAGTTTGCACCATGACAGTCGGAGCAGCAACAAAACTGTGGGGTCATCACAATTTCAGCTTTGCAGCTCTGAGTGCTGTAAAACCGATGTCACACTTTTCGTTCCTGAATAAATAAATACGGGCCCAGGTTCAAATCACAACTGCGACCTTTCTTTCTCTCCATTACACTTGACCAGTTCAGCCTGCTGCTGGTGCAGTCTGCTCACGGTTTCATGCATAAAACAAGTGATAGGGGAATTTCACTTATTCGTTTTAAAAGACTCCACGTCTCCTCAATAAGTGTCAAGTCCTGCTCCTGTTAAGTGCAGTTGTTTGCAGGGAAACGGAAGGATTACAAGTTGCACTTTTCATCTCACGAGCAGAAAGCTTAAGTAAAAAGAGTGTTCTCCTGAATAGTTAGTCGTTGCTAACGATACTTGTCAGAACAAAGTGTCCTTAGAAACTCTATGCAGGTACAGGGAACATCTTACACAGACTTAAAGGGCTTTTTCAGCCATTTTAAAGTGTGTTTCTGTGTAAAAGTAATAAATAATTACTATCTTATCGTTTGCAGATAGCTTTCTGAACAGCCTCTGTTTGGAGAAACAGAACATATGTCCTCCTTGAACTCCTCCTTGAACCGTCACCTTATCGTGGTGGAGGAGTTTGAGTGCCCTAACGATCCTAGGAGCTATGTTGTCTGGGGCACTTGTGCCCCTGGTAGGGTCACCCATGGCAAATTGGTCCTAGGGGAGGGGTGAGACAAAGAACGGTTCAGAAGACCCTTCATGGAGACACAATCAAAGAGTCTGAGTACCCGGCCCGGAGGGTTACCGGGGTCTCACCCTGGAGCCAGGCCTGGGGTTGGGGCCCGTGGACGAGCGCCTGGTGGCCGGGCTTTCGCCCATGGGGCCCGGCCGGGCCCAGCCTGAACCGGAGACATGGGCTCATCCAACTGTGGGCCCACCACCTGCAGGAGGAGAGTGAAGGGTCCGGTGCATTGTGGATCGGGTGGCAGACCGAGGCGGGAGCTTTGGCGATCCGATCCCCGGACGGGAAAACTGGCTATCGGGACATGGAACGTCACCTCTCTGGCGGGGAAGGAGCTGGAGCTTGTGGAAGAGGCTGAGCGATACCGGCTAGATATAGTCGGGCTCACCTCGACACATAGCGTTGGCTCTGGAACCCGAGTCCTGGAGAGGGGTTGGACACTTTTCTTTGCTGGAGTTGATCCGGGTGAGAGGCGGAGGGCTGGGGTGGGCTTTCTGTTAGCCCCAAGACTCTCTGCCTGTATGTTGGGGTTTACCCCGGGGGACGAAAGGGCAGCTTCCCTACGCCTTCGGGTTGGGGAACGGGTCCTGTCTGTTGTTTGTGCTTATGCACCAAATAGCAGTTCAGAGTACTCACCCTTTTTGGAGTCTCTGGGACGAGTGCTGGATAGCGCTCCTACTGGGGACTCCATAGTCCTGCTGGGGGACTTCAACGCTCACGCGGGCAATGACAGCGTGACCTGGAGGGGCGTTTTTGGGAGGAACGGCCCACCCAATCTGAATCCGAGTGGTGTTCTGTTATTGGACTTCTGTGCAAGTCGCAGTTTGGCCATAACGAACACCATGTTCGAACATAAGGATGCCCACCGGTACACCTGGTACCAGGGCAGCCTAGGTTACAGGTCGATGATTGACTTTATAGTTGTATCATCTGACCTGAGACCATATGTTTTGGACACTCGAGTGAAGAGAGGAGCGGAGCTGTCAACTGATCACCACCTGGTGGTGAGCTGGATCAGATGGCAGGGGAAGATGCTACGCAGACCTGGTAGACCCAAACGTATAGTGAGGGTCTGCTGGGAACGCCTGGCAGAAGAGCCTGTCAAGATGGTCTTCAACTCCCACCTCCGGCAGAGCTTCGACCGCGTCCCGAGAGCAGTGGGGGACATTGAGTCCGAATGGGCCTTGTTCCGCTCTGCGATTGTTGAGGCGGCTGTTGCTAGCTGTGGTCGCAAGGTAGCCGGTGCCAGTCGTGGCGGTAACCCCCGTACCCGCTGGTGGACACCAGAGGTTAGGGGAGCCGTCAGGCTGAAGAAGGAGGCCTACAGGGCGTGGCTGGTCTGTGGGTCTCCAGAGGCAGCAGACAGGTACCGGCGGGCCAAGCGAAGTGCAGCAGTGGCAGTTGCCGAGGCAAAATCTCGGGCGTGGGAGGAGTTAGGCGAGGCCATGGAAAAAGACTATCGATCGGCTCCAAAGAGGTTCTGGCAAACTATCCGGCGCCTCAGGGGAGGAAGGCAGCAACTTGCTCACACTGTTTACAGTGGGGACGGGGAGCTGCTGACGTCAACTGGGGCTAAAGTCGGGCGGTGGAAGGAATACTTTGAGGAGCTCCTCAATCCCACCGACACGCATTCCGAGGAGGAACCAGAGCTGGGAGACCTGGGGACGGACTGTCCAATCTCTGGGGCAGAAGTCGCTGAGGTAGTCAAACAACTACGCAGCGGCGGAGCCCCAGGGGTGGATGAGATCCGACCTGGGTATCTCAAGGCGATGGATGTTGTAGGTCTGTCGTGGCTGACACGTCTCTGCAACATTGCGTGGTCATCGGGGGCAGTTCCTATGGAGTGGCAAACCGGGGTGGTGGTTCCCATTTTTAAGAAGGGGGACCAGAGGGTGTGTTCCAATTATAGGGGGATCACACTCCTCAGCCTCCCTGGAAAGGTCTACTCCAGGGTACTGGAGAAGAGGTTCCGGTCGATGGTTGAATCTCGGATAGAAGAGGAGCAATGTGGTTTTCGTCCTGGTCGTGGAACTGTGGACCAGCTCTTTACCCTCGCTAGGGTGATGGAGGGGTCATGGGAGTTTGCCCAACCAATCCACATGTGTTTTGTGGATTTGGAGAAGGCTTATGACCGTGTCCCCAGGGGCACCCTGTGGGGGGCGCTCCAGGAGTATGGGGTGGATGGTCTTTTGTTAAGGGCCATTCAGTCCCTGTACCAGAGGAGTGTGAGTCTGGTCCGCATAGCCGGCAGTAAGTCGGACCTGTTCCCAGTGAGGGTTGGACTCCGCCAGGGCTGCCCTTTGTCACCAGTCCTGTTCATAACCTTTATGGACAGGATTTCTAGGCGCAGCCGTGGTGTGGAGGGGGTGGAGTTTGGTGACAGGAGAATCGCGTCTCTGCTTTTTGCGGATGATGTGGTCCTCCTAGCTTCATCGAGCTCTGACCTTCAGCTCTTGCTGGGGAGGTTCGCAGCCGAGTGTGAAGCGGCTGGGATGAGGATCAGCACCTCCAAATCTGAGGCCATGGTTCTCGACCGGAAAAAGGTGGATTGCCAACTCTGGGTCGGGAGAGAGGTCCTGCCTCAAGTGGAGGAGTTCAAGTATCTCGGGGTCTTGTTCACGAGTGAGGGAAGGAGGGAGTGGGAGATCGACAGGCGGATTGGGGCAGCATCTGCAGTGATGTGGACGCTGAACCGGTCTGTTGTCGTAAAGAGGGAGCTGAGCCAGAAAGCAAGGCTCTCGATTTACCGGTCGGTCTACGTCCCAATCCTCACCTATGGTCATGAGCTTTGGGTAGTGACCGAAAGAACGAGATCGCGGATACAAGCGGCTGAAATTAGTTTCCTCCGCAGGGTGGCCGGGCTCAGCCTTAGGGATAGGGTAAGAAGCTCAGACATCCGGGAGAGACTCGGAGTACAGTCGCTGCTCCTCCATATCGAAAGGAGCCAGTTGAGGTGGTTCAGGCATCTGGTAAGGATGCCTCCTGGACGCCTCCCTCGGGAGGTGTTCTGGGCATGTCCGGCCGGCAGGAGGCCCCCAGGTCGACCCAGGACAAGCTGGAGGAAATACATCTTCAGTTTGGCCTGGGAACGCCTGGGCGTCCCAGCTGAGGAGCTGGTGGACTTGGCCGGGGAGAAGGTGGCCTGGGCTGCCCGACTTGGAATGCTGCCCCCGCGACCCGGACCCGGATAAGCGGAAGAAGGCGAGGCGAGAACATATGTCCTAAAAGACTGATGAGCTAATGGCTAGTCTGAGTCCAGTCAAGTCCTAAGTGTTTTGCTGCCTTCTTAATCTCCAAAAACTCACAGCAGTTCATGCGGTGCATTTTTATAAACCTTTACACTGCTGTCATTTATACGTATTTACATGGAATTCATGTAAATAGCAGCAGCAGCAGCAGCACAAACGGGCTTCCAGTGTATCCAGGGGTCAGGTCAGCAGGAAATACAACGTTAGCATGAACCGCAATTCCAGCCAGACTTGACCCTTAGGTGCACCAGAAGTGCTATATTTGTGCTGCTGATATTTACTCTGGTAAATAATCTGAATTACATGTGACTAACAATAATGTGAAAATATGTAAACATTTACAAAACAACATGGCAGGAATTACTATGACATTTATGAGATTGGAGTTAGACATTAGCTCATTAATCGTTATTTCTCCAAACTGAGTTCATTCAGGAAGAATCTACAATGTATAAGATAGTAATTATTTATAGGTTTTACATACAAACACACTTCAAAATGCAACAGATATACAGTACATGGAAATACACTACATCCTTTGTATTGGGATGCCTCATCAAATGAATGAATTCAGGTGTTCTAATAAAGACAGATGAGTGAGTCTGGTGTGGAGGAACTTAACTGGCCTGCATTATCCTGACCTCAACCTGCAGGAACACCTTTGGGATGACTTAGAGCAGAGACTGTGAGCCAGACTCACTTGTCCAACATCAGTGTCTGACCTCACAAAAGCACTTCCTGAAGAATGGTCAAACATCCTCATAAACACACTCCTAAACGTTGTGGAAAACCTTTCAGGAAGAGCTGAAGCTGTTAAAGCTGCAAAGGCTCGGCCGTTATATTTTGGCAGCATAGTGTCTGATGAGTCTGCTTTTAAGCATGATGGAATATTGAGGTGATTTTTATAGAACGCTTTTGTGCATCAGGAAAAAGGTTTTAGTAAATCATGCAATTATATCTATTCTGAAGTGTGTTCCCAAGAGTGAGCTGATCTCTGGGACTGATGACAGCTAAAGGCTGATGCTGGTGACTCTCAGTTATACACTGAGCTCTGAGAAGCTGACTGAACATGTGCAAAAGATCTTGTGTTTTTCATTGAACTTCCCTGGATCTGGGTCTGAACGGGAAACAGGAGGAGGAGGGAGAAGGTCACAGGTGCAACAAATAAGTGTTGAATTTTAAGGAGATTACACTCAATGTGGCTACAAGGGGACGATGTTGGGTTAAAGAGGAGCAGCTGGAATGTTGTGGCCATCAGTGGCATCTGGCGAGCTCTGTGTTATAAATCATTTGATATTAGATGGAGGAGAGATTACTCATATCTGAGTGGGTGTAGATTCACATCTGCACCTGAAAACAAAACAATACAGACAAGGTGCTTATGAAGTGAAGGTACAGTCATAAACACAACATTTACTGCCCAGTAGTTCATAAATGCATGAGCATATATATATTAAAACAAATGCACATAATCCAGGGCAGGAAACCGCTCTGTTTCCAGACACTCGTATAGATTTAAAGTAATAAAATGGTCACTTATTGAACTGGAGAGAAGACTCTTCCAGACGGATCATTTAAAATACATTTGCAGGCTTTTTCCTCCCATTTCTATTTGATAAAACTGAAGCATATAGTTAGAAAAAAATGTCTCCCTGAGGAGTGGTATGCACTTGGAATATCAGATATCAGACATTCTGTAAACTGGTTCTTGTGACCAGCAGGTGAATTAATCAGAGTGATCCCCACATGCTTCTGGCTGAATACTTTTAATGATTCCAGTATCTTTATTGTTTTATTAATGTCTGCTATCTATACTATAGATACAGATTTCATTAAGAAACATTAAGTCCACCATTTTATATAAAACACAGTTGTTTCTGTTAAAAAACGACACATGTAAGGTTTTCTGGAACAAAAGCAGCAGCTGAACAAACCTTCAACAATAAAACATCACAAGATAAAAAAGGAAATGCTCCTGAAAAGCATTTATAGCAGGTTTGTTTCTCACCATCGTTACAGGCAGAAATCACATCATCTATTTAATAACACCATCACTTTGCCAGCTATTCTCTTCAAAATAGTCCAACAGAAAAAACATACACCTCATAATTCACCATTCATCCAAACTGAGAACACCAAAATGAAAAATAAAACAAGAACTGAAAATTGTATTTGATTAAAAAAAAAACATGAAAAGTTAATTGGGTATATTAAGACTTCAAAAGCTCAAATGATCAATCATGATTTAGTCCTTACTCTTCTAATAATTCAACATAATATTGTTTTTATTAATTTGATTTATTATGAATTATTTTATCTAGGTTTAGCATGTGCCACACAGAGGCAGACTGTTTAATGTCTACAAGTTCTTAAAGGGTTTCCATACAAGAGTCCATACTGTATATACGGTTATGAAGGAAAACGATAGCTTGTTAACACCGGCTCAATAACGTCAGGCTAAAGTTACAAAGGTTAGCATTCACCCTCAGACACGTCACAGAACATAACTGAAAAACTTTTAATGAAAAACTTTAAAAGTGCATTAGTTTGATAATCACTACTTCCTTTGTTTCTATTTGGCTTTCTGCTGGAATAATGATGTCAGTAGGAACTCAGAGATTTAATGAATAGTATAAAGAAACTGACAGAGGTAGGAGGAACAGCAGAGTTAGGAATGTGTACCACTTTAGTCTACCTGAAGTTATAATACAAAATATGACAAATGAAATGAAAAACGTTAGAAGAATGTGAGTAATCTTTTGTATTTTTTTCTCTTTAGGGTGGATTTAAAGCTGAATTGTGGAGCATTTTTTCTATTAAAATTTTATAAATGTTTCAAATGATAGTTCAGTTCTAAACTATGATCTATGAGTAGAGTTCCACAACATCTCTAAATCTTCTGAAGACCCTCCTTCCTCCTATAGACCCCTTTGAATTCTCTCTGACCGGCAAACTTTTTCAGCAAATAGAATTCAAATGTCCACATTGTCAGCTGTCAGTCAACGTGCACGTACTTTGCACAAACCTGTGGGGGGCCGCGCTCCGTGTCTTCCTGTTTACATTCTCAGCCGGTCATGGAGAAGTCAGAGCTAATTTCTACTAAAAAGTTATCCATTCCCCGGCTACTGAGGGCTTTTTTATTTTTAAACTTTTCTCCACACAGAATGTCGAGGCTTGCCAAGGATACGGGTTCATTTGGTCAAGCACTTCAATCTAGAGCAAGTGACTCCTCATTTCCAGGTTCTGCAGCTTCCCTGTTAATGAACGACCTGTTTCAGAAGCACAGTGTGACATCAGAGCCTCCACAGCGTGGGGACATGATTTGTGAGATGCGAATGATTGAACCCTGCGATTCAGTTGTACATTTTGAGCAGGAGCAGCTGAGAGCCACGACCACACAGTTTATGACCAGCTTTAGAGACGGGAGTGATGTGCCGTGTGCACGCGCATGTAGAGGTGGGGCTATAGAAAGTGGGAGGGGTGGTGGTGGATGTTTTGGGAGGGGCCGTGGTACATTGGATTCAAAAAATGATCTCTTGCTGAAATACAGATATCACCTTTAAGTCCTAATTAAGGGAATCAAACTTTCTTTTTTACTCCATAATTCAAACTTTGATTTGTGACCAAATAATTGCCAGCAAAAGACAAGCTAAATTTATATATATATATATATATATATATATATATATATATATATATATATATATATATATATATATATATATATATATATATATATATATATATATATATATATATATATATATATATATATATATTCACTTTTTGAAGCATTCATGTCTTATTAACTTGACAAGGAGAAATCCAGGTCCAGTTTAGTCCCAAATCTTTTCATTTACATGTCCAAGATATTTAATTGAAAACTTATTTTCAGTTACATCAAGATAGAGTTTTGATTTTATTTAACAACATCAAGGGCCAAATGAAGATTGCATCGTACCTTGCCCATGTGCAATCTAATTTAACATCTATCTATGTTCAATCTTAAAGCTAGCAGTAATTTATGAGGAGGAAAGAATTAGCATCTTATGAACCAGGGAAATCTGGCTAAATGGAGACAAGTTGAGAAATGCATGTTGAATATTTAAGCATAAAAGAAAAAAAAAGTCAACCTGACGAGTAAGTTGGCCTTGAATAACCTCCTCTTTAGCGTAGTTTTACAGTGGCTGAGGCACTTCTCACTACCAGTGGCTAGGGATTAAGCGAAACTCACCCGCTGAAGACATTAAACTAAGATGCTGTGGTGTGAAGTAGACAAGTGTGTAATACAGAATCCAGTGTGAAGAAAGAGTTAACTGCATAAAGGGGAAAGATAAACACATTACTGCTTCGCTAGTTGCCTCAAGTAACATAATGAACTCCTAATCGCTGCTGAGGGTGTAATTCATCTATGAAATCAGCTGCAAATTGAGATGAGGAAAATCAGTTTCTGATCTATCTCATGCGAGAGCTTAGCAGGAAAGATATTGAGCGGTGTGTCTCTCAAAAGGTTAGGAGTAACACTTTCCTGTCAGCATTGATATTCTGTCAGTGGAAAACTTCCCCTTGGCTCCGTCATGTTACACACGGGTCTGTCGAGCAGCACGCGAGTCAAGCAGATGAATGCATCTGTATTCTGCTTGGTGCTGCCCTGATAAGCAGTGACTAACACAGAAGGTCAGAATGCCATTCTCTCAATCAACTCCAGCAGCACACAATGTCAACTGCTTCGCTGGGTGCAGTTGTCAAAAGATGGAGTATGCTTACCCCCCACCTTATTTCTCCACCCATTTTGTCTCCCCCGGTCCTCGTCATCCTCTTTCCCCCGCCTCCAAAGGCTTGTCTGCCTCTCCAGAAAGATAAAAAAGCTATAACAGTGTGTATAGAGTCCTCTTGGGCATGGGCGCTAAGCTAATGGCACCTCAGGCATTTTAGGATTTTGCTGCTTGACATCCTCTCCTCCTCCACCTTTACATCCCTATTTCTCACTGTCAAAATCCCATGGCAGGTTGCTACGCAGGTCAGAGCCATCGAAACTCATCACATATGTAGCCACTTGATGTGTGTGTGTGTGTTCATTGTGTATTCATTTTGTACTTGTGTGTGCTCATGTGTTTGGACAAGATAAAACCAGGGCAGTAGAACTGAAAAGAAAATTTGTGAAAGGAAGGAGAGAGACAGACAAAGAGAGGGGTGGTGACAGAGCGAGAAAGCACAAGACAAAGAAATGACTCACCTTCTCTGCCGACTGGGCTGTGCCAAAGAAAATTGGGATGAAGGCCAGCCACACTATGCAGGTGGTGTACATGGTGAAGCCAATGGGTTTGGCTTCGTTGAAGTCTTCCGGTACATCCCTTGTCTTGATAGCGTAGATGGTGCAGGTCACCATCAGCAGGATGCTATAGCCCAATGAGCAGATGATTTGAAGGTCTGTGATGTCACACTTCAGCACACCGCGGGCCAGCTTGGGGTTTATAGTCTTTTGTTCATCATAGTCGATAATTGTGTTCGGTGGGTCAACTGCGAACCACACCAGCACCCCCAGCAGCTGCACAGAGATCAGACTGGAAGTGATAGCAATCTGGGAGGTGGGACTGATGAAACGAGGAGCTGTGACTGTCTGCTTCCCCTGCTCAAAGATCCGATAGATTCGGTTGGTCTTGGTGAGCAGAGCGGCGTAGCTGATGCACATGCCCAGGCCCAGGAAGATCCTCCTGAAGGCACACACAGCTACATCTGGCTTAGCAATCATGAGAAAGGTGATGATGTAGCAGAGAAAGATGCCAGTCAGCAGCACGTAGCTCAGCTCTCTGCCGGATGCCCGCACTATCGGTGTGTCGTTGTATCGCACAAACGTTGCCATCACAAAGATGGTAGCAATGATGCCCAGCATGGCCAGGAAGACGGGGATAACCGCCCAAGGAGAGTGCCACTCCAGCTTGATGATGGGGATGGGCTGGCAGGCTGTTCTGTTGGAATTGGGCCTGCTATTGTAGGGACATAATCTGCAAGACGTCTCGTCGTACTGGTACTGATAGCCATCACACAGCTCACAGTGCCAGCAGCATGGCATGCCCTTTACTTTCTTCTTCCTCTCTCCAGTTTTGCAGGGTAGACTGCACACAGAGATGGGCACCTCCTGCTCCCCATCTGGCCACTGAAGGTCCTCCAGCTGGGAGAAATGTGACACACAGCACAGGAAGTGGAGTTAGCCACTGTGACATAAGCAAAAGGTAACATGAAGACTGTGAAAAGTACCTGAATTCAGGGGCAATGTAGCATCAAAATGCCACACAGATACAACACATTAGCCTCCCACAGCTGAAAGGAATGATTAACCTATTACGGTACAACATCTTTCCTGCCAATTTCTTAGAGGGATTGCTTTTTTCCAATACTTGAAAATAATTGAAATCACCATGGCAACAGAGACTACCTTTGTTCAGTGAAATAAAAATAAATGTGAAATGCAAAAGGCATTAGGTTTTAATACAGGAGCCAGTGAGGTATGAAATACGTGATGAGAAGGGAGGAGAATGGGATTTGGGTTAGCAGAATGCAACCGCTCAACTCTGCTGGTCCATTTCAATTCATGATCTTGTCATGAAAAAGAAAAGTGTGGAACACAGAGGCACAGAGGAACTGCTCGAAGGTCAAAAAGCCTTGAGGTATTTTAGGATTTAAACTTAAGCTATAGTTTGAACATACAAGTCAGTGTAAAAAAAACATCATGACAAGAAAGATGGTTTTTTTTCTTTGTTTTTTTTTTGTTGTTTTTTTTTGTTTAAAAAGATCAGTCTTCTGAGCTGAGCTGATTTATTCTGAAGCTGCACTGAGCTTTGGATTAAAAGCACCAGAAGATCAAAGCTTCATCAACATGGCTTCAGAAGTAAAATCAAAGATCAACAAGAGTGACACGATACCAAAATAAATCACTTCATCTCCAACACACTGAGGATCAGGAATTTACATACATGTGTGGAGATCCAACGAATCAAGACCTCCTCATTGAACATGCTCTGGACACATCAAGGACCGGATCACAGACCACAGTCAGAACTGGTCTGGGCCACATGTGGGTTTATATTTAAACATCATAAAGTCTAATGGATCACAATAACACTACTCAGCTGATGTCCTCCACTTAAGCAGCAGGGTTTCCTCTAGTATATCTTTAAACTTTTAAAACACACTGCATTCATCTTTCAAAGGAAAACCCACTGTTTCTGTTTGTGAAGTGACAGCAGCAGTTATCTTCAGAGAAATTTTGCAGCTTTTGGCTTCCCTTTTTATTTCTTTAACTGAGTTTTAAGACATGAGCTGAGCACAGCTCTCATCTGTGTGACACTCCAACAAACTTAGAGCAAATGAGTAAATACAAATAACATTTTCTCTGTTAAAGTTCCAGTGTCTCAGGCCTAATTTATTTTAATAATAATAATAATAATGCATCAGTTTTATATAGTGCTTTTTAGGTCACTCAAAGACACTTTATAGAGTTACATTATTCATTCACACAGTCATTCTCACCGGTGGTGGTAAACTATGACTAATGTCTGTAGTCACAGCTGCCCTGGGGCAGACTGACAGAGGAGAGGCTGCCATTCTGCGCCATCGGCCCTTCTGACCACCACCAACATTCACACACAGTCACACTCACATTCACACAGGCAAGGTGGGTGAAGTGTCTTGCCCAAGGACACAACGACAATCTAACCCAGCCAGAGCTGGGGATTGAACCGGTGACCCTCCGGTTACCAGACCGGCCACTCTCCCAACTGAGCTAGTGCCGCCCCAAATTTTGCTCTCCAACTAAAAGATAAAAAGTGTGTGATAATGTTTTTGCCCGCTACTGTGTTTGCTTATAATGTTAGCATAATATCATGTAAAGCACCAAACAAACCAAAAAGACAGTCACCTACATGCATCTAAAACAGACTCACTTTTGGAATCAAACCAAAAGATGGCTGCAAGTGATCTTAGAAAACTCATAAATGGTTATAACTCAGTCCATTTTACAGACTCTGGGCTAAAACTGGGTATGTTAGCAGCTGAGAGTCGTTTACAACACAAACTCTGAGCACTAAACATTGTGATTGATTTTTGCATAAAACTTTGACATTAACAGCTGGAATCAACCCTCTCAGGATTGTTAGCAAAATACCTCATGATCCACTAGGTGGAGAGTACCGAAACTCTCAGAATGTAATCATTGGAAGTACATGGAGCTGATTAGAGTGAAAAGACCCAATTAACACATAAAAATGTCTAAAACTCTCAGTTTTATAAACATTGAGCTGAAGGTCTTGCTGTATAAGTTTGAACATTATTTTCAAGCTTTGACCAAAATGACTATAACTCTATAATTTAAAACTAAATGCAGTAATAAGCTAACACTAGGCCTTTAATTTGATTTCTGTGCAAACAGTCATAAAATAGAACCTATAAGAAATAATAATTAAACTTTAAATGCTTGTTTATGAGAATTATGTTTGACTGAAAACACTACAAAGTTGATTAAGATAATAAAAATATATATTTAAGGTTGGTAAGGGCAGAGTGTTCTGTAGAAAATAGTCTGACTCCTACTAAGAGTCACACAATGTTCCTAATAGTCGCTGCTGTCCATCATCCCACCAGATGAGTTTAAAAAGCAACACATATCATTTTAATCATTTCCTAATTCCTGTAGAATTAAATTTAGTGACATTTCATCTAAAGTTTGTTTGTGTGGACCCAGAGGAATTATTATGAAGCTTTTATTATCTCTGAAATTTTAAGTTTTGATGAGTTGGAAGAAAATAATATAAACTTTTCAGTTTATTTCCCTCTAACCTGTCTCTGCTTTCCTGATGAGGGTAAACTCCTTTTAATCAAAATGATCTCAAATGTGTTTTTCTATCAATCTAACAGTGATGTTAAAGTTTTGCAGCTGTTGCTGAAGTGTAGAAACATTCTTATAATGATTTATTTGATCTAAGTTCAGTTTTACTTGACTTAAAAGACGAGAATACATAAAAATCTGCTCAACATGACTCTTTAAAAATAAAATGACCCGAACATGCTCTAATATTAACACTGAAAACATGAGTCCTGCAGACAGAGACAATCTCACATGTGGTCAAAAATTAGAGCTACTGGACGCACACACACACACACACACACACACACACACACACACACACACACACACTCACATCTGCAGTGTGTTTGTGATGTGTGAACCTGTATGACGAATGTGTTATTTGTGTGCTGTCTGGGTAGATTATCATCTGTCATTTATCAGGGGGCATGAAGGTGCCATTTGTTATTTGGACAATGAATAGTGTGCTCTCTGGAAATCCTCCTGACTGCACACAGTGTGGAAACAGTAATGAGACCAACAGCCCTGTTGCCATGGAGACCAGAGACACGATTCCTGACACATTGGACTCATAGTTTCCTTTTGGGGGTTTCGCTTCGGTTGTTAATTTTAAAGTTAATTTGAGCAGTTTTACGCTGAACTCTTAACGATGCTCGTGGAGCGTGTCACGATGCTCGCTGCACGGACACCTTTCCATTAGATGGCTCTTCATGTGTTACTGAACAAACTAATACCTTCTGTAATGAAAAATAATTGCACTGTAACAGGATTTTTGCCACCCGAGCCTTTAAATCCCACTCACTGGAGTTTAATTATTGTGTTCTGGAGAGCCATTATTCATCAGATCAAATGTGTAAATGTCATGTTTTATTTATTTTTTTGATGACTATTATTGTTTTGCTGCCTCTTGGCAATCAGAGTGAGTTGAATCATGTAGATTTCTCCCCTTCATATGGGTCATATGAAACACATCCTGCTTTAAAGTTTCCTGAATAACCATTTGAATGATCATAGTGGGGGTTTTTGACAGCGAGATGAGTTTTTGAGACTACAAACAAACATTTTCTCTTTTAAGAAGCTGCTCCTATCTCCACCTCTAAACCCAGAACTGTGAAATAGGTTTTTTTTTTCAAGGATAATTCAAGTTCTTTAGTGCTTTTGAACATTAAAAAAGGTTTTTTGATGCAGGTTCTGCATTCTGGATGTGCCAAAAATACAATTTCTTCAGTTTTTCTTCCTCTTTTAGTTTAAAACCCACATTTTCCTGGAGCCTAAAAACATGAGCTCTCAACCAATTTTAGACTCATCCTTTAATTTTGTCTGCAGAAATTATGATCACAGACCCACCGTGTACAGTAAAGCCTGCAGGGAAGCTGACATGCTACAGATGGAGCATCGGAGGTGTGTGCAATGTTTCAGGTGTCAATTTCCAACAACATCAACATCCTCAGAAGCTCCCTGCTGCCAAAAGCTGAACATATAGTGTGTGAAGTGACACTTGGGTTGAAAACAAGTCCTCTCTCTTCCTTCCACTCTGTGCTGTCAGTTCTTTGACAGATTCAGTGTAAGCATAATGAAACCCAACTACACAAGGAACTCTTCCCCACTGTGACTTTCTTCCTACTTTTTGGATTTGAACTCTCCCACTGAGGGTCCATCTGATGTAGTCTTGAGCAAGTTTTCCTTTATGCTCAAAACAAACTAGAATGCAACCATAAAAAATGTTTTTAACTTTTTGTTTCACTTTTTTTTCTTCTACATTTTTCCTGACAATAAAAAAAAACTGGATAAAAACCTCCTAAATTAAGTCCAACAATTTGTGTTCTGCATGTGTTTGACTTTTGCCTTAAATTAGGAGGAAACACAACAACTAAATGGGTTGTGTTCATATTTCTGAATTCATTGTTGGAGGGTAAAAAAAAAAAGATCCATGCAAATTCATTCTGAAACAGAAATCCGTCTGATGGGTTAATTTCACGTTAAATTGCACTGGCAGATTCATTTTCTGCATCTGAAAACGCATCAATTAGACTGAAAGTAAAACCTTTCTTTTTACATGGTTTTGGGAAGAAAAAAACTCATGCACGTCATCGTCATATAAACCACAGTGCGTGCCCTTTTAAAAATACAAACGTTTGAAACTGTGTCGCGTGTGAGACGAGCGTCAGTAAATCATCTTACCCTGAGCTGAAGGCTCTCCACCCACTGTCCTACCACCTTGTACTCTGGGGTGGAGGAGTTGGTCATCTGGAACTGGAACAGATCATAGCGTCCTGGAGCGTCACCGTTTTTGTTAAACACAACAGAGGTGCCAGCACTACCTGTACAGAACAAAAGAGAAAATGAGACATGAAAAGTGTTAGATACAAAGATAGAGGACACAACAACTCCTCTGGCAGGATGAAAAGAAGAAACTTTATAATTCAAACTCCAGCATGAGTTCAAGGGAGTCTGTCCCCTCCAGTGCTGAAACCTATTCCTTATATGTATGAGAATGGATGGGAGGAGTAGCAGGCTCCCTATTGATCCATAAACAACTTCCCTACTTCTTTTCTGCTGCACAGTGTCCACTGGAGGAAAATGGTGTCACATTCAAAACATAGTTAGTCACACACACTCTCAGCTTTGCTTATATATCTCATAAAAAAAGCACAGAGCAATACGTTTCAGTCACACAGTGCTCAACAACAGGAGACGGGAGGAGGATGAACGGGTCAGCCAAAGCATCATATGGTCTCCATCTGCTCTTGATGTGCAGCAGCCTTATTTAAACCCAGTCCTGGAAAATGTCACTAATTAGCCTCGAGAAGAAGCCTGAAAAGGGGCTGAATGATGAAAAAAGAGCTTTTTACACAACCTGGTTTATATATGCAGGTGTGTGCATATCACCCCGTAACACAAGCCCCATAAGCGCGCACAAGGTTGTGTGTTACTGTCAGTTAACGTGAGATCTTCCTCTCAGCGGTTAATGTTGAATGGCATTAATGGAAAAATGGTTGTGCTTTATTTTATACATGAGGTCTGCATAGTTGATAAGGTCAGTCTATCCATTCCGTGGCGCTCTGAGACGATGAAAAAACGCTGTTCACCTTGGCACTACATGTACTGGTCCTCGTGTACAAATGGAGATACCATTTTTGAAATGGGACAAGGGAGTCTGGTGACTCTTGGCATGGGAATTAGGTACTTTTAATAGCTCTGGCTATAAAAAGTGTGAAGCATGAACCACAAGCATATGTTCAAAACACTTTGGGAGCATGCTGTCTTTAGTTTCTAGAACAGGGTGTTTGGCATCTGGACTGAAGGCCCCTGCGCCTTCTCTTTACCTTTCAGCCAAAAGGGAATTTAATCTCCTTCGATTTTCTTTTCCTTTCTTTTCAAGGACGTTTACCTCTGAACGTTTGACAAAAGTTTCAGGGTAAAAGTCTTTTATAAAACAAGGGAGAGAGAAAGAGAAGGGTGGAAAAGGCAATTTCAGAGCACAGAAAAAGGCATCATTTAAAAACAAAACCCAGTTGAACATAGGGTGTTATTCTGAATTTGTGACATTTCTGAATGTGTCAGTTTTTTTAACCTTAAGTGGCAATTTCCATGTTGATGCAGAGCCACAAATCACTTAATATCTGCTGTTGTGTAAGGTGACAGCACATGCAGGGAGCTCTGTGTTAACAGTTTGGATGTGGTGACCCATCCACTTAAAGAGCAGAGCACTAATTTGCAGGTATCAACATGTCAGCACAGAAAATGAAACAGGACTGGAAGCAGTCTAGATTTAATTTATGTGAAGTCGTAAAAGCCTGCAGTGAAAGCTGTCGATATGAAACTCCAACTAAAACTCTGTGGGTGGCAGTCACCATCCTGTCACTTCAGCTCCCACCAAAGAGACAGCAAACTTGTTGACACGGTGTATAAAGATGTTGACAAGGTATTGACTTTTGTGAAGAAAAGTTGGTGCCAAGGTTGCCATTCTTATTCCATGCCTCAGCAAAATCCTATAGTGAGCACACACACACACACATTCAGCCACTGAGTAAAGTGACATGGATGATTGGGCACCAGGCGCTCCTCGGGTTTAGAGCAAATAATTAAGTGCTGTATTTCTGTGTGTGCATATAAAAAGAATCATTCCTGTTTTCTATTAGCTGATATTTTCAAGGGAACAAAATGGTCTTTGCAGGCTCCTCAGTGAGAGAGCTGTCTAAGATGAAAGATTTATGCATTTGAATGTGGCTGTGAACTAAGACATGACAAAAGTGCACTGCTGCTGAGCTGTGCTAAGCAGCGTGGGTGGACCAGGGATCCACTGCTGTGTTTCTCTCGCATCATTATTCTTGCCTCTTTTTTTTCCTCTCTCTCTGCCTCTCACTCCTCAGCTCCATGACTCCAGCACAGTGGGGAGATCAACTAAGGAGGTTTACACTCCTTCGCTCTCAAACATACATTAGCAGAGGCACGTACACAAGATAATGTGCGTGGTTCACGTCTAAATGCAATAAGGGGCAGCGAGAGATGCCTGATGGAGCTCCAGTGGAGTAAAAAGGTTTGAGGATATAACTGTGACTCAGGAAGAGATGGAAATCTTATTTTTGGCTCAGGTGAAATGAGGCTCTTTCTGTGTCGCTGCCACACTTATGTGAATGTTTTCAGGGAATCCAGAGAAGGCATCAAGGCCCAGATGGTTATTGAGACAGGAGAGTTCATTCTCAATCAAAAGCATGAATCTGCACTTGGTTAAGGTCTCCTTCACAGCTGCACAGGCTCTTTGCATACATTCTGTTGCTTTAGGTCCACCTTAAAATCAGACGGCTTTTTGCCTGTTGGAACTCTGTGCTGCTGCCATAGCGACCGCGTTGGAGAAAGGCAGGCAGCTCTTTCGGCTTCAGCTCACAGACTAAAGTTTGTTTGCACGATTTCTTAGTTTACGACATGATTTATAACGTTTTAAAATTACATCAATTCTTTATTAAGAGAGATTAATGAGTTGGAACAATAATAATTATATCTTAGACTTGAAATCTCCAGTAATTTTATATTTGTGCATGTTTTTATTTGTGTCCATTGTGAATAAATCCAAGAAAATCAATCCTTACAGGACAACAAGCATTGTTTGGACCTGTTAATCCAGCATTGTGATATATTTTATTGCTATTTTATTGATGTGCAGTAAATCTTCTCTGTGCTTCATTATAATGAATCTTAGTCCCACATATATACTATACCCCGCTGCCGTAAATACTTAACCTGGAGTGCCAGATGGTCTGCTATACAGAACCATCTGGGAAGTCGTCACTGGTGAGCATTTGGAATAAGACAGACCCAGACAAGGAAAATACTTGGCATGTGATTGGATGAGCCATCTATCGCAGACAGCTTCACTTTAAATTGAGCCACTTAGTCAAATCGAACTCTTGTCCAAGCCACTGACAGAAGAGCAAGAACATATTTTCCACTGAGAAAAAGCCTCTGTGTCCCTTCTCTCCCTTCCCTCAGTAAAGAGTTACTCTGCATTTGTGATAAAACAGGAGCAATAGACCAGCTGCTTGTAAATGTTAATACTTTGCTTCATTAGATTTGTTTCTCTGGAGATGTTGTGAGTGTCTTACCTGCAGCAGAAAGCAGTCAGAGTGATCTGAGGTTGGAGAATCAGGGAGAAGTACTTAATGACTTTGACTAGATTGTATGTCAGCTGCAAAAACAACCCAACCTTCAGTAACCTCAGTCCTTTAGGAGAAAGTTATAGATGTTTGCATCACACAGAGAGCACCTAAAATTATGTTTTAGTAGTTCACATGAAACGTGTTGCAATGGACCCCAGACGGTGTTCATGAACAGCCTTCAGTATAAATAACCATCTGATGTAACAGTGATGTTCAAAGTTATATCGAAGCATTGATTTAGATATTTCTGAGTTTTAATGTTTTTGATGGCAGCTATTAATTTGTTTATTATAATTCCTCCCAGATTCTCTAACCTGAACCTGCTCTGCCTGTTGTCTACTGCAGGTAACTGACTACCCACAAGTTCTCCTACTCTAAAAGATCTAATCTGTTCCTTTAAATAGGTCTAATATTATACAACTGAGTAAAATCCCCTCTAAAACACAAAAGATCAACTACAGCGCATGTTTGACAGTTTGGAATATCATAAATTACCTGAGATTAGTTTATATTGAGCAAACCTGTTTTTACTGAGTCAATGAAGTGTGATTTAATCAGTGTTTTAGTCTATTGAGTTTGAAAAATGTTTTCTTTAAAACTATAATGCCCAGTTGTATTATGTGAGGGAAGCAGAGTGTTGAACTCAGTGATACAGAGCAGCAGCCAATTTAAAAGCTGGAAACCAAACCCCAGTGTCAGCCTCCTCTTCCAAGTGTGTGAGAGGAAGAGGCCACTAAAAAACCCCCAATGTTTCTCTCGAGAGCCAGAGTTGTGTTTGGCCTTTCCAGGTGAAAATACGGCTCTGCAATACGGTGGAATCTGTGGAAGAAAACCCACTCTCCTTAAATATAAATGATTTACTCTGAGTCAGGTTCTAAACCCTTAAGGCAAAATCCTGGAAGTCCATTTATTCAGCAGAACACAAAGAAAAGAGTCGTGTTCTAACTAAGAAATGAAATATTTACTGTATATACTATGAATGTGATTTTTACACTGGTATTGTAATTATTTTATTAGATATTTATATTGTTGATCACTCAGATCACAATTATTTCCATACATTCATACAGAAATTCACTCTGCTTTACAATGCACTGATTCTTCTGCATGCACGTGCATGTGCACACATTATGATCTAATTTCCCTCTGAGATTAATAAACTATTTTTGATTTGATTATTTTCCCCTCTCTCCTTTTAATGCTAGCCAATCAATTCTTTTAACACCCACATTTTATCCTGTTTTTATGATTTTATTTGTTCTTGTTTATTTATTTTGTTTGTTACTTCCTGGTAGGTCATATTTGTAAGTGAGAACTGGTCCTCAAACATTTTACCTGGTAAAATAAAAGGTGGATAAGTCTGTTGTGTAAATGAAAATATTATCAGAAACATCAAGGAATCATTTTATTTGCAAAGCACTGAAAACACATTTAACTTAATTAAACAGGTGATTTTTTTTCATATTCAGACTAAAAATCTCACAATAAAAACTTTTAAACAAAGAAAAATGATTTTGTGAACTACTCATGGGTTGTAAGTGTTCATACTAAAGATAAGACTTTTTTGGGGGAAAAACAATGATCACATTTTTAATCGACTTGAATTAAAATGTGATTAGCTCATTATTATGAGAGATTTTATTTTATTTCAGTTTATTTTCCCTTTCCATCCTCCCTGAACTGGCAGATAAACGATTACTGATTTATTTTCTTTAGAGTTAACTAATTATGTCTCATTTTTAATTAGCAGCAATGCAATGAAGGGAACACACAGGACAGGTCACGGGTCCATCACAGGGTCAACACACACACACACACACACACATCAACACACACTCTCTTACCATTGATTTAAGTCTCTATTTAACCTAACCTGTATGTTTTGTGCTTTTTGGGAGCAGCTGGAGCTTTCTGAGAGATGCAAAACGGACAGGAAATGAACCGAAGAATACACAAAAAATCATGTATTTCTGTGAGGCGTTATGGCTAACTGTACCAGTTTAGGAATATTTCTATGAAATATATCTTCAGGCAAAACATTTGGACTTGAAAATTTCTGAGATAAAGCTTTTAAAGAAAATAGTTTACCTGAATTAGTTTTGCATAACTAGACACATCATTAATCTTAAGATTTGCTGATGTTTTTCATGCTTTTCACAGCAGTTTGTCATAAAAACACAGCAAACTAGAGATTTGTTAGCCAGTTTTAAAATGAGGGGAAAAAGCCAAGAAGAAGTCTGGTTGACAACAACGAGAGGTGTGCCTTGTTGTATTACAGCTTAAAGAACAGTTCTTCAGAGTGTGTAATTATCTGATTGTTGTGAAAACCGTTGAATAATTTCTAACAGTTGCTCCCACACTTTCAGATCTGACTGAAAATGATGCCTAGGGGATGAGAACAAAACAAAGTAAAAAATAAATAAAAAATCAGGACCTCTGATTGAAAAATGACATGGAATGAAAATTTCATCTGATTATCTCATCACTCAACCCCCTCAAGTTGCATCATGGGAATTATTGTTAAAGACGTGCTGGAGGTTCAGCAGAAATCAGTATGACTCTTTTCTCTGATGCCAAATAGTCTTAGATTACATTAATAATTGGAAATCTTTAAAAAAAAAAAAGTTTATTCATTTGAAGTTAAACTTTTTCATCACAAGAAATGAGATTTTCTTATATCTTTAGTTGTAAATAGATTGGGTTTATATGTTTTCTGCAGAAAATATGCAGTGATGTAAGTTACAAATGGAAAAAGTAAAGCAAAAAACATCCTTAAAGAACATTCAAATACACATTTCATTCATAGCCAATCAAATCCGGCATTTTTTTAAAAATGGAAGACACAATAATCTGAGCCCACCCTCTTTAAAATTTTTATTTTATTTTTTTTAGGTTATACTGATGCCTGGCTGTGTATAATCTAATAGCTAGCTGGATCTTCTTTAGAGCGTTTTGCAAAAACACAAAGTACTTCAAAGCAGCCTTTAATGATCAGTGGCAGACGTACATACCAGAACATTTGTAATGACAGGGAATTCTCTGGTTTTAAACTCATCTCCCTGCAGGCTCGTTTTCTCCATTCTCTTCTGCATTTTTGATCAGTTCTCATTATTAGCCCTCTACTATTGATCGTTCTGTGTCTTTTCTTCCTGTTCAAGGATAAATAATGGAGGAGTCCACCACCAGTAGAGATGAGGTGAGCAGAGATATTTACTCAAACTATATAAAATGTTACTCCAGCATGAATGAAAGTGAATGTAGACTGAAGCCTTCAGGTGATGCACATAAAACTCAAGGTAGAGCCTGGTTTTATAGTCTGGGAGAATTCTGATGTTTATGTCCTTCATTTTTTATCCTGATGAAGACAGAAACTTACTGGCTATTCAGTTATCCCACATTAGACATGAAGCTGAAACCTTTATGAATGGAAGAGCTTTTTTTTAAAGTCATCTCTCCTATTAAATATAATGTTATAGCTTCTATTTTACTCTTCTTTCTTCAATACGACCAAGACGAGAAAGACAGCATTTCATTTCTCCAGTGTGAACTCTACATATGGCAAGTTAACAATCAATATCACTGAATCGTCTATAGATCCAAAAAACCTATAAATGAATAAAGATTCATTCATCTATTTATACACATCCACTACAGTTTATGTGAGATCATGATTTTTAAAGTAATATTCCAGAGTTTGAAGAGAACATAATTATATGGAAAAACAATGCAGAGTGTTTTCAATCAAAAGTGGGGAGCGAGCTAACAAAAGATTATCTCAGAGTAAAAATAATCACTGAATATTAAACTCATTTGAGTAAACAGTCCTTTCTTTTGCTAATTCTACAACTGTTATGATGGGAGGTTGTGTCTTCATTTATGACAAAATGGGTTTAAAAAAAATAAATGAAAGTTCCTGCAGGCGGCCAAACCTGCTGGTTTTATCAGTGACGTTCTGCAGCAGAAATTCTGTGTATTGCAAAATAAACTTTTAAAACTGAAATTCTCTCTTGGTAATTTAAACAGTAAGATTTGTGTCACTGTTTGTAAAAGTTACAAGGGGTCACTGTAGAGTGTCTGCAGACAGAGCCACATGTGGCTCCAGAGCTGCAGTTTACGGACTCCTGGATTAGACTGATATCAGCGTGGAAACAACACTCGCTGTATGTCTAATGTCAATACGTGGCTGGAGAGATTTAACAAGCTTTTATTTGTTGTTTTAGCTTTTCACCTCTCATTTGGGATAAATAAATAAATAATAGCATAGTCACAGTATAAGGCAGTAGACCCACCTCAGTCCCCAGAACGTAACCATCAGAACATTCAACATGGCTGCTACTGTTAGTTTTAAAACTTCAAATATAACGAGAATGTCTTTATATATTAAAAACTGTTGGTCCTGACAAAATTACTTGCTACCTTCTAAAGAAAATGCAGGAAGAGCCATTAAAATCTGACCATACATCATACGTTTCTGATGGAGTCAGTAAAATCCCTGAAGCGAAGCCCGGACACCTGGCTGGACTCAAAATCAGGATTTATTCATAACTTTAAGGTAATGAGAACTCAAGCAGACATTCTTGTAAACATATGTGTTTTTTCTTGCTGGCATTTTGTGCATGGATGGAAATACTTTGATGACTATCTGTGAAGCCCAGTATGTGAGCACAGCTGTTAGGTAGAGTGTTCTGAAGGAACGCTTTATTAATGGAGTTAGCTTTAAAAGTTTGTCTACTATATGTACAGGGTTGATTAGCAGAATATACACACACTTAGAATATCAGGAGGTTGACGAGTCAACAACTGTGACTACAATCCAGACAAAACGAGCAATTATGATTTATTTTCCTATTATCACATGCTTGTTATCAGTAAATGTAAAATATGAGAATTTCTGATATAATTCTGGTTGCAAACAGACAGGTTTATTCAAACAGTAGAAGCTTTCTCTCTGTGAAGTTTGGTGCAGGTTATCTGATAGCACATTGTTAGACAGCTAGATGGAAAATGTTTTTATTTACAGCAAAATTTAAGATAATTTTTGTGCAGGTTTCGTTCATAGAATGAATGCATTAATGTTATCTTGCAGTTGACACCTTAGTTTACCATAAACAGCACATGCAATAGCATTTAAAAAAAAACATATGCCAGAGATATTGGAAACGTTTTCATACATTCATCTCCTGTTTGACACAGTTGAGCTTGGAAGAGGGTCAAAGAGGGTAAAAAAGAGTGGACGAGTGTGACCAGACTGATAAATATCCTTTTATATCACATGCATAACCTCTATACTGAGAAAACATGAAAAAAAATCTGGCATTATTAATGTTTCTCTTTTTCCTCCATGTTTAACCTTTAAAGATCAAAACAGAGCTTTAAGAACAGTGGACCAGATCTGCATCGTGCTGCTAAATTAACTGAAACAATCCCATATAAGAGCAGTGATGACAACTCACTGATCATTTAATTTGCTTGGTTACTATGGTGAGCGTTTAAATGTCATGAAAATTCCAATCGGAAATAAAAAGTTTCAGTTTGTGAGCATCAAATGAGTAAACTTTTGCAAATGTGTCACTCACCGTTGAAGCTGGTGTTGCGAATGTACTTCAGCAGAGTCTTTCCATCTGCAGACTCCATTTGTGGACAAACGCCAGGATGATCTGGACACAAGTCCCTGTGCATGTTGTGCAGAGCGTGGGCCATGGCGTACACCGCGTCAATCACAAACTGCACCTTCCCCTCCTGCTCGTACTTGGAGTCGATCCCAATGCGCTCCTGGCCTGAGGAGGAGAAAATAAATAAAAAACTTTTAGCCAAATGAATGCAAAACAATTAAAAGTTCCCTCAGTTCTGTCTGTCACCTCCAGCGTCTGTTTTTTACCCCCCCCCCCCCCCCCCCCCCCCCCCCCCC
>SSNR01000445.1:103192-142897 GCA_006937965.1 Callopanchax toddi | reverse complement strand
CCCCCCCCCCCCCCCCCCCATACAGTTTTTACCACATCATGCTATCACAGCTGGCTTTAAGCAGATTACTGGATATTTGTTTTCTTCGGTTGTGATATTCAACAGCTCATTATTGAGTAAAGGAGCAAAATCATCCCTTTTAGATAAAAAAAAACTACTGAAAAAGCCCTTTGGTCCTCTGTGGTGTGGTAATTATATGTGTGGAGGACAAGCTAACCTTTCAAGCACTTTAGATGAACAGATAATATGATAACCTGCGCCAGAGAACATCCTAACTACTGTAGACCTACACTGAAGCAGCAGCTTATGTCCCGAGTCAACAGCATAGCTTTACCCAAACCAATTAAATTTCTCCCACTCAAGCATTTTAATAGTCTACCCAATAACCTCTCAGTTTGACTTTCCCTGAATAGACAGAGAAATGGAGGGGATCTCCTAATTGCCACTCTCCTCAGGCTCATTACTTTGATATAAACAGCATTCAGCTGGCAGATCACACATCTCCAGTCACAATATTCTGTGGCACTTCTTCAGGCAGAAGAAAGCAATGTGATAACTGTTGATCCTCTTCTTAGATATACATTTTTCTACTATCAGAAAACAAAGCTGGGGATTTTCTTTGATGTGAGAAAGGATACACTCGGTGTCAAAGAAACTTCTCAGATGGCTGCTGTTATCCAGCCTGAGTGGACTAAACAGAAAGACCCAGATCCCGCTGGGCGTCGGGTCGTTGCTTAAGGGTTTGTGGTATTATATTTTAGGGAAACGTGCTCTGTGCTGTTTGTGCAGAGAAGGTAGAGCTTTAGGTCTCAAAAATGGATTCCTAATTTCTGTCTTAGCTGAGAGATTCAGATAATTGAAACCAGAATACTTCCAGGTTTTGATTTTAGGAGCTGGGTAAGCATTCTGATAAATCCATGTTGTATTAGCTGCACCTTTTCCTTCTATGTGTCTATATCTCTGTATAAAATCACACACTCTAAAGGGGTAAAGGAGGAAAAGAAAAACTCCTCTTGTCTACTGAGAGCTTCAGTTTTATGAAAATGCTCGATGACAAAACCCTGCAGAGTTGTGTAAACAGCTATATTAGTTTAACGGTCCTGAACAAAGATGGATCACAGGTCACAATAGTTAATAACACAGAGACCGCAAGAGCCACTGATGAAGATAAAAAGCATCTGGAGCAGATCCCATCTTCAGAGAGGAATGTGCTGTGGGTTTAAAACTGCCCCGATAGCTGCAGGCTGGCAGTTGTGCAACGGTGGCTAAATTATTAAATACCTGCAGAATACCTCATCTGTCAGTCAGATGGTCAGACGGTTAGTCTGGGAGGCAGGCGTGATGAAAATGCAAGTGTAGTATCAGTAGTTCCAGAGTGCAGTGTTGTGTGTTGGACCGCCTTCTTGTGTCACCGGAATGGGAACGGACTTGAAAGGGTCTTCAGCTCAGACAACAGATTTAAAGGAGAGAGGCTCTTGTCTGTCTTGGCTGCAGATGTCTGATGTGAGGCAGAGAAATGTCAAACTCTGGGAGAAGAAAGTGTTTTGGACCAACTTATTAAAGTAGATAAAAAAAAATAGAACTGTATGGACACCTCTGGTCTAAACTTCTCCTGTGAGGGGACGAACTCAAAAGATACGAATGCTTAAGATGTTTAAGAGGGAATACATTATGACAATATACTCTAAATGTTCTGTGTTTAAGGGTGTTTACATCACTAACAGGTCAAAAACCTTTATCTTTCATCTTGCATTTAAAGAAAGATCCAGTGTTTATTTTGACATAGCTCATATTAAAAGAGTTTCTTGCTTCTGTTCTGTTACTTGTGAATTGCCATCAGAAATGATAGATTTAAAAAAAGAACATAGGCGCTGCAGCGGTCTGACACACCCCTCCCGCTGGATGGAGGTTCAGGACTTCCTGTCCGAGTGTCCGTGGCGCTGGTTGTTGCCGTCATTTGTGGACCTTTTGCCAGTTCTGTGTCTAGAGTCTGCAAGCTTCCCCAGTGGGAGCACTTCTTCACCACTCCCTGCAGTTGGATGTGAAGCTTGTCAGATCACGGGACGCACTGGTCTGCAGAGCTGCATCTGAGCGGAGGGGTCTGGTAGGCACACATGACGGTGCGCTTGCAGACCAGTTATGTGCAGCCCTGTCTATAGTTATGCGGTGGCACAGAGTTAAACCTCTTGACTCCACACAGAAACAGCAACGCATGCGGCATGACATCACTTTGTTGCAGAGACGCTATTGGTTCAACACCAGCAAAGTAGAACATGGAAGCAGCTTAAAGCGGAAAGCGCCAGTTTGTCTGCTGTCTGGAGGAATTATAAAGCTGATGACAACATTATAGAAGTATTAGATCGGGACTCGGTATCGGTAGATGTTCAAAATCAAAAGACTCGGACTTGGACTTGCACTTAACATGAACTATTTCCTGAGTCCTGACAGCTGATGAGATGTGCATCTCAAAACAACAACAGAGGAACAATCAAACAGGTGCACTAACAAAAAGAGGGCAGGCATGTCAGGAGAAGTATATTTCATCAAATCCTCCAGTCACCAGTGTCAGATATATTACAAATAACTGGTCAAAATGCAGTCACGTCCCACTGATGCTATTCTAAATTCACATTAAAAAAGTTGTAACAGAACATTACATCAGATAGAGTTTCACATCCTGGGGTCAACAAACAGAAGCCAAAGTCATTATCTTGGGGGGCGATTATCGTCTACCTCCTCTGCTACCTTTTCCCAACAGTCAGCATCTACTGGCTCCTTCGAGCAGCTCAGCAGTTCTCTTATGATTAAAAAACTCGATGCTCGAAGGAAAAGACAACTAAAGTCCAATGTTTTCTGGAGGACTTTTTTCAGTTTTTTACAGTAATTAGTTGCTACTAAGAATAACTATGGCAGTCGAACTGAGGTAATAAAGATGCTTTAAAATATACTCCATGTAGACTGATTTGGAAGTTGATTCAAATCCTTGGTTTTGATGTTAACACTTTGTTTAGAAAATGTTTAGAGAGCACAGTGACTGATGTGCAGAATACAGCAAGCAGCCTTTATTAAGGAGGATTTGCAAATGATTGTTTTCAGCATCGAAAGTTTGGAAACAGTTTAAAAAATGAATGCAATCTGAAATCAAGTGTGTGAATAAAACATAGTACACAACTGTATACAACACAATTAAATAAAGTAAGACCGCAATGCAGCCAATGATGAGGTGAAACACTTTTCAGAGAGAACGTATTCAATAAATTCAGGCAATCTCTGCATGTGTCCTAAAATTCCTCTTTAAAGAAAGTAGGTAATAAAAAAACCAGCATGGCGTTGAAAACAGGATAATGATTCTAAATGCACTTAAAAATCCACAACTGACTGCTAAAAGAAGAAAGACTTGCCCTGGCTCTCACATCCTCCTACTTAACCGTCATCAAAAATCCATGGATGCACTTCAAAAGAGCAGCGCAGGCGACATGGATCGCACAGAATGAGTTGCTTTCTGCAGGAAAAATGAGTTCAAAATCCCCAAAACAAGCATTTAAAGACTGTTTTCTGGTAGCAAAAAGCTGTAAGTTTTGCCAAAAATCGTGTGACTAAACATGTTGGCTGTTCAAACATTTGCTCTGGGCTCTTTTTTGTTTCCTGCCATTTGGAAACTCCACGAGGTAGAAATTAAAACACAATCGTTCATCAAATATTAAAGAAACTTTTCATCTTTGATAAGGTTTTTTTTATAACTCACTCCAACAGTTCACAGAACCTTTTTTTTATCCTCAGTATCCAAACCTTTGCATGTCACTGTAGACAGATGTTTTTAGCTGTCAGCTAAAGTCTGTGAAGGAAGTAAAGGTGGAAAATTGTTTTTGAAATATATATTATCACAGTTGGTTTTCTTACTGCAAAAGAAAGAAGCTGTGCAGCTTTGTGACAGTGAAAGCTGCTCGTTATTCATTTACCTACAATCCTGTAACATATTACCAAAAACTCTACGCACCATGAACCTTTGACCCCTGATCCACATTTGATTATTGTGTCAAAGACAGTCTAATGATCATGACAGTCAACTTCATGAGGCTCTTGGAAGTTCTCGGCTAATCTGATGGTCAAAGGTCATGCACTGCATTAACTTCTTCCATTATTTATCCTCAGTGCCCTCAGATCTAAAAATGTAGAGCAGGATGAGGAACCCAGCTCTGCCATTTTGCTTGATAACACACAAATCCCTTTAAATTAGAAGCTGATGATGGTTTCAACACCACCGCTCAGCGCTCGTCTGCCTACTCACCTTCACCCTCCAAACCAGAACCTCATGGGGGTCCGTAATGCTGCAATTATATTTATCACCCCGACAGGCAAAGGCAGACCTGATCCCTCGTCTTCCTGCCTGAACACTTGGGAGCACATTGAATTGGGCTGACATGCAGCTTATATTCCTGTTCTACATCTTTGTGCCCCTTCATATCCCGCTTGACTTTCCACCACTGGCCTGGGACGTGGCGATGTCGAGGGGGTCATGCAGAAGAATCCTGGTCTATAAATACGGTGCTGGCAGATGCGTCATTCTTCTCCTTTATTCCTTTAACTGCTCACTATCAGGCTAAAACCTCATTTTCATCTTTTTCATATTTTTGCATAAATCAGCTCTATTGCTCATCCTCCACATTCCTGTGATTTTATGAATGAGTAATGAAAGGTGTTAAAAAGAGCTGGGGACTCTTGTATGAGTACACATGAAAACCTGGTGTACAACCTGTCCACGCAAAACCTCAGCTGTATCAGAATTGAAATGTTGGTGGAAAAGTGCACAGCCCCATAATTTCATGGTACATGCACACATTGGTCCACTGGTGACACTTAATGGCTAAGTTATAGGAAACTGTTAATGATGTAAAAATAATCACTGTACACATCAGAAACACGTGATGAACAATCAATACATATCCACCTGTATGCAACTGCATCTGTAAGTATGAAAACATGCAGGATGGTGCAGCAAACACCTTCAACATCGACGTTATTAGATGATATTGCAAAAAACGTCGTAAAGAGAACAGGTATTTAAAGAGAGGGCTCTCTGGTCCCAGATGGCTGTGAAATGATCAGCCGCTTTAAACGTTTCCACAGCCAGTTCTATTGGAACTGTGTTTAGAGCTGTAGCCACTCTGAGCTCGACATGAAGAGGAGCCGTGCACTGCCCATATCACATAGCTGCTGGTCACACAGGGTTTCTAACAACAGGGGCATTTCAGAGGGAGCTGGCAGGCCAGCATTATGTAAAGGTGGCTCAAAGCACAGTTCATTCTAGTAAACAGAATGGTTGGAAGCTGACTAGCTGGCATGATGTTGGAGTAGATAGCACTGCTGCCTTGCAGTAAGAAGATCACAGGTTTGGCTAAACGTGCATGTTTGATGTCCTGTCCTGGGTGTGTCCCCTACCTCTCACCCATTGTCTGCTGAAGATAGGCGTCAGCTCTCCATGACCCTTACTGGATTAGGCAGTTAAGAGAATGAAAAAATGAATTAAAAAATGAAGGATGCTGCACATGAAGTTCGTTTTCAATTTTTCTTCCCGGCTCCTGAGTGTGTGTACTTACATCAATAAAAACATGTGTAATGCTTCAGCCTCACCCTTTCCATCATGCACTTCTGCATCCATTTATAATAATAGTGTGCAATCCATGCAAGCGGATGTTAAGTGCGTTATAACATTAGTAGATGAGAGTCTGATAACATATATGTAACTACTCATCCAGATTCCAGTCTAATGTGATCTGCTTTCCATGAGGACAGCCTGCCGAACACAATGGTACTAATACCTCATTCAGAAGTATTTTAAGACATCTGGATTTCTTTGTGTGTGCCGTTGTCTTGATTTGAGTGTACAGTAGGAAATCAACACAACTCTTTGTATATTAGGCCCTTGGTGACGAGTTAATTTATTTTAAAAGAAAGACACTTCTTTAATTTCCTCAAAAGTTCAATTTTTTGGAGATACAAGGTTTCTACCCTGCAGCAACCTACTCACAGGCAGAATCCCCCTCCCCACCCTTTATCACAGTTAGAACTGGATCTGAGAATCGCATTGTGTTGGCAACATACTGCAATCAATTCCACAGTGATACTTTGTGGGAGGTTTTCCTCAAATGCAAGTCATTTTCTTTTATCTGATGGGAAAACTGAACTCCATCGCTCTGGCTCGAGTCCAGACAGACACAGAAAAGTACAAACAAGATTTATCTCTGCCAGATTCACCTGGAGCCAGATAGAAGGTGCACAGTGTGATAGTGCCCAAACAGATGAGAGACGGTGGAACTGAAAAAAGAGAGAGAGAGAAGGGAAAAAAAGATGGAAAAGATCAATACAGGCTGACCATCACTCCAGTCTCAGCTTGGGGTAATGGGCACCCATATTGCATTAGTGCACGAGATGGTTCTCCTTGAAGTGGTGAAGCGAGAATCCTACTAATGCATCTGACATTTCAACGCAACAGAGCCGGGCAGCAACACAGAAACGTCTCAGGGCCTTTCGGATCAGCTTGCAAAGACTCTCCAAAAACATCCACCAAACAATACTGTTGTTGTTCTTTGTATGTTTAATCACAACACACAGAATTTTCCAGCTTCTCTCGTTCCACATCAACCGAGACTGTCATTCGTTTTCAATTCAATCCATTCCAAAGAGTTTTACTGGAGACTCACTGCCTCTGAATGAACGCTGTGACTGTGCAGACATGCTATTATATAATTAATGTGTTTATTAAAGATAAATCCTTGGGTACAGGAAGCTTTTCTTCACAGGATATAATTCTCATTTGTATATGAATATACAATAATGCAGTGACTGGAGCTCAGCAACAAGAGAGTGAGTGCAACACAACGTAGCTATAATTCCTTACCTCTTGTGTAGCTGTTTGGGAATCATAATTATATCACTGTGTTTACGACTCTTTGCATAAGAAAGAAAAAACATTAGCAGAAATGTGTCTGAGAAAAGCAGCTGGAAGAAAATGTCTGTTATTTCAGACATAAGATGAATTGAGACTTCTAAAACAAGCCTTCAATCAGGACTTTTCCTAATTCACTCCTACGCAAGCTACTTCATCTCCTTCCCTCTCCCCCGCTCTCTCTTTCCCCTCCGCCAATGCAAATTACGCAGCCACAAACAGCTTCTTAAAGTTTTAGTGAGTGATCACACTGGACATGAATGCACACCGATTAAATATTCATGCATGTTGGACTTCTGATCGGTGCCTGTGGGATATCATTAGCTTTCCTCATTTTAGAGGTTTCTGCACATTAGTCTATTAGAAGAATAGGCAGTGCTCACTCCCTGCAAATTTACAGGAATTAGATTGGGATCCACAGAGGTGAGAAACACCAAAATACATGTTTGTTTAATCAGACGTCATGTTGTAATGAGGCACCTTTTGCCCTTAGTTTGCAGACAAACTGCAGCTGCAAACTGTGGAAAGTCTCTGCAGACTCCGGAGAAAAGACACTGTGAACCGCATGATTTGATAAAGCAAGCTGACCTATTGTACTGTATACAAACAGAGTTTATTCTGCCGATAGCACTAAGTGCTGATTGACGTACGACTGCATACCAACAGCAGCACCAGCGTGGAACAAAAACAGGTGAGTCAAGCGTGTGCACAATTTTCAGACCAGTTTGTGGCAAAGCTATGTTTGAGTGTCTGAATACAAATCTTTCATTTTCATCTAAACCCTCTTCAAAAAGAACAGAACTACCAACTGGCTAGAAATCAAACCCCTCATTGTTTGGTTACAGAATCCAACAAGCAAGTCTGATTTTAAGATGTTTTTTCTCTTAATTTCTTCTTTCATTGTTTAATGAGGCTATTTGTTTGAAATGTTTTCTTATAATCACTAACTTGATTGTTATTATGACTCTTTAAAGTCATAAAATCTTGCAGCAAGGAATAAAATAGGAACTTGAGTGAAGTGAAAAATGTGAAGTGGAACACTCACAGAAGAGCTGCTGTGGAGTCACTCCTTCGCCTTTTGAACAAAAAATTATATTTGAAACATAACTTTTCTGCAAAATTCTAATCTGCATGTGCATTTAGTGAAAGAACCGGCCATGGTGCCTTAAAATAATCCCTGCCACATGAGTAAAACAAATTCTCATTGCTGTGATAGTGGATTTTCTCTGCCAGCTGTTTCTCGGTCTACATTTCCACTAACACCCCACAACTCACTGGAGAGCAGAAGAAGTTGCCAAACAGATTAATTATTTATCCACCCCAAGCAGATTTACAACGAATAGAAAATTCAAAGTAATCTGCTTCTGAGAGAGTTTATTTTATAATGATAAAAAAGACCTTCAGAAATCAGACTTAAAACTTCTGTTTTACTCATCTCAGATCACCTTTACCTGCTTCCTTGGAGAGCTGCGTGAAGGCCTCCACTCCCTTCTCTCCGTAGCTGCCTTCTGAGGCGACGGTGGAGACGTAGGTCCAGTCCAGAGCCCGGATGATGTCCACCATGGCCTGGGCCTGGAACGAGTCCGGAGGAACGACCCGTGAGAAGAAGTCGTAGCGCCTGTCGTCGCTCAGCTCCGGCGCTGTTGAGGCGTAGCTGATCTGAGGGATCTGGAGGAGAAAAGGTGCAGGTGAAGAAAAAGAAGAAAAAAGTTTTCTCCTGTGTTGTTACCATCCTGGTGCAGCATTGTAGCAGTTGCTATGGCGACTGATCTGACAAATCGCATTTTGGAATGGTTGTGTTTAAAATTGCTTCCTATTTATTGTGCAGCGCACTACATTCAGCGTCTGCCGTTTTATTAAAGTGTTCTCAGATTATTATTCTGAGTGTGATATTTGTGCACCGTGAAACCTCGGCTTGGGGCTCTGAGAAATCCCCACAGTGGGATGAAAAAAAAAGCATTTCTCCGCCACCAGTTCCACAATGCAAAGTGCCACATATTATAGATAGTGTTTGCCAGGGTCAGCTAAAGACTTAAGAGCCAGTTTAGAGCAACATACTTTCTTGCCAAGAGTTAGATAATAACACAGATTCACTGTGAGCGCTGAATATAAAACCCCGTCTTGGGTAATAAACTGGAAACATGAGAAACAAGTGGTCTGTCTGTGTCTAAAGGTGGTAAAATGTTAATCCTGCAAAACAGAAAAACATTGTCATTTTACATTGCTTGAAACACTCCATCAATATTCGCGTTTGCAAGTTTTATCAGCAGATAAACAAGCATGATATGAGGCTGGCAGGAAGGTGGAGGAAGGAGAAACACTGGGATTGTTTTGGCTCTCATTAGATTATACACACGTTTGGCCACGAAACGGTAATGTAAGACAGAAACATGAAAAGAAAATGCTTTGCTCTAGTGTTGATGGAAGACTTTTTTGTTTGTTTTGCACATTTCCTCTAAGGATTCTTTACAAATGTGGAGCTTTTGCTTTGAAACTGCACATTTCAAAATGCATTAGTAAACTTTTAAATTCTGCATATTACACATGTGCCCATGTTAATAAATGAACCTGCAAATTAAAAACCAAGAAGGAAGTTGTACATTCATGTATTAGCTGATCATGTGATTATAATTTCACATTAAGCAATATTTAATATATAATATCACAACCTGTATTTGGTCTGTTGCCCAGGAAACGTGCAGCGCTGTCACTTCTAAATGTTACTTATCGCAGAAAATGTCTTTGCAGCACTTTTTATCAGCTAGCAGTGCAGCATTGTTAAGTGTTTCCCCCCCGATGAGACCTTAATCTGTCTCAGTCATCCTGTAATGTACTGTACAAGGGTGGAGAATCCAGTATATTATACCTGTGATGCAAACCGTCCTCATACACTTACAGGACAGAGACATGCAGATTTAACATTTATAACCTGTTTGCAAACATGACATGTTTTTCCAACACATTTTTCATTTATATGATAATTTGTCTCCTCCAGTGTCCTTTATGTTAGAATTCTGAATCATATCTCAAGGTCTACTCAGTTGTCACTCACAACTCGGGTATTTTTCTGTGACAAATTGTATTAAATTGAATCTAATTAGTTTAAATTACACCTGAACTCTTCAGTCTTTGACGTTTGTAATAAATCTTTCTACTGTTTTCAAAACAATCATTATAGACCTTGAATTTATTTATTTGTTTTCAAAATGAAAAATGAACTTCCTGCACACAGTCTTTAAAAAACTGCACGAGTTAACAAATCCCTGTGAACTATGATCCCTAAAACCAGCACCATAATCACTCCTCACTTCATCAAACGCACAGTTGCAGTGAGGTTTAGTGGGCATATGTGTAATAAATGAGTCTCACAGGCATATAAAATTATTTCTATTGGTCAAGCTCCACAAAAATGCACGGTATTCACGTTTCCTAATGTCCAAAAACCTGTTAATAGGCTGCAGGTGCTTCAGTTACCACCAAACCCCTCATTGGAATGACAGATGTGAAATTTCTTGCTGCCATAGGCAGGATGAGTAGAGATCAAGTTGATCTGGTGTGAAATGTAAAACTTTATTAATCATTATTTTGGTCATAAACAAAAGAAAAATCAACACCTAAAACCTCTAAACTAGAGTCAAAATGAAAACGTTTTTATTTGTCAAAGATTTCTCCCTGAGTGTAAAGACAGACAGCAGCTGTGACTGTTCAGTTCAGAAACAGCGTGTCTCTCAGGAAGCAGGACTATAGGATATCTTTACATTGCAGTCTGTGTAATTCTCCACCTAGCAGGAAGCAAATGCCCTGTAGGGTAGTGGTAGCCAATTTAGAGTTAGCAATAGAATCAGCCACATGTAGCTAAGATTGGTCAGGTTTAAAAGGAGAGTTATTAGAACATCAGGACTTGATTGGCCTGCTGTTCAACCAGAGTGTTGAGTTAACAATAGAGTGGAGCAACACATCTGGGGTTCCTGGTCCCTGCACAATGCTCCCTCCCTCTCCTGGACTTTTCTCTGATTGGTGGTATATGTTGCTCATATTTTGCTTTAAAAAATGCATTAAATAAGACTGCAATGTTGCTTTAAAGCTTTGAAGTGCCTATTTATTATAGCCTTTCATGAAAATTTCTATAAAATGTCACTGCCAATAAAAAATATTTTTAATGATAAATAAAGATTGAATTTTAACGTTTTAAAGAACAACGCCACTCAGTGGTTTCCCCTGTCATATGTAGACATACTGTATAGTGAATCCTATAGGGAAATTAAGTTAGTTTTTCTTTATTATGCTGCATTATTTTTGCTAAATGGTTTGTTCTGTGTGAAAGTGACAGTAAACAAATCATTATTTTATAGCATGCTAACTAACTAGCATCCTTAAAGGTGGGTTAGCCAGAAGCTGCAGAGGTTTCAATCATCTCTAAAACTTGTAAAACATATAATCCTGAAGTCAAAAATCTCTCTTTTCATGGTCCATCTCTGTTTGGAGAAACAAACAAAAATACTAATTAGTTTTCTTAAATTTATATGGTGCAAAGTAGCACAATAGCTATCATTTTCTGACCTCCTTCAAAAGAGGGCTGTGGGCATTTAAAACCCAGGAAGTGATGTAATATTATCCTATTCCTATCAAACCCTTCTGTCTACCAGAACTTTATAAAATTATAATGGCATCAGCAGAATTATCATTATTATAACTAGTGCTGGGCCGATAACGCCGTAACGCGAAACTGTTATCGCGCGATAAAAAAAATAACGCCGTTAATCTAAATTGGGTCACTGGGTCTAGGAGATGTACAGGCATTACCAAATGGCAGACTCCGATCCTGGCCCGGATCTTTCCGGAGTCCGGACCTGCAGCAGGACCCGCTCCCCCGGTCTAGCTGAAGGAGGCGCGGCTCCTGTCTCCCGAACGCTCGCTTCACCTGGAGCGGCTCCCGGATCCAACCCGATCCTTCACCCGGACTGGGAGCCGCGGGTCCAGGTGAAGCGCGCGTTCGGGAGACGTGAGGCGTGTCTCCTTCACCGGGAGCCGGTTCCGGTCCAGGATTTTCACCTGGACCCAAGGAGGTGAAAGAGGCGTGTCCGGGAGCCGCACGCCCGTGCCAACCTCGGCATACGACCCCTCCTCCTGAACCGGACCGTGTGGTTCGGAGCTTGATCCAGGTTGGAGGAGACGCAGCAGAGCGCTGAGCGAGTCACAAACCCGCGGCAACAACTTGGCAGAGTTCCCGCAGAACTCCGACCAAGTCATCAACCAGGTCTGGACTGGCTGTCTGGTTCCAGGTGTTTCCTGGTGAACCGACGTGTTATTTGGGCCGACAGCCTCAGCTGTGCACGCGCCTCTCGTTAAAGTGAATGTGACAGCACGTGCTGCGTTTCTCAGCATAACTGACAGCTGAACATTCAACAAATCAAACAATATCAACACTAAAACACATTGATCTGTCAGTGACTTTATCAGAGGGTTGTCTTTAGCTTTCAGACTCGTTAACGTTTAAATCCCCTAAAGTGGTTTTATTTAACAAAAACATGATGAAACATCCCTATAGGATAATGTGAAATAAACAGTAGAGAAATTAAGTCATTTTAAGGCAGATTTAATCCATTACAGATAAACTGGATGCTACAATCATTTCTTGACAGCTAAAAAAAATCAGCATGAAGTTATTTAATGTAAAAAAGAGAGTTGATGCTTTAATCAGGTGACCTGTAAACTAAATGTAATCCTTTACTGTCAGGAGATGAGAAGGTTTCTACAGTAAAACTATTAAAACAGAGTGAGCCTCAGAAAACAGCTGTAAAGTTAAAGGAGACAGACCTCTGATTACAGATCAATGTGTTTTAGTGTTAAAATGTTTCATCCTGATAACTTCATCAACCATCAGAGGTTGTTAAAATGAGCTCAGAGCTCATCTGGAGGTTCTGGTTTGTGACTCAGGTCTGGGTTTCTGAGGGAAGTTCTGACAGGTTTAGTATTTCTTGTTAGGTTAGTAACAGCTGATCCAAACAGTGGATCAGCTGTTACTAACCTTAAACTCTTGACTTGAAGTATCACGACTCTTCAGCCTCATGCTCACACATACCGGTATTATGAACCCTTTGGCAGAATTCAAATGAGCCATTTTAATCTAGATTAATCTAGATTAATTTCAAAATTAATCTAGATTAATCTAGATTTAAAAAATTAATCTATGCCCACCTCTAATTATAACAGAAATGGAGTTTCAAAAGAAGCAAATACGTATTTGTTGGGAGACAGGTAAGAATTCACTAGAAGACATGCTTACTGAAGCAAAGACACGTCCCAGTGAGTTAGAGTTTGTGTGTGTCCCACGGCTTCAGAGAGGACTAAAGCACAGTAAGAGACATAAACTCGTACAGACACAGGAAGTTTATCTGAGATCACTGTGCAGCTTCACCATCTGTTGGAAGGAATTAACAGCTCATCCAATCAAATCTGCTCAGGTTAAAACAGAGCTACACCTGCAGGCAGAAAACACGTTTATTCTTACTTTAAAGATTGAACGAGTTAAATGAGGAATTAACATTTCTCACATGAGTTGAATTGACTAAAAAATGCCAGCAGCTCTTGTGGACACATCAACATACAGTACGTGATGTGTTGGGAGTGAGAACACCTTGATTTAGTTGTTGTGATGCTGCCTGATAGATAAAGACCTGAACGTCTCATCGACCCGTGAGCTGCAGGTTATGAGACAGCAATCATACCCGACGGCACATCAGGGTTCAAAATGTCCACCTTCCCATTAGACAGGTGGTCGTCCAGGCAGGGACATACATCATTTTCTCCTGAACCCAGCTCAGCACCCCATTGCCAAGTCTAATATAAGCACTGCATGAATGCTATCCATTTCTGTTCGAGAGATCAAAAGTAGCTGGACGCTGGAGAAACACCAGAATGAGGACACATCGGCATGCTGATGGGACTGCTTCGACTCCCAGAGTGTGAGTTATAGCTTTGACCCACAACTCAAAGGGGGTCAATTGCACAAAGCTGACAAATTGAAGAGCAAAGGATGAGGTCGGGCTCGAGAAGGCTCAATGTGCTTCAAGTCACCAAAGAAAATAATCCGAGAAAATAAATAATTCAACTAATCAGCAAACAACCAACTGGTGATGCAATTAGGCTAATTTAGATATGGGGATGCAGAATAAGTTCAGCTCACTCAGTGATGTTTAAATTCAGCATACTGGGTCAAAGATGGAGCAGAGCAACAGAAGAAGTGATTTGACTTTAAAAATATATTTTATTAAAAAAATGGAAGCACCTATTTGGAACATTTGCTCAGGGTCTATCTATCAGAGCGGCTGTGGTAATACGGTGAAGTCAAAAGGTGTTATAGTTCTGTTGTATCACGTACCGTCTCCGCCGCAGCTGGGACACAAAGCAGCATGAACATTTGTCTCTCAGGAGCTTTTTGCTGCAGGGAAACATTTAGGAAAACAATGTCTTTTTACTTTGTCCTAGGCCTGTGCCCTGTTAATATGATTTCTTTCCAGGAATCCACATTTCATTCCAGAACAAACAGGGTTTTTTTATAGGCTGTTCTTTTTAAAAATTCTCATATTGACCTCCAGGTATAACAAAAGGTATTAAACCCTGATTGAGAAAACCTGCAGAATTAATGACACAAGCAGACTCTTACTAACTGAAGTCATTAGTTTGTAACTTATCTTTATCTTCCTCTCCGGCAGTTAATAATTAATCCTGTGCAATAAGTGATTTATATTAAAATATTCATTATTTTTCTCCGGAGATCACGAGCGGCAAAGTTTTTCTTTTCAAATTGATTGCACAGATAAACAAGCGATCGTCAAACCCATCAGTATAACCGGCTTCTTGTTCACAGCATATCTGAGCATCTTTACTGAGGCTGATAATGAAGGAACAATTAAAGCAAGAAGAAAAGAAATTTCATCAACGTGTCTTTTTTTCCATTAATTCATTCAACTGATCAGCATGAAGTTAATTGCTTCTGTCTTATTTGTGCTTGTACAAAACATGTTAGCATGCACAATAACAAGGTGGAGAGGGCGATGCAGACGCCTGGATGCAGTCTGCCTCGATGCAGCCGTTATTATTGTGAACAGACTACGAGTCGGGCCAAGAGACAATGATTAACGCCACCCCTCCCTTTTCAGCATCACAATTACCCAAAGCTGATGTCTGGCACCTGCCATCTACAGTGTGGATCAAAGTTAGGATTGTTGAGGGTAATCGCCTGGCTCGCTCTTGAATGTATCTGAGCTGACAGGATCGATGGAGGGAAAACACAGGGGTCTGTTATAGGGGACACTGCTTTATTGATTTACCAGCTCAAAGTCCTGTGGCCGCCTTGAATAAAAATCTGTTGGTGAAGTCTAAAGAAGGTTGGGGAGGGGGGGAATAAAGAGAGAAAGATGGAAGGAGAGGAGAGGGTGGTAATCTGCTTACTGACATTAAAGGAGAATTTCAGCCTGGAAATGAAAATTTAAGAGGAGAAGTGACTAAGCAAGGTTGTGTAAAGGTCAGACTCGTTCACAGTTATTTGGAATGCCAGGTGAAGTTAATTAGAGTGTCATGGCCTTTCGGATGGATTCTCATATTTAGCGGGGCGCCACGGGCAGCTCTAAATAAAGGTGAGAGACAGTAATGTTTGTGCTTTAACTGTCCTGCTCTGCTAATGCGAAGGTGATGATCAGCATGAGCTGTGAGCGGTTCTTGCACGTGCAGCAGGCTTGGCTCTCTTTCTATTATTCCCCCACGTAAAAAATAAATGTTGTTTGAGGGAAAAATATGCAACATATGGCACGGCGCAGCTCTCAGTCAGGGAAATGGCAACCATCAGTCCTTGCCATCTGAGCAGAGGAAAAATCTGTAGTAGCGTGTATGAAACACAGAGGAATCTGACAGCCTATCAATGACTATGTTTTGAATGAAGCCCTTTAATAAACAAAACCGAGTTGACTCCATCTCTGTCAGAATCCGGGTTTTCTGTCCAAAAATCCAAGAGGAACGCTGCAGAAACATGGCTCCAAATGGGCTGTGAGTGGCAGGGCTGAAATGTTTCCCATGAGAGGCTTTCATTGGAGCGAGGGCGGCCAGGCAGTTCTTCTTCTTGCAGGAATTTCTGTGCCTCTATTTGCTGCATGATTAGCTTCTAAGTATATCCTGACATCAGTCAGCTCTGCTTGGCCGTTTGCAACAACTCTCCACAGTGACGGCGGAAATGACAGCAGGTTCTGACAGATTCAACCGTAACCCCGTGCTGTCTGTGGCTGAACGCCAGTGCACAGATTGCACACATGACACTAGCACAATAACACACACACGAACATGCACGATCTGTAAGCATGACCCCATGAACTGACCACAGACTTATTCTGAAAGTAATTCTGCACGCCCCTTCCATAAAGGAATAAATATTTGCCTCCAAAAAAAAGAGTCGCCTTGTCAGAAGATTTATTCATAGCTCTGCTGCCTGGCCTTGTAAAACACAAACAGTCGATATTCTATATAAAAAAGTAATACCGTACTATGAACAGGCCTATAAAGATATTGAACAGCCATCAAATTTTACTACATTTCTGCTAAATCAAGGTTTTGCAGCTCTGTTGCATAGTTTGGGTCACACAAACATGGTTTTGTGTCCAAACAGCCCATTTGTTAGCAGGGCAGAGGTAATGACTGCGTCCCTACACATAACCTCAGGCTGGCTTCTGGTAATCTCCTCATACCAGAGTGCGGCACTGCCAACGCCGCCGAGCCGAGGAGGGGTGGGGTGGGGGAACTGACAGCTTTCCCTCCCTCTCTCTGTCACCCTCTCCCCTCGTCTCTTCCTGCCCATCTGCGTCCCTCATTCTCACTCAGATTTTTTTGGGTGACTGCTACGTCTCATCAGTGCGCCCTCACACAACCTGTGACTTTCAGCCTCGTTCTCCGCCCCTCTGTGTGTTTCGCTCCCGTTGGATGGAGAGTCTCACCTTCATGTGTGTCTCTCCCTCCCTGTCATCTGTCTCTGCACTGACACGCCCACACAGATGATCAGCAGACACTTCCTGCCCAGAAAGGTCCTCAGGCTGCCCCCCTTCCCCCCTCAAGCCAAGACAATCTGCCCTTCGTCATTTGCTGCAATGCCAGCTTTTTTTCTTATTTACACCAAACCTTTCTGTGTCCATGTTTTTAATTACAACCCTTTGAGCAAATTTATTCTCAGATACAACCGATTTTGGTTAAGCAAATAGATCTGCAGAAGTGCCAGAGCCAATGCAAAATTAAATCTGTAGAACAATCACTTTTAGTGAGTTTCTCTACAGTATCCATCTGTGTCTTTGTAACAAAAGCTAATTTGGCAGCACTTAGTTATGCATGTTTTTGATTTAGTTGTTTGTTTTTCAGAGAAATAGAACAGATTGGATCACTAAACAAGTGAAAGAAATATTCATCCAAAGTTTCTATTCTCTATGAAAAATGGAAAAGTGGAATCAGTTATAAGAATAAGTAGGATGTTGGTTTTTAGATGCTCTGGAAGGATAAGTAATTAAAAAATGAACAACAGTGTGGAGAGGAAGAAGAATTAGTTCAGTTGTTCACAGAAGGCTCGTTTGGTTGTCCATGATCAGATGTTGATTACTTATTATCAAAAAACAACAAAAACCTTGTTTTTAAGCAGAAGATTATCTCAAAATATATTATAAAAGTACATTAAGATACTAAAGGCACATAAGAAACAATAAAACAGAACTCCTACCAATAAAAACAGTTTCAAGATGGCAGCCATACACCATTAATAATAATAATAATAATAATAATGATAATAATAATAATAATAATATTCAAAGTTATTGTATGTATTTTCTCATTTAAGGTTTCACAAAAAGCAATATGATAAGTAGCATTAATACAAAGTACAAATAGGTGCACACATACTGTTTGCTTTGTATAAAAAGTTATTTTAGGATTTAAAGAAGAATATTACAATAACCTAACTTTTCAGTACTCTGGAGCCAAAGCGTGAATAAAGATCCAGCAAAGTAACAAGTTCAGTGGCACAAAATCATAATGCAGAAGTATCATGGTGAACATCATCAGCATGTTTATGTATTTAGCAGACGCTTTTATCCAAAGTGACTTACAAATGATATTGTAACCAATAATTGAATTTGAGGCAAACAAGCAGCTAACCCTGACATTAAACTAAACTACTTAGATGGTCGACCACTATCTACTTGTTCATTATTTATATGCTAACTGTCTATCTGGTGTTTGGAACTGGGCCGATAACAGAAATGTGTGACAAACAAAAATGAAAGAAACACTTGGCAGCAACACAAAGACGGTGGAGGATAAGATGAATTCCTCTATTGTTGTTGCTATAAACTGTGTCTGAGATTACAGAAAAAAAGAGTCATGAATTAAACAAATTATTAATAATTGTGGTCTTTTTTCCCAAAGTTTCAATAAAAAATCTAAAGTTTTATTCTTTTTCTTTAACTTGTTTAAAGGAACAACAATAGACACATTCATTTATCAATTTCTTAAAGATCTTGGAATATTCAGTGAAAATGTTCCTATAGTTCCTGTAGTAAGTTATATATGTTTATATACAACAAACCACCAGTGTTAAATCAACACTAGAGAGTGTGGATATGAGACCACTGGACTCATATACACACTCTCTTTTTGCTGTTTGATTTTATTCAAATTAAAAACAATAAAAAGTAAAATTTAAAATAGCTACAAATAAATGCATTTCAGATGAAATCCTTGATTTTTTAATCCCTCTCCCACCAAGCTTCCTCACATTGCTCTACATCTCTCTGTCATGTTCCTGATGTTTTGTTTTTTTTCTACAGCCTCTTTCCTGAGCAGCGTTCTGCTGCTCTGGATTTTTATTGTTGCAGCCATTTTTCAGTGCAGAAATCAGAGACACCAGTCCTTCTGAGTGGCTGAGCCTTGGTGTTACATGACATAAAGTTAGGCTTTTATGATCCTTTATCCAACCTTATACCATCGCCCTCTCGTCGCCCACTCCTTTTCCCCAGTCGAATCCCTCACCCTGCCTCTCTCCAGCTCACTCCTTCCCAGTTCCCCTGGGCGGCTCCGGTGCTCCGCGTCGGGCCTGGAAGCTCTTGCATGGCTGCCCTGTCAGAGTGTATTTTAAGACAACCAGCATGCTTCTCTGTGGGTACAGAGGCTAGCTATGACTCACAAATCAGATATTTGACCAGGAGAGCCACACAGTGGAGTAAAGCTGAGCGTGGGAGGAAAGTGTGGATAGCTCACAAAGGGAACCTGACCGACCTCCATCTTTCCATCTGGTAAACAGACTGCTATTTCAGCTCTATTGGTATTTCAAATCGTTTCCAAACACCAAATAGCTCTCAAACCTTCATCAGAGGAGAGTCTGTATAGGAGAGACTCAGCAATTGTGCAGAGCTGTTTAAAGGAGTTGTGCTGCTGTTACAAACACAAACCACAAATGAAGCCTTCTGCCTTCAGAATCACGCCTTTAGAGCTTGAGTTAATCGTGAGAGTTATTTTGCACCGATATGGTAGCTCTTTAAGTGTATCCATAAAGCTGTTTTTGACCCAGGCTGCACATAAAGCAGAGCCTTGCACCGAACAACGTGGTTCAGCAGAGCAGATCATCTCGGCTGTGCTGTGTGCTTCCTTCAGGTGCGACAAACTCTCAACTCTCAGCAAGAGTAAAACACAGCCTGCAGGTTTATGACTAAGTGTTATCAAATGCATTCCTTTAAATTCACAGAACCTCACATTACAGCTGGCTTTATTGATTTTTCCTGACTGCAAAGTGCAGTAGATGCAGCTCTGTTTTCTCTCCTGTGTTCTTTATAGCCTGCATAATAGCTTTATTTTTCCTCTAGAAAAATATGAAATATCAACAAAACAACAGCTAAATCTACATCCTATTGTGCTCTTGGCAAGAGATAAAAAAAACACACACTCCTTCATGAGCGACAGAACATATGTCTGTGTTTGGAAGTTGTTGATATGCAACATCTTTACATCACCGCTGTGCCTTTCTTCTTCGTCCAGCACTAATATGCGGCAGACATGTAATTTATCAAAGAGCGAGCAAGGTGCATGTATTTTCACACCTACACCTGGAGTACGCTGGGTTTGACACATTCATTGTCAGTCGTGCACTTGCACCACCCTGACCTGCATTCCAATGACTCTGACTGTACTATCACATCTCTCCACCAAGCATCTCTCTTCAGACTCGACAGAATATCATCCACGGGTCCATTTTTCTCCTAATAGCGCAGACAATGCGGGTGAGCCTCCTCAATTTTATCTTTCCTGTCTGCTCCTCACAAAGAATTCTTTAGCAGGACGGTGTAATTACGGACTGATCTCAGCAGTGGAAATTATTACAGATATCCCATTCTTTCTGTTAGTGTGTCTGAGCCGCTACTGAAGCCAGCCACTTGAGACATCTACTGTATGTAGTGGTAGGAATGAGAGCAGAGCATTAGGAGCACTAGGCAGCTCTAGGCACACATAGTGTGCAATGCTGCCTTGAATCACTTCTAGAACTGACATTATTATATGCCTTCTGCCACACCTGCATTCATATCATGCATCAAACCAAGTGCCAGACCTTAATGTGGGTTTCAGAGAAGTATGTGCAGATGTGCAGAGATGCTTCAACATCAAATGTCTTCTGCTTTGTTTTTACCTGTATTGGTCAAGCTGCCGTCTTTTCAAGTTTGAAGTTTGTGCAGTACGCAGTCATAATGCATAATATAATCTATGCAAAGTTGTTATTTTGTGCTAAAAGATATTAGCAGAATTAGCAGCTTAAACTGCCACTCACAGTAAGAAGTGCATGTCAAGCTTAGCAGTGATGATTGTGAAGATTTTAATCCATAAAGAGGCAATAAAAATGCAAATCACAAAAATGTTAAAATAGAATTCACAAAGTGCAGGATTTTTAAAAATGTGCTTATGAAATGAGGAAAAAGTCTAAAATTTATGTTAAAAATATTCAGAAGACAACATGGAATTATGTTTTTTTATAGGGTTATAACAGAGCTATAACTCAGATGCTTCAGTATAGAAGGACCTTGCACCCTGGCTTTATGAACAAATCTCCTCTCCTTTCTAGTGACTGGCAGACTCTACCTGGCCCAGACACTAATCATTTATCACATAAGGTATTTTGATAGTGAAAGTACACAGCCTGGCAAGATCAGTTCAGATCAATAAAGCACCGTCGCTTCCCTCCAGCAGTCTCTTGGTCCCAGTAGCAAAAGCCCAGTCACCTTTCCTTTTTCTGTCTAAAGGAGAGTCAGTCAGAAATGCCTCCGAATCTCAGTCTCTATCTGAATTGCAATAAATAAGCACATTTCTGTTGACAGTCAGACCATAGCTACGAATGTCAATATGACAGCAAGAGGTTAAAAATAAATCCTATGAGCCGTGAGTTTATTCTGAAAGGTAAATATGTAAAATTCTGACTGGTGCATTTTAATAACTTGGAAGGTTGAGCCAAGCTTAAGGACACTTAGAAGTCTGCTAAAAAGGCAAAAGGCGTTTTATGGCAGGAGGTTTATTGATTTATGCTGATTTAAACTGTATTTTATTTCATAATTAAACAAGGGACTTAAAAGTTGACAGCTGGAACAATCTAAATTCAGCTTTATGTGGTGAAAACAGGTTTACAATCTGAATCTGGATCTCTCTCTCTCTCTCTAGATATCGCTATAGCAACAGTCAGAAGGATTTAACATGTCTTCACAACCAAGCATGTTTTCTTAACATTACATGAAAAGTTTCTCTAGGACACCAACTAACCAGAACAATGATCATTATTAAGCTTCAGGTTCATTTCTAATCACCTGCCTCTGGTTATTCTCCATCCCCAGGGGAATATTTTATTATTACTAATAATTTAACCAATAAAACACATTCAGATTCTTGTGCACACATATAATTATTTTATGCATCATAGTATAGAGGCAAAATAACTCCTGTTAGCTGTTTGTCTTTTATTATTTGATTCTGTAGGGGAAAACTCCTTCAAGGCCCCCTACATCTACTTCTAATCTCTGGATAAATATCTATTTGTTTATAAAGCTGGCACACTTTAGTAAACAAAAACAATCACAATAACATATTTTTATGTTGTCATAGTACATTTATGTATTTTAAAGGGTTAAAATATCATGATGTTGCTATTTTTTAAACACTTCTAGTAACCTGCTGGTTGTTCTTACAGCTTTACTGGAATCCAGCCCTCCATCCATTCAGGAACTCTGTGTCACATTTAACATGCTGAGAAAATCTATATTTGCCTCTTACAGGGAGACGACTAGAGACAACTGACAAAGGGCACATTTAGAGACGTGTGGAGGATGGTAGACTAATGTGACTGGAGTTCCAGCTCCTTTCAGTTTCCCTCTGCATTTTTCACAGCTGTTAATTGTTTAGGTTATAGTCCTCGTGAAACCCTTGTTACATGAAACATTTCTCCACTAGGCTGCTTTTTCTTCATTCTCTTGTTGCCTTTCAAACGTTGCATGACAGCGATGTCCCCTGCAGATAACATTTAATTAGGGTCTTATAGTGTCTCTTGCAGACGTTGAGCTGTCACTCGTTTCAAATTCATTGTTGTCATTCCTTTCTAGTTGAATTATACTAACAACGCTTGAATTATTTAATCAAAATCATGCAAGAAATTGCACTAATGATTAATTTGTGTGTATTTTGAACTGCAATTTTCTTTCAAAACTTAACAAAACCTTTTAAAGCAGAAGCAGTCGCCATCTTAGTGAATTAGTCTTCTTTTAGTTGATTTAGTTCTGGACAAAAAGCATTCACAGTTAAACCAAAAAATAAGAAGATTAGATCACAAAACACATAAAGATCATGATATGATACCTCAAAGCTTTAAAGGATGAAAAACATTGTTTTCTCATAAATATTACCCATGTGTTTCAGAAAAACATCTACAAAGTTAATCTGCCATATAAGCACCAAGAAAAGAGAGTGACAGGAGCTGCTGCAGCAACAGTGTGAGGAAAATCTGTTTTCTGAACATTAAGCAGGTAAAAGCTCCAGCAGCACTTGTAGCATTGAGACAAAACAACTTTAATTGAGCAAAACAAATTTATTAACTGACAAAACATGTCGGTCAATTAATCAAGCTGCTTTGGTCGATTAAGAAAGTTGTTTTCTAGTGCTGCTGGAGCTTTTATCCACTTGAATGTTTTTTAGGAGTTGTGCCAGAAACTTCTAGAATACGTTTCAGAACATTAACCCATAAGAACATGTCAATCTAACACTTATAAATGTGTTTTGTAGTCCTTAAATCTGAAGAATTAATGATGCCATACAGAGCCACGATGGGTGGTAACAGCAGTCGTGTATTAGTCATGAAATATCTTGTGCTGTTGAAAAAGCAAATGAACAAATTTTATTTAAAACAAGTCTGCTATCTGCTACGCTCTGCTGAGATAGATCTTGTGTTCCTTTGAGCCGTGGCGGCCCATCTTTTCTGCTCCTCGCTGCTGGTGGAGAGCATCACCGAGAGCGTTTGACCTTGGAGAACCGACAGAAACACCACGGCAAAGTAAAGCCAGAACAATGAACAATGGCCTCCTCAGTGAGCACAAGAAACATTTTCCCGAGCTGCACTGATCACCCTGCCAACTCTTGAGGAAGTGGACACAGTCTTCCAGACAGAGCCATTCTGTATAAACAAACTCCCATTTAAACTCAGATCATGATTCATAAAAGTGAGCGTCTTGACTAATGGAGCGGGGAGATTTATGCAGAACGTGTTTTGGTGACACACACATTTCACACAACTTCTACTCGCAGCGAGACAAAGTGTAAAAAGGCACGCTGACATGCAGCTCAGAGCCAAAATCAAAGATGTGGAACAGACACCAGATCAGACAATTACCCCCCGACAAGTTAACCAGGCGAAACCGGAAGAGGCCCAGTCAACTACAATAGAACTGTCACACATCCATACTGAAGGGTTATCTGTGTTCTGTGACAACGGCGTTAACGTGCATCTTTTTGCAAAACATCTCGTGTGAATCTCGACACTGTTAATAACACAATCTGTCAAATGAGCTGCAGTAGTGCAAACCCAGTGCTCTCAGTATTTAGAGGAAATAAAAACAAAGCTTTTCAACTTATTGGCTCACGAGTAATGGAAGCACTTTTTATTAAACTAGTTTCAGAAACCAATCCATATTTTTTTTTAATGTGGAAATTCTTCTAAAAAGTGACCAAATCTTGAATAACAAAGAAAATGAGGATTATGTGAACAGCTTATGGTATGAACACAAAATATTACATTACATTATTTTCTGAATAAAAACATCAAAGCTTCAGAGGTAAACCTAGCTTTGTCCTTGTGCTTGCTTGTCTTTATTTATTCACCTTTGTTCACTAAAATGCATTTTGAATCACAAACTTTAGAGAGGACTGGCTCTCCAAACACAAAGGAGAGACGTGCCTCCAGCTGTGCACAGAACTAAAAAAAATTACTCAGGCACTAAGAGCAAAGTATTAACACAACCCTGAACTCACACACATACTTGTTTTTGTCATTTCAGAGGACACAATGCTGAGCGATGTGAATTCCTCTGAGCCATTTTTACAATTTCTCTAAGACTACAGAAACTTTTGCTCATTGCTCGTCACATAATGATAGAAACCCTTTAGCCCAACCTTCTCCAAACCTTCACAGAAGCCTTAACCAAAAATAAATCTAGCAGTTAACCTTGTGTAGAACCACACATCTATCCTCCAAGCATGATTAATTCAGGCGAACACGTATACACCCCTGAACTTATTGATTGTGTAGAGACTTGCCCGACAAAATCTCCAACCGGAACAACAATACACATCACTTACTACAGAAGAAACCAGAAGAAGGAGCAAACATTTCCAACAGATGAAACGACGTTCTAATTTAAACAGGATTTAATAGGATTCAGACACAAAAAATAAAGAGTTCATAAATATTTAATGTGGTGAGTTATGTGGTTAAGATGAATTAAAAACAATGTTAGAAAAAAGAATGTCAAGGTCACAGATTAAAACAACCTTCTTCATAATTAAATACATTCCTAAAATAAATGACTTTACCTCCATTTCTCCCGTTTTTATGACCTAAAGTCCAATAAAAAAGTTGCTACACTAAGTGACGTTTAGGGCTCATTAGCATACTAAGTGTGTCATCACGTCACATCTGAATCCTGCTTCCTGCATCTGCCTACCTCTCTCCTACTCATACGCTGTATCTTAACGTGGCCTAATTGCCAATAAAGTCACTCTCATTCACACATTCTTGTGTTTCTGCTGTCAGACAGTCTGAAAGTGTAAATGAAAAGCAGCCCATTAAGACTTTGTGCTTCTCTAAAGCACTGAGGCTGATGCTGTGCTCTGAGAAATCAAGGTGGTTTTTGAATTATTGTTATTATTTTTAGAACAGCATCCTCTGACTAAGCAGCCCTTCATAAAAGTTAAAGATGAAAACTTTGCAGTGATTAAATCAGTTGCAAACTAAGTTAGAGGTTTCAGACCGTTTAGATGTTGGTTCTGCAGTTACTTCCTCCTTCCCTGGTTCTGCTCACACCTCATGGATGAAACAGGTTCCTTCTGGAACTTTTAGTTTTCATTAATAAAGCTCCTGATGCTTTGAAGTGGATTTCTGTGGAAAGGTTACAAGCAACGAATATCATAAAGCTCCACGAACAACCTCGGTTTGGAGAAACAGGTGAGTTCTAATCTGAGCATGCCATTAACAAAGTATTTAAGTACTTATAGCATAAATACAATTGATAGATCTTTTTGGTGCTTTGAAGTTTGCATAATATTGCTAATGCAGCAGAAATATGAAGAATATTTGGTCTAAGAAGTGCTGCAGATCACTAGCTATGTAGCTGGCTGCAAATAACTGTAGAAAGAAAAAAACCCTTCTAATAAAAAATGAAGGGTTGACAAATTCCAGAGTTGTTTTCACATTGTAGTCATAACTGTCCTAGCCATTAGCATATCAGTCTGATCAGGATAAAACTCTAAACTGAGACTTTTAGGTAAAATATTAATTCTTTATGCCATTTCCACCGAAACTCGTTTCAAAACATCTAAACTATCAGTTTGGGCTTTAAGCAACAGCTAGCGCTGTATTTAATCAATAACAGCTTTTCGTAAACTAAAGGAGAACACAGATGTGGAACACCTGGTCTCTCTCAGTTTGTTGACTGCACTGTGAACACACAGCAGACAACTACACTCCTGCACTGCATGGCAGGGATGTACTGGCAACTGCCTTTTCAATAAAGTATCAAAGGTCTTTCCTTAGAGTCTTTTATCTTTACAATCTTCTACTTTTACTGCTGTGAGAGTGCTCACTTTGTGTTTGCTCAGTTCAAAATTTATGGAAAATATAAAACCAAATGATCGCACTGATACGCTGCATTAGTCTCAGCCCTGAAATCTGCTCTTCAACTCCTAAGAATTCACTCCTAGATGAAGTTATTATACGTGTGTAAATGAAGTCCTGCAGTGTTTAAGAATATATATCTTTAAAACTCCACATACAGGATTTAGAAGCTCCAACCAATCCAGTTATGTTTTTTCTTTTTCTCTTTTCTTGCACACAGCTATTTAAAATCTTATCAGACTTTATCCTAAACCGGAGAGCAGTGGCATGATGCAACCCAGCTGGTTTTGCTTTACAAACAGCAGAAGATCTGCAGGCTGATATCAAATGTGATTGGCCTACAACCTCCAAGTGGAAGGTGCATGACATCTGTGTGCATAATCCATCAATAAACAACCTGCTATTGATCCTTGTGGCCTCATTAAGGGAGAGGCGTGAGTGCTTCAGTACTGATAAGGCAGTTAAAAAACATTATATTGTGTCATCAATAGCTTTTGGCCTTTAGTCAATTGTAGTTTAAGCAACCCTATTTGAAGGGACAGAGCTCCCCTAATTTGCAAAATGTCAATTGTGATTGAAGCCTTCCTCCAAATCAATGTAACGTCACATGCAGGCGTTTCAGAGAGCACTTCAAATCCCTCAGGATTTGCATCTGAACACAGTAATCCTGTCAACTGATTTTTTATGTATGCTCTGGCTGCTGAGGCACGGTATACTTTTCAAGCTCAAGAGAAAAGACACGCAAACACGCTCAAACAGCGCTCACACAACCTGCATAAAGCTGCCACAGGAAGAGGGAAAAGGAGAGAGATAGAGAGAAAAAACACCACTCACTAAACATTATCTCCAGGGAAATACACAGAAAATGAAATTGAAGCTAATAAAACACTGAAGTTGCGCTCTTTCATTTTCAAATGCAAAATCAACAGGTATTTTAGCTTAACTACCAGAGGCCCAGGCTGCACTTTAATAATTTAGCCTCCATGTGAAGGTCCACACTGTGCCGGCTGATATATTAGATATATATTATGGCCTGTTGTTTGGAAACGTTCAGAAGCACCATGAAGCCCTGCTGCAGTAATACAACTGAAGGACAAAGAATGAGTCCCAGCAGCAGAGTATTATGTATTCTGTGAAAGGAAGCACACTGGACCCTAACATATGCAAACTAAACGCACACGCACGCACACGCACACACACACACACACACACACACACACACACACACACACACACACACACAGAGAGAGATCAAGTAGATGCAAACATGAGAGCAGGGGATTGTTTTTAGAACACATTTTGGGTCTAATTTGTTGTTTGTTTTGTGTTTGCTAAAAAAACCAAATATAATTAAAAAGTTTAACCATAAATGTTACTATCATTGTACTAAAGACTATAAATAAAGGTAGATGAAGAATCTCCTTTGAAGAACCTCTATTGGTGAAACCAAGTCATTCTGTTTGCAGGGACCACCATGTTGTATTTTTAGAGCTGGAGTCTGAACACTTTAAAGTCCCGCCTACTCATCCACACACATCATTATGTTCCTTTATTAAGAATCAAAAATAACTAAACTTATTAGAAAAGTGGTCTAAACTGTCAGACCAACACTACAAAAAAGTGCTGAGCAGAATTTGATTTCAGAAAAAATAATCTTTTCAAAGTATCTTTTATCAGTGTGTGCTGTTAGGTGTCATCTACTGTGCTTTAGTTTACTGCGGGAGCAGCGTTAATGTCAGCGATGGCAACAAACTCAATAAGTCCTGCAAAAATATTGAGTAAAATGTAGAGATGTTCGAGTTACTAAGAGACAGAAGGTCACAGAGCAAAATGCTCCTATCTATCCAGAACATCCTACAGAGACAGAGGAGCTCTTTCTCTAACAGAATCATTCAGCTCCACCAGCATAAAAAGCATTCTAGAAATCATTCACAATGTTTTCCATTTCTCTTCATGACAACCCTGTTTTATGTAGAAGATAACTCTCCACTGCCTGTTTATCTGTACAGAACAACTATACAACTTCAAATATATCTGCCTTTTTAGAATTACTTCATGTCTGCTGATGTGATGAAGATAGCTAGATAAAAATTAAAAATTGAACAATCAGCAGCAAAGTATGAACTACATGAAACCAACATCTGGAAAAAACCCAAATCAATCAAACATCTGTTCTGGGTTTTATATGAGTAAAGGCAAATATTTTATACATTGCAGCATTTATTTGGCAGCTTCAGCAAATGAGTTCAATACATACAGTATTTATGTGATAAGTGAAAATCTTTCTTCATTGATGAGTTCCATCCATCCATTTTCTGTAGCTGCTTAATCCTCCACAGAGGGTCGCGGGAGAGCCGGTGCCTATCTCCAGCGGTCAAGGGGCGAGAGGCGGGGGACACCCTGGACAGGTCGCCAGTCCATCGCAGGGCCTCATTGATGAGTTGAAGCATTAAAATGTTTTTGTTTCTTTACAAATGAATACTTCATCATTTAATTTGATTATATTTATCATCTTTATGAATAAAATATATTTGCTAAAAAACATGTGCAGTACTGAATGTCTCTTTGTTGGTATTACCTAAAAAGACTCTGAAGAGGTCAAAGCTCTTCTTGTTAGTCAATCAAAAACACGAGTACATACAACTGCAGCTATTGTATTTGCATGACTGATGATCTCCAGGGGAAACAGAGACGATGTATAATCAGTGTAGCAGAAGGACCACTGTGTGTTGTCTTTGCTTTCTTTCAGCTCTCGGTGCCATATAGCGTGTCTCGGTCTGATTTCTCGCAGCTCTTCAGCAGCATGCCTACATTAGAGCTCTCATATGGGCCTGCAGTCTGAGCAGAGCCTCGTGCCATAAACCTCCAGGGACACGGAGACAGCCGTGTGAGGAGTGCACCTTATTTTCATTCTATGTTTGAAGCATGCTGCTGCACATATAGTGTCAAGGATCTCAAATGTATTGTTGCATTAGCCTCTCTACAGAGATGTGGCTGTAATGGAGACAATGAGACACCACTATAGACCAGACAACCATGAAATTTTGCACAAGATACTTTTAGTCCCGGGTGGCTAAATCCTAATGACTTTGGTGATCCCATGGCAATTCTTAGTTTGAGTGATTTTACTTCTTTTTTCTTTTTTTTTTTTTTTTTGTGAAACGTCTGGAAATCTCCTCAGGGTGGACAGGCATGAAAATGGATACGGTCAATCATTCCCCTGACTTCATGTGGAGAGCTTACTTTAAATAAAAAGACTTTGTTCAATACTGTGTCATGTTCCAAACTCTGTGGAAACAACGTTAATCCCAGCAGTCGGCTTGACTCTAAATTGTATTTAGAGCTAACAGACATGTTGGAGAACCCTGTAAAAACATCAGGATGTTAGCTTTCTCCTGACCTTAAGAGAACAAACATGTCCATAAACAGCCTGCAGCACGTCACACCCCATGTTTTCACACCATATAAACAGATGTTGCTTATAACACACCTCATGTAATGTAGTTGATGGCATTTGAAGCATTATCTGGTAACATTTACTTTTACTATATGTGAGAATAGAAGCATAAAAATCAAAGTTTTCTATGTTTTTACAGAAATTTAACTGTAACTATAAGCCTCTATATGATGCAAAGCCAACCAGTCATTTGTGAATAAATGCCTGGCACTGACCATTAGGAATGAAAAGTGGAGTCACAGTAACACTTAAATCTTCTGACCTCCAGTCACATTGAGATGAGAGTAAAAAAATAAAACTCATCTGCCATGTTCAAGTGACAATTTCTCCAAAGTAAACACTCTGCGTTTGATTTATTTACTGAAAAAGGTGAAAGTAGTGTTAAAAAAGCTGCAGGCACCTGAAGGTGATGTTAATTAACTGCAAACACTGAATTTTACATTTAGCCAGAAGCTTTGTGGAAAATTCGTGTATCAGAGCTATTTGGGAATGCATAAAACATGTTTACATGCTCCTGTCTGCCTGGTAAAAAGTCCAGAAGGGTGATGCTCCCCTAACTAAACAGATGGTTTAATAAACAAACTAACTAATACATATTTTGGGCTGGTAGTTAGACTGGGACTTTTATACAGATTGCAGAAATTAGGTGCATAATGTCTCCCTCTTGTTGAAATGTGAAGCCATAATATCCCTCATACAGGCTCTGCTATCAGGATGTGGAGCTGAAAGTATCTCACTTCCCTGAAAACAAACATGGAGTTTTTTAAGCATCAAATAACTAATTACAACTAAAGGAAATCTATATATGAGCATACAAAGGATGAAATATCTTCAACAGAATGTCTTCTGTAAAAAAAGCTGTATTTTATTTTTTTGTAAAAACTATGTCTCATTGATTTACATGGAAGAACCAGCATTTCTGTATCAATTTCCAGGTAGCTCCTAAACTTAGCACATGAAGTAAGGACATGTGTGTCTGGTTGATGATATTTCGTTGTAACAATGTGTAGAAAGTCTGAAAGCCAGATTAGTCACCTTTACAACGAGGTATATAACTTGTAAGGATTGTGTATCTGTGGAATGATCAACACATTAAAAGTGTGGGTAATGCTTCCCTAAACGTGATAAACTCCTGGTTGAGGAATGGGATGTCGTATTACTGCTGCAGCGTGAGGAGGAGCCAAGTTGTGGCTGCGTATGGATCGTACACATGCTGCTGAGGCCCCTGACAGTAGAAAATAAATAAAAAAGAATAATATGTGTTGTTTTATTTCTATAATACTATCTGAAAGTGTAATCGTCTAATTCACCAAGCAGCTCAGAATTAAAGTGAATACCAAAGGGGGAGAATTTTAATACATTTTGGGTTGGAGCTACTCGCATGTTTAGCTGTGTCGCTCATTCTATGGATACACAATCCTTACAAGTTGTACCTTGTATTAAAGTTAACTAATTAGGTTTTCTAATGATGTGATGATTATTGCCAAGAATCATTTTTACAACAGAGAAGAAAGCAACTAACTGCACATTTTATTTAATTTTGGCACAACGTTTATTTCTGTTGATGCTTCCATCAAAAAAAAAAAAAACCACAAATTGAGTGGTAAGGCAACAAAACAAGAGTTTTAGTGAATTAAATGTATGTTCTTTACTCATCTGTTGTTGACTATATGGAGACCCCAGCCAACACAGCCCTAAATCTCTCTACATGTTTATATTTTTCTCATAAATATTTGAGGCTTTAATAAAATCCCACCACACTCTTTGCTTCCTGCTCAATATTTAACCCATGGTTTCAGTGTTTAAAACCATTGAGTGGAATTATTCCTATCCTGTTTAGAAATCAAGTAAACACTTCTGAGTGTTCCCCTTGTTTCCTTCCATTTTTTCCCCTTTCATGTCCCTGGAGGGGACTCTCCCTGACAAGTAAATCCACTGTATTAGTCTTAAGTGCAGAATAATTTCTAGGATGCCACATGATTGCAGAGCTGGATGTGGAAAGTGTTCAGTGAGTGATAAAAACAGAACAAAGCACAAAAAAGGAACTCCATCACAATGTCTCTCCTTTGAAGCATCACACACACTCTCAGGCAGCAGTAAGAGAAGCCTTTTAACACATTTAGTTGACTCATTTAGCAGGATTTTTGGAGAAATTAGATAAGTGCTTGGTTAAAATAAAATGGTCATATATAAAAGGCAAACTTTGTGTTAATCTCCACAGACCTTTAGTAATTACATAAGAAGTCAGAAGCAGATGGAGATGTTATTTAGTCATGCAGAACATAAAGCCCAAAAGAGCTGAGTGGCTTTGTAACTGATGCCCTGTACTGAACAGATCTCAGATAACGCTGTTGAAACAAACTACAATGGGCCTTTGATGATATCTTTCACTCCACGCTGGATAGTTTTCTGTGGAAACAAGTTTTCAGTTCATGTTTTCCTTTTAGCGGGAATGAGTGAGAGGCAGAGCCGCAGTCGGCACAGACCTCCTTGTGCTTTTCCACTCATCCCCCATAAGAGGATAGGACGTAATGGGGTTTCCTCTTTTCTCCAGATCCTTCTGCTCACCAGAAAAAAAAACTTTCAATAAAGTCCTATTCTTGTCACATTTTACAGTAATTCAGACGATATGTTCCGAGAGCTGACCTCAATGTGCGAGTGCAGGGATCCTTTTTTCCCCGTCTCAATGCAGTGTGTTAAAATAAGGGTATAAATATCCCCACAGGGGGAGTGAAGCTGTTGGGTGAGACTCAGGGAGAAATCAGGTTTATGAAAGACACAAATCAACATTTGCTAATAATAATAATAATAATAGATCTAACATGTCTGAAGATCATCAGAAAAATGTACCAGCAGCATTTTTACTGATATATTTTTTCATATGGAAAGCTATTACAGAGCTGCATGATGAAGTGCGCTGTACCCCCTCCAGGCCTGTGGGAATAACCTCAGTGGTAGGCATTCATGGTCTCACATGTTCCAGCCTGATAGGCGGCTGACCTAACAGCCTCACGTCAACAGCAGTGACAACCTGTCTCACTCTGGAATATTTTATTCATTTTATTAATATTGCATCAGCAGCTGATGTTGTGTTGTTTGTGTGTGATACATACAAACATTCTTCTGCATTATTTACACACACAAAGACTTTGGAATCAAACTGTTAGGCATCAATTCTCTGAGAGGATAATTATTCAGCTTTTTGACAATTTGATTCTTATTGTGTAAATGTTACAGTAAAGTAAACATAATTAAAGGTCTGTGATTACATGAAAGAACGCACACCTCCCTCCTCCTTTGATACCAGAGTTTAGAACTTATATCATGTTATGCTGAGAAATTCTGGAGCTATAGACTATTGTTTCTAAAATAACGTCAACAATGATTCTCAGCTACTGCTGCATCAAATTTAAACTCAATATGTATTTTAAGGAGTTTTAGCCTCTTTTGTGTTTGTTAATGTTGATTAACTGTGGAGACCATTTAGAATCAGGTTGACTCTAAAAGTGAATCATCTGTAGATGTACATCCAGAGTTTAATTTCATTAAAATCCATCCAGTGGCTCATGACATCATGCTAGCAGACAAACAGGGCTGACTCTAAGGAAGACAGGAAATGCAAATAAAAGCTCAACTGTCGAGATGGCATTGTGTGTTAGCTGCTTCAGATCGATGCCTTATAGTTAAGAAATATCAGGATGATTGTGGAACTTGTTCAAACAGAAATCCAGATGACGTCATGGCCAAGCCATGTTAAACTGAATCTATAATTGTTCAAATCAAGTCTCTGGGTGACTGGCATATATTGTGGTAATTCATCATTTAAAAGACACTTAATGTCAGCAGGAAGTACATAAATGACTCCCACAGTTAGTGGCATGGTTTTAAGCCAAGATCTTGTGCATTTATTTAGCTCTTGGAACTGACTCTCTGCTAACGCCATACAGTCTTTTACCTCTATATCTGAACAACTGTCTGAGTTATAATCATTGTTTTGTATTTGCTAAAGCATATCGGTCCTCCATAGTAGCCATCTTGAATTAGATTAATCCCAAAAGTTAATCAGTTATAGATGATAATTCATTGATTTCATTCTGAGAGTTTTATTGAATCTGTCCCGTGGTTTATGAGATACAGACACACACATACAGGCATGGGCAAAAACATCACTGCCCACATTTTGGCTGCAGATGATGAAAAACAGAAACAAAAAATTCATGCACTTTATCATCTCCCCTGATCGATTGTTCTCACGGCTCAGATTGCTGCCATAATCTGTCCAAACAGATGATTCAAAGTGAACGCCTCCACCTGCATCACTAACAAAGCTAAAAGGCCTTTTCTGCAGGACAGAAATCAATCTCACAGAGCTAACTTTTTTCCCCTACAGTTTAATGTGTTTGAACTCTGGCCTGGGAAATAGCAATACTCACTGATATCCAGCCAATTTGAAGGAGCGGGTGGGATTGACCTTTTCTTAAGTAAGTATTGATTGCTTGTATTCCTGTTTGTGTAACTGCATGCTTTCAGAACACAAAGCAATGTAATGGCAGCCATGTTGTGCAGCAAGCCATGACAGGGACGACAGACCTAACAGGTATAAGCATGAAGTAACTGGAATAAAGGTATGTAATTTTTATTGTGTACAACGCAGTGCAGCTTGTATCCTGTTCCACATTACATCCTCCCCCTGAAAACATTTAGCCACAGCGAGTGAGAGAACGTCACCTTGCTAATTTAGGTTTGTTTTAATCAAGATGCAGCAAACCAACAAGAAGTAAGAGTCACTGAACTATAGATAAGCACTCCTTAAAATACCACATATTTATTTAAAGGTCTATAATTCTCCCTGCAGTGCTTATCTTGTTATATTTCCTTCTTTTTAATTATAGAAGCAGTGCTAGATTAATTAGCACCACAGGATGGTTTTTTAGCAATGTTTTGAGAGAGTGCTGGATAGAAAGGCTTGTTTATAGCATATTTCATTCTATATGCCATTTTTCTTTGAATTTATCCCATTATTAATTGGGTTTCTCTGTGTGAAATATGTGGTGAGACAGAAAGCAAAAGCAAAAAAAAATTTAATTACCAATGTGAACTTTGCATTGAGACTCACTCAAATGTATCAGTGCAAATGATGAATCATCAGCCTTTTTACAGCCAGTTTATTACACTGACATGAAAAATAATGATACAATAACTTCCCTTTACAGTGTGATAACCACCCTGACAGCGGGCCTTTGTTTGAAAAGTTTGGAGTTTATTATGAGATATTGGGACTGCATTACAACAAGAGGAGCAGCTAAATAAATACCCAAAGTCTGCTCGCTCTCCTTTTAAAATCTCCTCTTTATCCTTGTCAGAGAAGCCAAGACAGTACACTGCTTTGTTTGTCAAATGTGTTCACACACACCTGTGCACATATTCACTTAAGAATAAGACAAACTGTCTTCATGTGAAACTTAACTCGTGTATATCGGATTGAATTAGTTAAATTGTATTTGATTTGAGTCATGATGACATCACTGCTGGAAATGGATGGATGGATGGATGGATGGATGGATGGATGGATGGATGGATGGATGGATGGATGGATGGATGGATGGATGGATGGATGGATGGATGGATGGATGGATGGATGGATGGAGTCATGACATCTCATGTGAAAGGTTATTTGTTTTAGATATAAAAGATGAACTAAATCTTGAATCTCAAAGCTCTCTAATCTTGGTTTGAGTTCATGTATTCACATCACTGGCTGATCAGGAGTTTTAAGGCCTTCATACACAGAAAAAAAAGTTGTGAAATAGAAAAAAACACAACTAGTTTATCTCAATTACCCTCATTACTTCATGGGCCAAAACTGTAGCTGAAAATAATATTTATCTGATTGTGCTGCCCTACTTATTAACTGAACTTTCTGATCCATGTTCTTAATCCTCTCTCTAAAGTGAATAACACACAATGCTAAAGGCGAGTTTGATGCCTTATTAAAGTCATTTATATCCATACGTGGTTTTAATTTTCTATGCTCTGTTTTCACATGGAGAAATCTGGAAACATGCATGGCTAATTCTGGTGTGTTACAACTTATTTTGTTGGTAATTTTTATTTCTTCCTTCATTCAAAAGTCATGGATGCACAATAACAAGGCAACAGACTCAATAAATGTCCCTACTGAATGATTTATACAGTAATGGGTTAGTAAGTTTTTTCCTTTGCTACCAGTGACTCACATAGTTTTTATAGAGTTAAACTGCACAAAGGCAAGTCTTTGGTTCACAGTACAAAAAGCAGCTCATTAGCAAGTTGCTGAAAGAAGACATAACAACCAAAACACTGCTATAATTGCCCACAAGCTGTTATTTTTTCCATTATAACAGTGATTTTTTTAAAAGGTGGTTTCTAAGCATATGAATTCAAGTGTGTTTATACAAATATGTTGCATATTTGACACACCAACTATATTTTTTAATCACATGACCAAAGAAAGTATCAAAAAGTCACTATATGACTTTTCCCAACAGAGTTTAAAAACTAAATTTCATCTAGATTTTAATCGGTTATTTACAGTAACTTTTAAAGTGGCAAATGCCACACACACACACACTAGGTCTTATATTCCTTCGGTGTCCATCTCCTCTACTGTCAGCCGAATAGATCACACTGCAAGGCTTCCATCTCCTTCAAATCAGTCACAGCGATGATTCTGTGAAAAAGGAGAGCCGACTGGAGCCTGTCAGAGCTATGAGAGCAGAGGACATCAATGCCTCACTTAGACAGCTATTCTAAAGGGGCTGCTTCCCCAGACATGAGGACAAGACGGAGTTCACCTGGATTCAATACCAGGTTTTGCCTCTCCGCCTTTGGGAGAAAAGATGCCGACCGCGCTCCCTGATGTAAATGTCATCTGGATTAAAATCAATTCTGTGATTCATTCAAGATGCCAAAACTTACAAATGGACAAAGTTGTCTGATCTTTTCAGCTGCAGTGTCATCTTCCTCCTCCTCCTCCTCCTCCTCCTCCTCCTCCTCCTCAGGCTCGTGAACAGAAAGCAAGGTTTGGGTGCTTTTTCAAAGGGGCACAACAGCATCACTCCTGATAACAATTCAAAAGTTTGGCTGATTGATTTTTGTCCTCATGTGGCATTGTTGATTCTCATTTCCAACGCAGCATGAAAGGCACAGAAATAAAAACATCTTAGCAGCAAATCGGCCTCACCATGGCAACAGTATTGATCAACCCTCTTGGGACCTCAGAAAAATCTATCCCCCATGTCAATTTCCCAGCATTAACAGTTCAGCAGCCACTCGTGTCTTGAATAGACAGGCATGATATTTAGAATCTGGCAATAAAATCTGCAATCATTATTTAGCTTCCCTGATGATTCATTTATCACAGGAGTGAGACACCAAATGACCTACTGATATTCACAGAGAACAATGAGGTAAGTGGGCTAGGAGGACAACTCCAGAGGTCACTTTGATCAGACTTCAGGAAAGACTCATCTTTAAAATATATTGCATTCCTTCACATTAGAGAAAAGCCAATGATTATAGGAAATTCAATTTCAATTTATTAAAAGTAATCAGAGGACGATTTAGGCAATAGCCTCGGGTCTCAAGACACCAGAGGCCTCACACAATAAATAATAAACTTATATCAGTTGAATGTGTTTACAAAAAGGTTTGGTCAAAATGCTAAATAGTTAAATACATCTTCTCCTATCTCCTTAAAACACAGAACAGCTACTTAGTCTCACTACATGTGATGTGGATTTAAACATTTGTTGCCACAATATCTGAAAGAGAAGATAAAAGGAAAAAGTGAACAATTTTGGGTGAAACTACCAAAGATGAAAGATTTTTTTTTACTTCAACCACTGAAACACAAACCACAATAAGGAGATATAAAGACATGTTGCTTGCAAAAGCATTTGTGCTGGGAAATAGTTGCTGTTGTGCAGAAAACAAACACCTATACTGTCATATGTTTCCTATTGAGAAGTATTGCAAGCCATTTTATTATGTAATGGTGACACGTCCTACAAAACAGATGTTTCTTATTCTGTTTATCTTAGTCAAAGTGAACATGTCAACTATCAAGTTTGATTATAAATTTCACAACAGTCAAACCTATCCACACATATCTAAAAAAATGTACTTGTAAAAATGTCATTAGGAGTATTCATTTACAAAACCAATACCAACAATGTAATTAAACATGTCGCTCGTTTATTTTGGAAACTGAAGGAAGAGACCAGATCTTTTTTAATGTGTCTGTGAAAAGGTTAAGAGTCATAAAAGTCCCTGTTGCAGGTAGCTCTTTGAACAGCAACAGTTTGAAGAAACAGAGACAAACTAACAACTAGTGGGGACAATGGGGACAGTCACAAAGTGTTTATAATATATAATAATAATACTATATTAATATTCAGAAGTTCACAGGAACCAACTAAAGATCTGAACCATCCCAGAACTTTCAACATAAAATGTAGTTATCAAAATGTATGACTACTCAAACCTACATTAAATATCTGAAATAGAAGTTTGTTCTAGTTGAATATTTTAGTTAGGAAGACATGGTATCTAAAGAGCTGATTGTAAAAAAGCCCTCTTGATATCTGAAATGTTTTGGGCTTTTTTACTCTTAAGAACTTAATTATGCATACTTTCCATGCACAGCCAATAAGTGTTAAAATCTTCTCCTAAACATTAAAAAGACTTTTAGAATCAGTAAACCACCCTGAAACTATCTAACATCCACAGCTGTGGAACAAGAGCCTAAATCTCTTGAAACAAATGGTTAAAATTGATTTTGAATTGAACTGCAGTTGTTGAAAACCTTTTGCAATAAACAACGGTGATCTAGATGTAGAACTTTAATAAATGTGGGTATAAAATGAATACCATGGGATGTGCAGGGCTTCATGTCTGTGCTTCTCCTTGGGCCCTAAAAAGACAAACTCCGCCTCTGAAAACCACCTTTTCAGAGCTAATTTGGTGTCTTTTATTTTTATTTGCTTCTTTAATTACATCTTAACAGGTGTCCTCTCAAGCTTTTGATGCGTGTTTGGATTCTGTTAATAGCTTATGAATTGCAGTTGAAAATAACACTTGTAATTTTGGCCTCACACCAATCAAATTCTGAAAGACTAATGAGAGTAAATGTGCTGGGAGCTCTCAGCTCTGTATTGATTATGCCACATCATGTGTTCCACCATTTAATTTTGCATCCTTATTATCAATAAAATCGCTGTCACTTGACGCAAAGGGAACATAAAGTAATGCTGACATGCAAAATATTTGTGAAGGAAGACTGGGTTTCTGTTCTCTTGGGCGTGCATTTTTGACGGTGGTGATTCAATCTAGCTTTCTGGCAACACTTTGGGGAAATGAGAAGAAAAGCAGGGTGATGGATGAAGCTGCATGACAACTGCTGTCACTCCACAGATTCCTCAAGCTTGATTACAACGCCTGAGCTTCAGCGCCACAACGTGCATGAACTACACCTACACTCTGACAGCTTGACGCGCGCAGCAGACGTGCAGGTCCAACTGGTGAGAGGAGGAGGGAGAATTAGGGACGGATCCATCTTCCTTTCAAATGCATACATTTGTTTTGCACTTTGCTTGACAAAACATCAAACGATTAACAAAAAGAAATAAACAAATACAGCTCAAAGAGTGACTTTTTAAAACCAAATTCCAGTTATAAAAAATGAATATGTTAACACAACAAGGGGACCAAAGCTAAAGCTAAAACTTGTGGTGGGGACCATCTGTCTAGCCAAATGAGCCTCAAAACCCGCAAAATAGATAAATAAATAAGGTATGTGTGGAGGAGGAAAAGGGTGGGGGGGGGGGG
>SSNR01000445.1:41684-103182 GCA_006937965.1 Callopanchax toddi | reverse complement strand
GGGGGGGAGCTGAACAGACTCAATTTGCAAAAGCAACTATGTGGTATTTCAAGTGATGTTATTTTGCTATGGAGATGTGTTTTAAATAATTAATCTGCTGTATTGGTGCCCTGCTGCTGCTTCCTATTCTACCGCAGCAGCAGCAGCAACACTGGGCCAACTTCTATTGACTCCGAGCCAACAGGAACAGAGATGTTGGGCCCTGAAACCCAAACTGAGTCATTTAAAAAAAATAAGCAGCGCAAATACATTTCATTGACTCACAGCCATTCGGCTCAATTAGGCCTGCATAGAGTTTGAAATGAGCTCAATCTGAAGAGAGAGGCCTTCTGCAGAGAGAGGCGAGCCAACTCGTCCATAAATCAGGGCTTTCGGGTTTAAAACAATTTATAAAAACGCCTGCAGTTCTCACCATACGAGAGGCTCGCATAATCATGTGCAATCACATGAAATGGGGCCGTTATTCTCAGGAGGGGGTTGTTGAGTTTGGGTGTGATTGTGTCAGGCTGTCAATGCCCACTCATCCAGACTCCGGAGTGAGACTGGAACAGACGGGAGCTGTTCTTTCAGCACCACCGGGGACATGCAACAGCACACTCAGCTGTCGCATCCACACAGTGTAGTGGGTTGGAAAGGCTTCCAAACTCACACCACCTGCCTTTCGTGTTTTAAACTGGGCAGACTTCTCACTGGAAAGAACCTACAAATCTAATTAATTAGCAGATGAAAACAGCAGGGTGGAGCTCCTTAGATTAGAAGATGTTAGGGGATTTTTTTTCTTTACAAGACGCACTTTTTAATTGTTTTTCTATTTGTCTGCTTCTGGCAGGGAGGATGGGAGGGAGGGAGGAAGGGAGTGGGCGCATCACTTCCTCTGTCCCCTGAAGCGCACAATTATCAGAGGACTGTTCTCGATGTAGGTGAAAACAGTGGAAAAAACACAAACTAATGGATACTTTTGGAGACTTGCCTGAAAGAGGCGTAGGATGTTGGCAACCATGATCGATACTGAACTGGCCGAGGCTCCGATGACTCCCACCACTTTTTCGGGCTTGACAAACACCGGTGGCTCCCCGTTCGTGCACCTCACGTCGGAGGTGTCCTTCGTGATCAGGGCTTGCACGAAAGTTAAGGACTGCTCCAGAGCGTAGGTATCCCTCGAGCAAGTGTCCAGCACCCGCGCGCCCAGGGTGATGTTGGGTAGGAGTTGCTCGTCCTGGTTGATCTGGTCCAAAGCATACATCATGGCCTCGAGCCGCTGGATGCCGTTCTCCTTCTTCAGGTCCCCGCATGGCGACCCGTCGATCCCTCTGGAGTGCACCGGGAAGAGTCCTCCGAGGGTCATGTGCCCCTGAGTCCGTATGGAGTGGGGCGCGTAGGTCTCCTGAAACAGCGCAAAATCCATCGCAGAACTCACGAGCCAAAGCAGCCTCCATACAGAGCTCAGCTTGACGCACGCACCGGGACGAGCCATAGTCAACTTTTCTTCTCCTCTTTTATTATTTTTCTTTCTTTAAGGAGAGGATGCGGGCAGCTGGTGATGTGAAGTTTGTTAAAAATCATCCATTCTTGTCACCAAGGAGGAGATCCAATAAGACGGAGTGGAGGGCTCAGACAAACTGCGCCCATCGTTTTGCAGCCAGGAGCGAGCGGCGCAGCTTGTTGAATAGTGAAGCCCCCGACGGTAATTCAGCTCCCTTAGAAAAGGAAAAGGAAGCTGCATCCATTAAACACAGACTATCACGCGCTCCGCCGATTAACTGGCCTAATTTTGTCCATTTGTTTCAAATCCAAACAGAAACACAATGAAATCCGCCGCTTTAGGAGATCTTCACAGCATTAAAACGCAATTATACCAAAGAACGAGCAGCGAATTATCTCTCCGGATCAGCACTTAGGATGTTGGACCGGCAGAAGTAGGTGACATTCTTCTCGCTCAGAACAACTCCGCGGAGACGGACGGGCGGTTCGCTCGGCTGTGGTCGGAGTCTCCCAGGGGTGTCGGATCATCTCCAGTCTCCAAAGAGAGAGAGAGAGAGAGAGAGAGAGAGAGAAGGGGGGTGGGGGGGAGAGGAAGGGGAAGCGAGAGTGAGAGAGAAATTAAAAAACGCAAATTAGCAAACACTAAGCAGAAGACTGAGAAAAAAGATCCAGCTAATATAATCTCTGACACTTTCTGCGCCTCTGCAACCGGTCGCATTTAACGCCAAATGAGTCGCAGCAAGAGATTCAGTGCGCGCGCTGAGTTTTCAGCCCCCCCTCCCTGTTTCCACGTCACTCCGCTGGCAGGAAAACAGGGAGAGATTGGCATCGCTTCATGGCAAGGTTTCCAGGAAGTTATAGAGCTCCATGTCTTCACTCCAGAGGAGGTAAACAACAGCAACAACTGATCAGACGTCAGGGCTCCTCCTGGGAAAACCTGAAAATGTTTGAGTTTCAACATGGTGTTTTCAAGGTTTTCAAAGTGCTTCAATGCTTCTAACTAGAGACACACCAAAGATGGACAAGTGGTCTGAATCAGCCAAGAGACTCAAAAATCCAATTTATGATGACCTCATCATCTTTAAGGCCAATTAATGCCAAGAGATGTTCAAAAATGTCAAGTTGGACAGAATTTTAATATTCTCTTTGTAGTCCTGAACCAGATGAATCAGATCATCAGGCCACAAATAATGGGAAACAGGTATTGATCCTAAAAGTCTGAATCAGTGCATTTTTTAAACAGCAGCTGGCACTATTTCTTTGTATGAGATATGGAAGTGAAATAAGCATTTTCTGTTCTTGTATAAATCATCACCAATGGAAGGTGTTGGAAAATCTTGAAAACTCACCTTGAGTGAATTTGAATTTGATTTGGATAAAACTGTTCGAACTACGAGACTTGAAAAATGATTAGAAATAAGAAAAGGGACAAAAATGTGAGCACCTCTCATCATTAGTCTTTAATGTTTCCATCCCCTCCCCCCATTAAATCCCCCATTCCCAACACACTCACACACACAAAGCAAAGTATTTTTTTCTCCTCCCACTCTCTTCTTTTGATGTTGACAGTGGCAGGCGTGAAATGGAGATTGGTGGCATTATGAAAACACAGAGGAGCAGCAGGTAGAAGGAGGGCTTCACCTTCTGACTAAAACCTCTCCTGAAATAGTTCTGGATTCATTACTGATGCACCTTTAAAATAGAGATGGGAGGGAGGGGGAGAAAAGGAAGAACAGACACATTTGGAGGGGTCCAGGCTGGTCTCCCAGGCAACCCTTCTTCTGAAGACACTCCTGATGTACCCCCTACACACACACACACACACACACACACACACACATACACACACACACTCACACACATTATGCTGGCACACACACTGATGATCTGTCCCTATCTCCAGGAGCAAGAAAACCTCACGACTCACTAACAAACACCACCATCAACAAACTATTTAATTGCACAGATGGTTGTTTTACCAAAAGCAGATTATGATAATTTGCATTAGCCAGGGACTCACTTGGCAATTTGAAGCAATAATTTTGAAAAAAGGTACTTCCTGCTTGCTATTCAAAGTAAATCTGATATTCAGGATGACAATAATAATCAGTGTTAGACTCTGTTAATTAGTACATGCTCAGTGGGTTATGTGAGAAGATGCTAATTAAGCTCCTGGTGAGTCCATAATTCATGTGTAGGCTTTCATTTTTAATTTGTGACTGACCACCTTCAAACATTCTGCACATCATTTACAGAACTGACCGTGTTCAAATGTTACACAAACAGGAAGAGGAAGCATGAAACCCTCTAGGCTAATAATGATGATGATTAAGATTTCATCAGAAGTCACAAACAGACTATTCTGAATGCTGAATTGGAGTGAAATTTCAGGTACATCTAAAAATGTGAATATTGCGTAAAAAGTTTAGTATTGTTGGACATTCATTTCAAAATGTGAATCTGATAAATAGAGTCAAACATTTTATGCCTTTATTTCTTGTAATTCTGATGATTATGGAGAATGAAAACCCAAAATTCAGTGTCCCAGAAAATCAGAATATTGTGAAAAAGTTAAATATTGGAAACTTGTGGTGTCACACCCAGTAAACTAACTCAAAACAGCTGCAATGGTTACATGAGCCTTCAAATGGTTCTCAGTCTGGGTCTGTCGACCACACTGTCATGGGGAGGGCTGCTGACCTGACAGATGTCCAGAAGGCAGTCACTCCACAAGGAGGGGAAGCCACAATATGTCACTGCTAAGGAAGCTGGTTGTTCATAGAGTGATGTATCCAAGCATATTCATAATAAGATAAGTGGAAGAAAAAAGTGTGGCAAGAAAAAGCTGCACCATCAACAGGGATAACCACAGCCACCTACCAGGACAGTTTAGAGCACGTCATGCTTCCTTCTGCTGACGAGTTTTATGGAGATGCTGATTTCCTTCTCCAGCAGGACTTGGCACCTGCCCACACTGGGAAGGTACCAGCTGCTTCAATGACCATGGTGTTACTGAGCTTGACTACCCAGATAACTAGCCTGACCTGAATCCCATAGAGAATCTATGAGTTTTTGTCAAGAAGAAGAATCAACAATGCAGATGACCTGAAGGCTGCTATCAAAGCAACCTGGCCTTCCTTTACACCTCAGCAGAGCCACAGGCTGATCTCCTCCATGCCACACTGCATTGATGCAGAAATTACATTCTAAAAGAGGCCCAAACAAGTATTGAGTGCATAGAAATAAACATAATGTTCAGAAGCCTGAAATTTCTGTTTACTGTAATATACCCTTTTTATTGATTTTATATAATATTCAAATTTTCTGAAACACTGAATTTTTTGTTTTCATTATCTGTAAGCAATGATGCTGGTAGATGTGTTACTCTAAAATGACCACTTTGTTCAGTGATGAGTAATCTAACGTGTTACTATTTCCAAAGCAGATTAAAGTTACTTATCCAAGTCACTGTGTTACTATTTTTTGTTATTTTCTGTAGTAAAAAAGTACATTTGTTTTCTTCTTGCATCTTGGCATCATGTCTGCAACAAGTCATGTTTTTAGCAAGCAGACATCTCGTGTACTGAAATTGCTAGAATATCAGATGTAATTTTTTCCCTGTGAATCTGAAAAACTAGATCGCCTTATATTTGGGGTCTAGACTTTCAGGTGTTAATAACAAGTGTGATGACTGATAACTGACATGACCTGCAACAGCTGACAGGATACTAATCAGCCAGTTGACACACTAGCATGACTGTAGCTGCACGAATACAGCAAGCAGTACGGTAAAATCAGTCACAGTAGCATGATGTTAAGTTTGAACAGACACACAGCAAAGTCAGCAAACAACGTTCAAGCAGCCAAAAAATACGAGTCAGAGTGTTAGAAGATGGAAAGGCCTTTCAATCTGTTGGGGTTTTTGCTTAGAAGAAATCTAACTTTCTTGTAATTATTAAAAGTCTTGATCAATTGTTCCTTCAGACTTAAGGTTTTTCAACTTATTTTTTCAACTTTGGCTGTATTTTAAATCCACATTCAGTTCAGTTCTTGTACTTGAACATGACAGCACATTGTGCAGTTTGTGGCTTTAAAATATTAGAAGTCGGACTATTGGAGGACACAAGAAGTGTCAGGCTTTTAAAAACTGTAATGAACAAAATCTAAAAGTAATGTCTTTAAGACACTGCACAAATCAAAGACCTGACACAAGGTCTCGGAGACGCAGCATCCTTCAGCTGATCTACAAGTTTTCTCCTTAAAGTTCTCTAAAAGTTACCTTATTGGTGCTACAACACTTATTAATGTCTATTAAAATGTGTCATCTGGTATTTTTTTTCTAGATTCAACAAAAGAAATTGAAATATTTTTTAAAGGATTCTAAGAAAGTCTGGCTCCATCAAAATATCACAAATTAAGGATCATCTCACAACTGTGTATTTTTCTTCACATGGCTGTCAAGGCTGCAGAGAGAAACTATTTTATATTACTTCCTCTTGTGTACAGGGAATCTTCAGAGTCTCAGGATGGTTTAACAATGACATTAAGACAAAAACACCCAAACACCACAGAGCTTCACTTTGATAAATGTAGTTCTTTAACTATAAAACATTTTGCCAGAGTGCTGCTTCACTGGAACTATTGCCTATTAATTAAACCAGTCAGTTGTGTTGTGTGACGCTTCTGGAACCGAAAGCAAAATAGAAGACTTTGTTTTTTCTAATATTTTTCTGGAAATAAAACCGTAGCAAGCAGCCCGTTTGAGTTGCTTTAACTATTATGAAGTAGAGAATTATATGAACATGTTCGCTCCATTAGTTTTTGTTCTTGTTAAAAGATTAGCAAAGATTAGACTGATGTAGCTGTAATTGAAACATGTCCCACTGACATGACCAGGCTTGAATGGACACATTTCTAATTAATTAAATCAAACAGAAGCTAATTCAGGACTAATCCTGCCATGTAGTGTATTTATCTCTATTAACGGCACTGAGTACTTTTCAGGCGCATTGGGTGTGTTTAAACAAATGCATGAGGTTTGGGTGCAGATATGAGATAGGTTAAAGAAAAATACCAAAAAAAGCATTCAAGGAGTACTGGGAAGAGACTGCTGAGGGGAGAAGTCAGGGATATGAGCACGAAGCGAGGCAGATGGCCACCTCCACTGTGAACACACTGATAGAGACAGGCAGGCCAGGAAAAATGCAGCAACAGCTTCCACAAATGACACCGGGAGAGAATGGTGTCGCAACGCACGACACTAATTCCACTGCTCGGACTGTGCAGTGAGAGCCTGACTCCCACTTACTCTGTCAATGGAAAGGTTACTTTTGAAAAATGGGGCCCTCACCATGATTTAATTCACTGACTAACCTCAGGAAGAGGGGCCTTTCCCCCCAGGAGGCTGTGTGATTTAGACTGAGATTACACTTCAGTTTGGATGCTCTCTCCTTCTCCCTTTCACACACAGACAATAAGTCACGTGCGTGCACAGACATTCAGATAAATTCCATTTCGATTTCACCTTAAGTTGAAGTAGGAGGCAACATCCAGCGAGGAGTGAGACTGTTTCCCTGTAGCAGGTTTGTCTCTGTACAGCTGACCAAACACCAAAACACATCCATGAGATGCCAACTCTGTGAAACACTGACGCACACTCAGCTAGATAAATTATAGACTCTTATAAAAGAAACAAAGCTTTTGTTTCGAGCATTCAATAACACGTCTGCTCAATGCTGTCTTCTTTAAATCAATTACCAGTCTGGCACCGTGTGATCCATTATAGAGCAACGAATCAAAGAACAATAAAAGAGTCAACCATCGGGACAAGAGGCAATAAGGTTTTCTTTTGGGCTGACACGGGGCACAATGGGCTCTGTCTGTCAAATTAATTAACCTGGAAACCTGTTTAATTTCCAGACCCAAATGAAAGGGTGGCCATATCCACAGGAAAGAAATAACTCCAGAGCAGGAGGTAATTGCATGTCGAGGTGATTTGTTCGGAAGCGCACGGACCACCGGCCTGTTTGGAGTCATGCATATTCTGTTTGGGTGTCGAGGTTAACGTCAGATCAATGTAAGGGCGTTGTTAGATTAGCAACACCAAGGTCACCAAGCTGATCGGCCCCCCGTCTCATTTTGCACCATCTGCTTTGGAATAATAAAATCAGGCTAAGTTTTTTTTTCTTTATCAAGCAACATCAGAGCTTGTGCAGAGAGAGAGCAAAAAAGGAATTGTAATTCTACAGGCATGCTGCATGAGAAGACAAATTCCTTACTCTTCTGCTGTTTATGCCGAAGACAAAGCAGGTGCACTGCAGCTAGGACGATAGACTCTCCACACTCTCAGTTACGACTGTAATCCATCTGTCATACCTTCTCCCTTCTAATTATGTCTCTGTAAAGCTGCTGCTGTGAGCTCAGTGCCCATTCATACTGTGAAATGGGGAAGATGCACAGATAATGGACAAGTGACCACTGGAATACATAACTGCAATCCATGGCTTTGTAACAATTTGAAGTTTTTTTTCTCCTGAGGCTACCTGTGAAACTCGTCCTGTTCAGGCTGTAATTCCTACAAATATTATCCCTTTAAGACAAGAAGGTTAAATCAGAAACACTAAGAGATTTAGTCTGCTTCTGGCAGCCGTGCCTGCTTTTGTTTTTCTTTCTGACAGATATCAGGAGTCTCTATTTCTGACTCAGAGTCTGGTGATAACGATCAGAGGGATGTTAGGTGGCAGTAAAACAAACCAACAAAAAAAAAAAACAGAAAAAGAGAGATGCTGACCTCCCACCCACACAGTCTTGGAATTTTCCAGATACTCAGAGTGTGTGACTGTTTGTTTTGATGGCTGTGACTCCTTGTTTCACAGGACACACAGTATAAATGGGTGGAGCTGGAGCTGAAACCACAAGTTTACCAGCGATAGCAAACACCTTCCCATATGTCTATTAATTAGGAGGACTTTTTTTCTGTGCAGCTCTTGGCCTCTGTAGTTTTATTTTTATTTCAAGCTTTCTCAATATATGGTGGTGGAGGAGACTTTCTCAGTCTAGGTGGGTGAATGACTCACCGCAGTCCCTCCTCAGGTGTGTTTCTGTGTAGGTGGGGATGATATGATCAGCCTGGGTGAAGACAAAGAAGAAGGTGATGTATAAAACACGTATACGCTTGAATAAATTAATACATTTCCATTGGAAATGGCTTTTCTGTGGCATTTTTTGCCTTCAAAAAGTGAATGATTACCAGCAGCACCCTTTGGCAGGTAGAAATGCATGCAAACACTTTTTCTAGTCAGTTTAAAATCTTTTAGTTCTCGTTTGGCAGATCCTGGTAATTTCTCTGCAAAAGGCATCTGGCTCTGTGAAAGTCTCGGTTGGTATTACATGCACTGCTCTTTTGAAGTCTGTTCACAGATCTTCAGTGATGTTCAGGTCAGGGGTCTGCGAGGGCCGTGGCAAATCTTCAGCTTGTAGTGTACGATCTGTGGACTTTATCCTATTAGAAAAGCTGTCTTGTTTTCATTATCAGTGGTTTTCACAGACGGACTTGTGTTTGCATCCACAATTTGATGGGGCTTGGTTGAATTTAGTCAAACAGTATAATTGATTCACCTCAGTGACTAAAAGCTTGGTGAGAGGATGTACTCACTGACTTCTTCAACCCTATTTTACACACACTGCTATTCCTCAAATATCATATCAGATATCAGTAGCACAACTCCATCTTCTCATAAATTCTCTGGAAGGTTTTTTAGGTCATGTGAGAGTTTTGTTGAATAATCTTGAGTCTTATCCTCTCAGAAGGTCTTCTTGTTCTTCCAGACCTCAGTTTGATCACCACCTCCTGCTGACTGCTGTAACTCTTTGCATTCTTTATCAAATTTCATATATTGAATGTTTGGACAACGTTTGTAGATACAAAATATTCAGGAATATATAAAATGTATGTCCGCTGGTCTTTCGTATCAACAACTGAAAAAGTTGTATTTAACTTGTGAAGCTTCGTTGACAGCACTTGTGTGCATGGGTCCCTCAGCTTTGCTGAGTTTGTGTGTGTCCAAGCATCATTAGCCACATTTGTCCCTTCAGGATAAGGCCTATGCAATTGTAAAACTGGAAGCTGGTGATTTGGTCCAAAGAGTGGCAGCATTCTTTGGTGTTAGCCCTGGTACCATATCCAAATTTAGGACCACGAGAGACTGGCAAAGTCAAAAAGAAACTTTTAACGGGCGTTCCAGGAACACAATACCTCCAAAATGCCCCTGTTTACGACTCTAGCTTCACTGAGGAACTGTAGGCTTTCCCTCCAGAGAATTACAGTTTTACACAATGGTACAACAGATTATTCAAAGACTCATTCAGACTCAGATAGCGGTAAACTACATTTGTAGCCACAGCTGTCTTGGGGCAGTCTGACAGGAGTGAGGCTGCCATTATGCACCATCAGCCCCTCTGACCACCACCAACATTGACACACAGCAAAGTGGGTGAAGTGTCTAGCCCAAGGACACAATGGAAAAAAAACATGGCAGGAGCTGGGATCGAACCGCCGACCCTCTTAGTGCATATAAAACATTTCTAGCTAGCCTACAATCACCATTTAAAAACAATCTTTATTAAGGTTTCACAAAAAGTAAAAAACAACAACATACAATTAAATAAACAACATCAAGAACAATATCATCAATATAAAAAAAGGAAAACTACTCAAATCAAATACTAAGTATCAAATACTTAAGAGTCCAGGGCAGAATTAGTTTTCTCTCTAAAGTTTTCTCTTCCTTCTGAATTCAGAGAGAATAATTTTATCCACCTCTTATAGTAGTCTGAGAAACGAGCATAGAGCCTTTTGTTTTCTACAAGTTACAAGCCTACAATGCCTTTCATCACCAGGCCCATGTGTGCTGGTGTAAACAGCAGTGACAGGGGGGCCGAAGAATCTGGCTCAACATCATGTTTAGTGATGAATCAAGGTTCCGTCTGTGGATGCTGTACGGCAGAATTAAATATGAAGACAGCGTAGAGATTGCACATGCTGCGGAAGTCCCTGACCGTATTAAAAAGAACAATATGTGTTGTGTTTTTCCTATCACTGTAGAAAACTGCAATCACAGAATCCACCAAGCAACTCAGTACGAGTGAATACCAACAGGAGGATATTGCAGGGGATCTTTGTACATTTTTAGAGGCACTATCAACACATTTAGCTGTGTTGCTCATTCCAAAAACCTACAATCACTCCAAGGTATACCTCATTGTAAAGGTGGCTTATTAGGCTTTCAGATTATATAAGCTACAAAAACAATTAGTATTTTTAAAGGGGGAAATGATTGGTTGAAATAACATGTCCAAACAGGACTTTCTAAGAACATCCATGCATTTTTTCCCGCTTCTCCAAGATCAGGTTGCAGAGGTAACAGGTCCAGAAGTGAAGCCCAGACATGTCTCTCTCCAATGACATACCCCAGTTTATTCTGAGGGATCCCAAGCCATTCCTAGGCCAGAGAGGACACATAATTCCTCCAGCGAGTCCTGGGTTATCCAGGGGGTTACCTCCCAGTGGGACATGCCTAGAAAACATCCAAAGGAAGGCGCCCAGGAGGCATCCTAATCAGATTTGACTCAGCTCCCTCTTCTTCATGACAGACCAGAGCATTGCCCTCATTAGTGAAGACAAAGCCCCAATCCATTGGTCCATTTTTTGCTCATTCTACCTTAACTCAAGAACAAAACACCAAGATAATTGAACTCCTTCACTTGAGGCAAGAACCCGTTTCTAACCCACGGAGAACATTCCACCTATTTTTGGTCAAGAACCATGACCTCAGAGTTGGAGAAGCTGGCTCTCATCCTGGAAGCTTCACACTCTGCTGTAAACTGTCCCAGTGCACGCTGAAGGTCATGATTAAAGACGCCAACAGAACCACATCATCAGAACAAACAGAGAGGAGATCCTTAGATTCCCAAACCAGACACCCTCCTCATCACAACTATGCCTTGAGATCCTGTCCATGAACACCACAAACAGAATCAGGAACAAGGGGTGGCCCTGGCAGAGGCCTCCCTGCACTGGGAATGAGCCTACTTAGTTCAGAGAATCAGACACAGCTCTTGCTTTGGTCATACAGGGATCAGATAGCCCAAATCAGTGGCCCCAACACCCCATTTTCCCATGACACTCTTCACAGAATATGGGACAGTCATAAGCTTTCTTCCAGCCCACAAAACATTTATGGATTGGACAAACAAACTCTCCCCTCTCCCCGGCCAGCTCCTCCAGTGGGACCCCCAGGCATTCCCAGGCCAGTCTGCTGTACCTCCTCCAGCTTGTCACCGGTCGACCCAGGGGCCTCCTGCCAGTGGCACTCGCCACTCGCCCTCTTCTGGTACAGGGTCTGAATGGCTCTCAACAAAAGGCCATGCACAATATAAGCCAAAGCGTCCCCCACAGGGTGCCCTTGGGAATATGATCATAAGCCTTGTCCAGATCCACAAAACACATGTGGGTTTGTTGGACAAACTCCCATGACCCCTCCATCATCCTAGGACAAAAACCACATTCCTCCTCCTCAGTCTGAGATTCAACCATCAACTGGACCCTCCTCTCCAGTACGCTGCAGTAGACCTTTCCTGAAAGGCTCAGGAGTGCGATCCCCCTATAGTTGGAACACACCCGACTATGTCAACGACTTCTGCCCCAGAGATTGGACAGTCCGTCCCCAGGTCTCTCAGCGTTGGTTCCTCATCAGAATGTGAGTTGGTGGGATTGAAGAGCGCCTCAAAGTATTCCTTTCACCCCCAAACTCTAGTCCGAGCCCTGGACCAACAGGTAATCACCGGCAAACGTATTTTCCACTAATTATAACAAATTTTCTTTAGTCCCTACAGGAAATGAAGTGTAAAGACAAAAGGATATAAATATTCAATAAGTTTATGGCCAGTGCTTGGATGAGGAGAATAGCTTATTTTATCAGTGTGAGGTTGCCAGGCAACCACCATGACTGAGGAGAGGAATTCTTTACATTAGCTCATTATCACATAACATGATGCAGTTTCTATATTACAGAAGAGCTTTAAGAGATGGAAGTGAGATTACTGGTAATAAGGATTTCATACTGGGTCCATTTGTTAATTTAATCCTTCAGAACTGAAGAAGAAGGTTTCTCAGAATGGTACACTGGTGCTCAGAAATTCTCAAACATGTCGTAAATAATAAAGCTAAAGCACACTGCTGGATTCTCCTGAAATATTTTAATTAAAACTTTTGGTCATTTTCCAAAAGACTAACAAAGATTTCTGCAAATTAACTGCACATTTTGAAAGGTTTACAAGTCGAAAACATGTGCCAGGGGCATTTAGGCGTGTTTGATCGAGCATCGCTGGCTGTGAAGGTTAAAGGTGAAACATCTAAGACTGATATTGATTGATATCTGTATTCTCCACCTTAACAGAGACCGGAGGGGTGCAGAAAAATGAAAGGGCTGAAAAAAGGCTTTAATTTAGCTTTCAGAATTAAGCATTAATATTTGACATTGATCTTCTCATCAAATTTTCAGTAAGAAAAACCATTAAGTGTGAGATGATGAAGTATTTATTAATAAAACTTTATGTAACATCTGCTGAGGGATGGAAAACCAATAACTAGTTACACATTCCAGTAACCAGATGGTCAACGTGTTCGTGTTCTAAACTGAACGTGTTTCCATAAACTGTGATGATCTTCTCTGTCCTTCTGAATTATGGAAAGCGTGACTCTTTTTCCCAGGATGCCATAGCTATTTCTTTCAGACAAATCACAGCAGTAAAGATGAAAAATAAGATACAATCTGCACTATGATAATCAGAATGTTTCCACAGAAATGAGTCTACAGCTCAACTGTTTTGATCTATGATTTCCATTTCTATTCAACAATGGCTCGGTCTTGTTTTGGGCTGTTCCCACGGTGAACATTGTCCAGTAATAAAGGCATTTTGTGAGGTACACACACTGTGTCTCCAAATAACTTGTAACATTTTGCTTGTGATGCGGAACAAAGGAGAAATACAATTCCAACCTGAACACCTTACAAGTCTTCTCTCCTGTCAGCTCAGGCTTTTATGAATTTAAACACAAGCGCATCCTAAATGTCAGCGGGTTTGAATGTACCAGCACTGGCAGATTTAAAACATTCTTTAAAGGTAATGAAGACAATAACACCAAGATCCTGCAGGTGGACATAATGTCCTCATAATTCCTTTCACTTTGCTCGGCGAGTTTACCAATTTGTCATTCGTTTTAATTTATGCTTCACCAGCTGGCCACTCCAGGGTGAGTTATTGTTCGACATATTTCCTTTGCACAAGTCTCACCTCAAACGCTTTTATTTTTCTTAAAGCCTAATTGTGTTATCGCACAGTCGAGTGAGTTGTTCCACATTTCATTTGAGCTCCGCGCGTTTTGAAAAAGCACTGTTGTTGTCGTCATTAAAACTGCGTGAGTGGATTGTGCTTCTTGAGCCAACTGCAGAGCTGCCTGTGATGTGAAAAAGAAAAAAAAAGAAAGAAAAGACATTTTTTTCATTTTACACAGCTCATTACCATATGGAGCTGCAGTGGAGGACTGGACTGCTTATTTCAGACAAGTTCCCCTGCAGTCTTTTTTTTCCCACAGAATTCGGAAATCACGCACAAAGGTACACACAACTGAATATACATTTTGTGCAAGGCTATTTGGTGCGAGTGCTTTTTGCAGTGCAATTCATCAAGAACATGAATTAATCTCCTGCTCTCATTAGGGGGATTTTAACAGCACTGGATATTACTGCACATGGATCCCACATAGGGTGCAACAATAAATCACTACCGTCGTATAAAAGCCATAAGCTCAATTTGACGCTTTATGTCACCTTTAGCTGGAAGCAATTAAACAAGTGTTAAGTTAAACCGTTTTTTTTAACCTGTGCAAGCAGATGGAGTGTTCAGTCTGAAGGTAATGCCTGGGGATTGACACCTCACTAAGCTAAGTGTCCCAGAGTATTCCTCCTGCTTCTTTAGCCTCACTCCTTCTGCCCTTAAACTCCCAGAGGACCAGAGGTCCCACAGGATCTCTGTTCCTGGAACCATAGGTCAGAAAAGCTGCTGCTTCCCCAGGGCCACTCCACTGTCAGGGCTCTCAGTCCCAGCTGATCTCTCACATACAGATGGAGAGCGGTAAAAAAATGCATACATTCACGCAAACCTATACCCAGTGTACATTAGTCACGGCTCGTTTTAGATGCAACACGGAGATGAGAAGAGTCTCCGTTAAGTCAGGTCGCCCACACCGAAGTGACACCTCCTGCTGAGGAATCACATTTTCCACTGAAACAAAGAAACAGGGAGCGCACTGTGTTTGCAGAGTTTTGGAGAGGAAGGGGGGTTGTGTATTGTATCATTTAATGGGCGCCCAACAGTGTCAAGTGAAAGTGAGTCCTGTCGACACGGGGCGCAGCACAATACAGACAGAGCAGAATGGGCCTTCTTATTGTTGCTCTGGGACTGAATAAAGCCCAGTTCATTTGCTGCATATCACGTTTTGTTACATGCTTTGCAACATTTCCTCATATTTCATTCAGCGAGCCATCAATGGCTTGTTTTATATCCCTCCTATTTCCCCACCTCTCAGCTCACTTTAAGCTCCTCCATGTCATGACGGTGGGGGTTTTTTTCTCTTGGAATTTCTCCCCTTTTGCTTTCAAGCTGAAAATCAAATCTATAAATCAACGGCAATGGGAGAAAGACGTGGAGACTGAAGGGCATTTAAATCCTTTCAGAGTTCCCAAAGCTTCAGAGGGTGAAATAAACAGGAAATTAAAATGGAGCTGGGAATGGCAGCAATCGTTCTTTTCAGAGGATTGAAAGCAGGTGCCTTTCTTAGTGTTTCCTGTTTTATATTCTCAACTGATGGGAAAGAATTGTCTTCTCTTTTATTAATTTGTCGGTAAAAGAAAATACATGTATTCACAAAATGTGAATACATATATATTTATATCACATCATATTTTGCATCATGACTCACAATGAAAATTTGTTTTAAAAAAGGTAATAGATTTTCCATTTCCAAAGTTTTAATAAATGTATATTTCATTCTTTTAGTTTTTGAGCATTAGTTGCTCACCTTGCTTTGAGTTTTACTTTTGAACAAAGTTGTTGGCAGACTTTCAGAATGAACCTCATTTGCATAAAACTATATGATTAGAGAAGCACTAAAAGAAAAAAATCATCCACTGACAGCTCAGACTTCTGTGCCTACAGCCATGCAATCAGATGTGTGAGACTGGAAGGCTTTCATTTGGTAACTTTCACACTAAAACACTGAAGTTAAACTCATGGAATTAAGCACAGAATTGTTAAAATCACCTGAACTCATTAAAAAAGCACCCAAACTGTGTTAAATTTACATTTTGTATATGAATGGTGTCAATGCAAAGGCACTGAAGTGCGTAAAACTATTAATCTTCAGTTTTCATCTTGATTTTTGAAATTGACTTCTCCTCCCACAGCTTTGAAACAAATACGTTAAAATATGCAGCACAACTGGGGAAAGTGTGTTGGCTTTTTGCAGCAGTACGTTGATGAAGTTCACATAAAACACACAAGAAGTTTGAAACCCACTCTCTGTTCTTCACAGTAGAAACATTTAAAATTGAATATGGTCACCGAAAGTTGGATTTCACATGACTGAACTGAAACATTGATATATTTTATGATTTTTACTAGGGCTGTCAGTCGATTAAATATAGTTTTTTAATTTTTTAAATTGTAAACTAATCAGGAGTTTTAATAAATTACCTGAGCTCCAGCAGCATCCGGCCCCCAAGCTGTGGTTTTTTTCCACGTTTCCATACCGAGGCAGGGCGGTGTTGTATGCACTGCATTGACACAATAATTATATGGTTCAGCAGAAAGAGCTTAGAAAAAGAAAGCTGTTTTTTATGCGCACTGGATGTTAATGGCACAATAAGAAAATTACCGACGTTAAAAGGAATTCACAGACAGCTCTAGTTTTTACACAAGTTTTACAGATTTTACAATGAAAGTCTAACCTTTGAACTGTCTGAACTTTTTAAACATTTCGCAAACAAGCAATTCTTTCTCCCACAAACTTTACACTTTTTATAAAAAATTGACATCAACATGTAAGTATTTTGTCTTTAGTGAGAGACACAGATGTGTGGTTACCATGGTAACCATGATGAGCCACTGTTAGCTGTTTTAACATTTTTTTTTCAACTAAAAAAAATCATATTAAAAAACAAAGATTTCTTTTGAACATTGTTTTCTTGCACTTTTCATGCAAACTCATACATTTTAAAAGTAAGTCTCAAACTACGTTTGTGTTTTATCAAATAACCCTGACCTGTGGTGGAATTTTGCATTTGCAATGACATCCTTCAAACTTTATTCAGGAAATGTATAGTTTCCCTTTGTTGTCTCGTTGTTGTTTGGAAACTTTAAACATTTGACCAAAGTATATTAATTATTCATACCTTCATAAAAATTGAAGTTATTCACATTTTCATCCAACTGCCTTAAAACAGACAGCATCTATAGACAAGCTGCTCCCACTGCTAAAATAGTTCAGCTCCCTTTAAATTTCATTTAGGGAGGTCATAACAGACAAATTAAAGAAAACTAATTATGCAAGTCCTCTCAGAAAGGCATTAAATGGGATTCACTGAAGCATTTAGGTGACACACATTCAGATGAAATCTATAACTCTCACTCCTACATGGTGTGGCCGAAAGGCTGTTGCAAGCAAACATTATGAGTCATGTAATTCCTGACAGCCCCTTTGTTGAGTTTTAATTAAAGTTAAGCCTAATGCCAGTGCATACATCACACTGTGCGATCTCTAAGCAATACTATTGATTAACATCCTATAGAGCTTTTTCCCAACATGTCTGTTGATATTACATAATTTAAGGCAATGTGTTTTCCTCTTCAAACAAAAGTCAGTATATTTACAGCAACACAAACATATTTACTGCTTGTGTTTTGATCAATACCTTCACTCATTGTCTGGAGTTGATGGGAAATCCAAAACTGAAACATAGTCACATCAAAATGACCATCGTGTGAAAAATGATACCTCCGCTTCTTTTCTTCAAAACACTCCTGTGCAATAAATTGCACGCCATCAATCTGAAGTTATAAATCACAGCACTCTGAGGCAGAGGCATGCTTTCCTTTTAAGTGGAGGCTTACAATTGAACCTCAGGCACTAGAGTCCATAAATTGCAGCATCAATTATTAACCCAAATCTGTTTTAATGTGCCAAAAGAAACCCCAGTGGGCAAGCTAATGCAACTATCAGGAAACGAGGAGAACCGATAAAATGACCAGTGTCTGCCCTTTTTACCTCCGAGCTGATAGAGTGCAGAAAAGCATCAAACGCAGAACCATCCAGGCAGACTTTAGTGGCCATCCGGAGCCATATTAGCAGCTAAATAATAGAGAATCCCATTCATTTGGAAGTGAAGATATGCTGGTAGATTGAGCCACGTTGACATAATGGATGACGGTTTCAGACAGAGGTGGCAGACCTGGAGATTCCTGCAAAACAGCAACGTCTCATGTTGATGGACAGGATACGTTTATAAAACATATGTTCCAAATCAGAAATAATGTAAAAGTGCACCAAAGCGAACAACAAGCCATTAGGATACTTCAGCAGTCACAATGGTCCTGCAGGGATTTGTTTTATTTGCTGAATGAAACAATCATTAGAAAATTGCATCTTGTATTTAACATTTGTTTGCTGATCTAATTCATTTAAAGGGACTAAGGGCAGGATTTGTAAAAAAAAATGCATGCATGTTCAGTTGTTTTAAGTTAATGTGTGATGAAGCGTTTAAAGAATGAGGCCACCCTGTTCTATTATCTTGAACAGGCTGTGATCTGTAAAATGTGCTGCAGTTCGGCCTGAGTTTCCCGCGCTGTTCTACGGATGTGACATCACCTGACACTGCTTGCGCGTTCTCCACAGCTTCAAAACCAGAAGGAATTGTAGCCTATGCAGTAGGTGGCCGTAATGCGTGCCAACTTACTTTGTCGCACAACATGTAGCTTTTTTTCATAATACCTGTATACGGGCAGCAGTCTGAGGCTTTTGGCTGACTCTGCAGCTTCCGCTCCACCTTTGCTCTGCGTTCGGTCGAGTAGCGGGCGTTGTCCCTGTGCACGCAGTATGTATACTGGTTTGAGGTAGTGGGAACAATGGGCTCTGTGTTGTCAGCGGCTCGAGGGTATTGATAGTTTTGTGTTTTAGGACATACCCGCTGGTGGACGCCCTGCTGTCTTGTTGTATGTGTGACTGTGGCAGCAAAATGGAACCCAGACCGGCAGAGGACCATGACTGAACCCTCGCGGCTGGCGGCGTAGCCAGTGATAGATCAGCTGACGTCCCGGTGCTTCGAGCTGTTGGCGCTCCGAGTGGACAGACTGCTGGTTCGTCCCCGCAGTTCAAAAGAGGAGCACGAGAGTGGAGGAGAGCCACGTGGGAGCTTGTGAGTTTTGTTTCTTAATCCTCACCTTAGTTCCTTCAAGTGTGGGGGGGTGGAGGCAAAAACAAAAGGAATCTAACTATAAATAAAGGAAGTGTGGACAAAAACACACACACTATCCTAAGATTTGAAAAGAACAAGTAGGACAAATTCTGTGAGACAATTTTTATCTTTCTTATATCATAAAATTTTGCTTAAGTCAAACAGGAACTGATGTTGGGGGATGGGGGGGTGCTTCTTCTATTTATTATTTAATTATTCATCATCTTTTCAAAGGAGAAAAATAAGAAAGGCGCCCTGATATGGGAGTAAGCCCCAACTTTGAAAATGAGCGCTTGTCAACATGAAGCAGCAACCCAGATCCCTCTGCTGGGTGGAGATGATGCAAAACCCATAAGTGTTTTTGATTCTCACACATTAATAACATTGCTTGGGGCTCACTTCAGCACAGCTAGACTTCCAGCCAGACAGTCGTTTGAGGCTGATCTTACTTATTTAGGCAATTGACTTAATTTTCCACACAGAGACGAGTGAATGAAGCTCTTCAGGACACCCTCACATTCCTCCCCCTTTATGTGACAATGGAGGAAAAGGGAGTTTGCTAGATGAACGCCAGGGCTGCCTTATTAGTGCTTTACAATCATAGTTAGGGCTCCAGATTGACAGAAGAAGTAAGAAGGAGTGTTCACGTAGGCTGCGCCATAAACAGTGGCAGTGATAAATATCTGCTGTCATTTCCAACATGACTCACTTGTCTGAGTTTTAGCTTTACTGCACACAAAGGAGGCTGGGCCGGAGCAGCCATACTCTGCCGTGAAATCTTTATCAGATTACACATAATAGATGCACTCCATGAAATAGCTCATATTACCTGAGAGTGAGTCGAAGTGGAACATAGCTCAGCACCAAATAGTGAATAATGAGCAGAGTTTTATAAGGGCGCATACAAACACCGATGCAGGTAAAAAGGAATAGAAGCCCTCATTACTTTCACAATGGAGCGCTCATTCATAGATTTCTATGTGGAGTTCATATCCTTTCTTTCATAGACAACAAACACCTTTTTTCCTTCCTTTTTCCACCACATGCTGATTTTAAGTTGTAAGTCCTGCACAGAATGGGGTAAAAACAAGTGCAGGATAATGAACATGGGATCTGCATTTCACTCAGATGTCAGTGAGCTCATCCATCAAAATGCTTCTAGTAAGAAGCTGAAGTTCAAAATTAGTCAAACTTGTCATAATCCTAGATATTATCCCCTGGCAATGTTATTCTTGCAATGTAATGGTCTGCTGAAAACCCTTTGATTTGCAGATTTATCTGAAAGTTACTTTGACGTAACGAAACATTCTCTTTGTTTTACGGTAATAACATTCCCTAACAGCAAAAAAAAAAACAACAACTGATCAGGACCACAACCTCCACAAGAACACAAACAGCACTCAGTAAAGGGCAAAAACAACTAATCCAAGCCTTCATGCAGCCACTAAATGTAACATGGTTCTTTAATGGTATTTACTGAATATTTAGAAGGAAAAAATATAGATTATTGGGTCAAATGTCAAGAAAACATTAATTAAAATGAGAATCACTGCTAAATACACAACACTATATCACATTTTGCTCAAGCATATCCGTTCCGCATGAATGAACTCGATAAATGTCAAAAGGTGCAACCGCACAGGAAACACACTGACAACACGGCAGCACTTCAACTTGTTTGCTAGCCTTGTGAAATAATTGTTAGCTGGTTTCATGAAATAAAATGGAAGTAAAAGTTGTCTAAATACTATTAAGCAAGCTTTTTGTATAAAAATTACAGCAACAAAAGAGGAAAAATCAAATCAACTCTTAAGAATTAAAAGCAACCTGAAGGAATGTTTTACGAAGAGAAGTCGTTTAATTCTCGCAATTAATGCACAATGTCAAAAAAGTGTTTTTAAAAACTCTCAACTCAGCTCAGTGTAAGAGTTGAACAGGTTGAAATCACGTTGGTTCTGTGCAACTTCATGAAGCTTTCCTCCCACACTCTAAACTCATGCAAATCAGGTGGATTAATGACTCTAAATTACTCACAGGTGTAACAGTGACTTATTATGTGAATCATTGATCGCTGGGTGATAAATCTGTCCAGGTTGTTTTTCTGTGATGCTGGGAAACTTTCCTTGGGCTTCTGAATAACAATGAGAAGTTGGAGAAAATGAATGAATTTTATGCATTTATTTTCACACGAATACAGCAGCAGACAAAAAAAAAACCAACAACATCAGCCTGCCATGATGAAACCACTGCCAATTTAAAATCAATGCAATAAGGGTGTCGTTGTTATCATTTGTAGCACATTATTTTTGATTATATATTTTTTGGCTGCTAGATGTGTCTGGAATGAAAACAAAAAATAATGTAATACCAGTGAAGATGTCAAATCTTTAATCCTGTGATTAATACCGGTAAATGGTGTTTAATCAGAGGTACTTGCCTATTTTTCTAGGTATTTTTAATTATTTGGAAATGTTTTACAGATAAATGGTAAGCTGAAGAAATAAAAATGCTTTTCAGCATTTACCCACTGACAAAATAAGTATAAAGTGATGGAAATAAGTTAAAAGGTTGCATATATTGCATTGATTACAATAACAGATCAAATGGATAACAGAGGTGACCGTAGTACACCGCTGGTCAGTTCATAGCGCTGCCTCAGGCCTGGATTCAAGCATCTATTCAGAGCAGAACGGTGACATACAGCTGTTGAATCCTCCCCTGCAGAAAGCCAGCCCACAGCTGTAACAAATCCCTGAGAACCAGCAGATGGGTTGGAGTTGACATTCAAGCTGCTTCTGCATGTGTTCAATTAAGGAGACATCAGGGAACCTGGCTGTCCATGGACAGACCTCAGCAGTCCACAGATGCACATGTAGATGGGTGTTGTCTGGTTGAAAGACTGAACCAGGTTCTGTCTCAGGAGGATGCAGGATGTCAGCAACAGAGCTGGGCTGTCAGTGTCCCCTGAATCATTACCAGAGGTGACCTGAAGTCGTGCGTCATGGCTCCCCACGCTGTGAGATCACGAGTAACACCAGTGTGTTTCTCCTTAACATCAGCAGGACTGGTCTTCCCCTCAGAGCTGACACATGAGCATGTGTGTCATCCATGGCATATTTAATAATACTTATAGTGGGACAAGATATAAAAGCACTCACCATTGGTCAATGCCTCTCAACTTCAGGACCACTCTAACCATCTCTGCTTTGGTGCTAAAGGTATCCTAGATATGGGGCCGTGGACATGCAGTCCAGTGGGATAAAAACAGTCCAGATAATGGTCCTGATGGTAAGTCATGGGACCTGGTGCAGAATATGACAATCCTCCCCTGGTGTGGTCTGTCTCAGGTGACTAGAGCCTTCATGATTTGTGTGGGTGTCCTCACGTTCCACAGCGATGTCTGTATGTCCCACATGCTGGGCTATTTATTCTATGCTACAACAACCCACTATGTGATTCATAATGAACTCCCTACTCATGATGGTGCCCAGTTCAGACATGCCAGTTCCTTTCAAATCAATCCATTTACATATCATACAGACCAATGACTGCATGATTATATCCCAATTGGTCCTTCTGAGTGCTTAAGTGTTTTGGTAAGGGTTTGTAGATGGGACTGCTCCTAATTACAGTAGATGACCGGTACCTCCTGGAAGAAAGTCCAGCATTCAAAATGTATGACTGTATGTAACTCCTGTCTCTAAGGTTTAGATAGCTGATGAATTGTAAAGTGAAACTCATGACAATGTGCACTGTGATGACTTTTTCTAAAAACTGTTAAATAAGTAATGCCATGATTCCTTTTGACAACACACCTTTGGAGATTTCCACACAAGCTGCTGAGAGTGCATTCATGCGTGTTTTTTCTTGGAAACCTGCCTACATGGAGATTTAGCTGATGTTATGGCAAAATAAGTTATAGAATTACAATCAATACAACTTAATTAAATCTTGTTTCTTCAAAGCACAAACATGATTAATCTAGATTTTGCTCCTAAGCGTGTGCAGTGTTGTTTTTCTTTTTCACGTCAGCTGAAGTTTACCTCAGAGTAATTTAGATTGACTACCTCCCTCTAAATGCCAGACTCAGTGGGGTTGATGCAGGATTGGCAGCCCTTTAGAATGTCTCTGGTTTTATTTCTGAGAACACTGACAAAATGCAGAGCACATATGCTACAGAACTGTTTTTAAAGCTGCAAATAGACTGAAGGAATCCTCCAACCTGGATTCCATCTCCCTCAGTCAGTCAACTTTAGAGGCTTAGGCCAAGAATGTTTGGGTTTCTGTTGCATCATTTTCAAGTTTTTAAAATTATTATATGAAGTGCTGTTTTCATTGGCTGAGTTGTTCATTGTGAAATAAAAACATATGTTTATTTTTACTCTACTTTGTTCTCATTTTTATGTTAGCAGCAAAGAAAAACCCAAGACCTTGAGACATATGTAACACTGCTGGTAAAAGATATATTGAGAATTTTTCTTTTTATTGATCAGCTCTAGTCTTTCTGCTCCTCTTGTTTAATAAAGGATGTTCTTGAACTGGTGGAAACTGTTCACTCTGAAATCCTCCTCTTCGTCATCTGTTTAGACCTTGTGGTGTCTGTTTCACTCCTCATCTCTTTACTTCTGCCCAAAAATAATAGGAATGTAATCAAACGTGTAATTTTATTTATCAGGATTAGGCTTATTTAATACATTTTAATTATATTTTATTGTGTATTCTTGCATTTTTATCTCTTCTTCAGTTTATTTTGTGGAACTATTTTGAGTTTGTTTTGTTTTTTCATTTTTAATCTGATCTAAAATTGACCAGTTGTAGGAAAATAGTTACTAATAACACTTTAGGACTATTTACCCAGACTGCACAGATAACAGATCTCTTCTTTTTTTCCACCTGGTTTTGCAGATGAAGCCTCATAAATGTTCCTGCTCCAGCTGGAAGCTTCTCCACCTCCTCTAATGTCAGAAATCCACTAAACAATGCAGCTAACGGTCATGCACGGGCTGGCTCTGGTGAGTAAAATATCACATGACGAGAAGTGCAGTGCATGCTTCTGCTTGAGGGACAATAACAAAATGTGTTCTAAGCAAATGTTTTATATTGATTTGGAGGACGTTCTAAAGGTTTAATGCATCTTTTTATTAGATATGTATTTTACATTTTGCCAAGCAAGAGATTTTGAGCTGTTCAACAATCATGCAGAACACCAGCTGTGAATGTTCAACAGGTGTTCTGCATCTTTTAAAAGTGAGTGAATAAAACAATCTAGTCGTAAAACCTCATCTTAATTGTTTAATGCTCAAAGAAAGAATTTAATTTTTCTCTCTTTGCGTCTTTTTTATCCAAGCATTATGAGTCATAATGCTAATTAATGTAATAATATATAATAATAATATAAAGTTTAACTTTTAGTTTAATTTTAGTAGCATTGCTTTTGTTGTGTCACTGTTTTTGTTGTTGTTTTCTAATTTAGTTCAGTAAATGTTTTGAAAAGGATACGGAGCTAAAACATGCTCTATACCAAAAGTTGAACCAGAACAGCAAAGTGTTAAAAAGCTCATGTGTGCATTCTCTCCCATGTGCAATGAGCCACTTTGTTAGTTAAAAAGAATCAAGTAGCAAAAAAAAAAAAAAGCAGCTGCTATCTCAGCAGTCTCAAGGGGCTAGTTAATTTTAGAAAGATAATCTCCTGCAATATGCTGAGGGATTAGGACGTTAAAAGTACTGGCATAGGAAGATGATAACACTGTAAAGTCATGGTCTACAAGAGTCTCCCTGTGCATTCAGAAAAGTGTGTTATTTATCAAGCTAATCAGTATGCAGATCAGGAAAAACAAACAGCAGTTGTGCAATGACACGTCTTTCTAATTTGCCACCATGCCCTCCGTCTAAGAGCTACAAATGACGTTGATGACAACGACAGTTCATCTTTGGCTATTAGTATTGTCTCCCAAGGCTTCACTGCAGCACTTTCTCAAACTTTACCTGCAGGAATGCTACACTAAAGCAGGAGATGTTCTGTCTGTAGCTTAATCAATGTCATTTGCATATGCAGGATAAAACTAATCCTCACAAAGGGGAGGTTTCCCACCTGAGGCCCTTTCTTGTCTTTCCCAAACCATTTCTCTCCTAATAAACGATCCCTTGACAATATTCACCTTGCCAAAGAGAACAAAACACTCTCACGCTGTGTGCTGAGGGAGGCAATACCACAGGGATGTTTGGACAAAGTGTGAAAATGTGATGTGATGCAGAGAATAAAGAGCTCAGCTAGGCTCAGCTGAACGTTACGGAGGGTGAAAAGCGGACCTGCCATAATGCTGTTTGGGTCTGGAAGTCAACCAAACACCAAGCTCCAGGTGAATGACAAAGTGTGGATTTGCAGGAATCACGTACAAAGTCAGTGGGGCAAAAGTGAGCTTGGCTATACCCGCATGCTTACTGAGCTGTGGCCAAGGTTTTCAAAGCGCCAGCCGGGGGAAACATCCACGGCTCCCCTGCTGATTTCACAGTTAGACTTGAGAGCTACGTGTAACAAACAGGTACCATAAGTAAAGAAAACCTGGAGAGGGAGGAGCCATTCCTCTGTCAGGGGGATTTGTGTCACATTAGAGGGACACTAAGCAGAAAAGAACTGAGTTTCAAAAAGATCCCTCAAGGCCCCGTATTGTGGAGGCAACCTCTTCCCTCTCACAGGCTCCTTTTCTGTAAAAGATAAGCAAATTTACACTGGCAGACCAACGTGACATTTTCCTAGAGCAGGAGAAGCTTAAGAGCAGGCTTCATAGGTGGGCATGGATGATAAGATGACAGCTGGGACTGAGGAGACTGAAAAGCCACCGTAAAAAGGAGATGACAGAAATCAGGAAGAGTGGAATTCTTTTTCTGCTTTTTCATTTTGAAACATCTCTTATGTAAAAGGTGAGCGTAGTGCTGACCTGCCTGTAGTAGACTATGCTCCTCTTCAGGCCTCTTTCTTTATGGTAATGTCCACCCAGGAGTGCTGTTTGGCTGCCTTTCATATGAATCTCACCCTGTTTATGGCATACCAAATGTTTTATAGGCCTTTTGTATTTAGCGCTTTAGGCTCTTTCTGTAACAAACATTTCCACCGTGTCAGCTGCAACACCAAATTCCAAGTCGGACTAGATGTCAAGGTGTGTCTGTGTGTGAAAAAGTGCGGGTAAGGTTAATCTGGTGTTACACTAAAGCTGGCCTTTAGGTTTACCAGCAGATGAAAATGTGCATGAATTATCCTCTAATTAGTCCAAAAATCCCAGCCTGGTTTCTTCTTACTGCCTTAAACGTGGAGTTGTATGAGACTCAAGCCTCCTGCAGTAGGCTGTGATGAAGCATGTTGTGATGTAATGCAATGTGAAGCTCTCTGGGGCACAGCGACGCCATACGTGAGACGCTTTAACATCACTAGAGCCATTATGAATACACCTGCAATAGGTGATAGCAGAAGAAACCGGTGTTATTCAGCTTCGAAATGACAGCATTGGCCAGAGTCTCTCTAAATCAGATTGATGATCCATTTTCCCTGCCCCGGGGCCACAGTAATGTAAGGGCCTGGGATCCACCGAGGCTGCAAAGAGACAGATGGGACCTTGTCTGCCTTGACCTTGCTGAGCTAATATTTCTCCCAGGCCTTGTCTGTTGCTTCATCATTAAAGGTGCCACAGCTATTAACATTGGGAGAATACTTCAAAGACACCGTTGGCCTGGACAGAGCACAATCAGGGTGAAGAAAAATTGCAGCACAAGAGTAACAACATAAAGAAGGATTGTTTGGCAAATGGTCAGTGTTGTGCAGTTTGGATCAGAGATGTCTTCTAAAAGTCATGCCTTGCTCTGCATATGCACCAAGTCTGTGCAGCTCGGTTACAGCATGCTGTGACTAATGGTAGAGGAAAACACACTTAGCTGACCAACTGCAATTTTTGACAAAAAGTGCCAGAATTTTGCTGACCTTTTTTTCTTTCTATTTTTATTTTTCTTGTCAGACTGACAGCAAAATCTTTTAGGAATACAACTTATATACAGCAATGAGGGAAACAGGAAATAAAAATACAGGTGTTTAACCCAAAACTGCTCATCTGACTAACTTACTAAAAACATTTCCAAAGTTTTGAGCTTTTTTTTTTTTTGTATTCGTTACAGCTCACTTTAACAATTAGAACAAATAAATTCATCTTTATAGGTCATTTAGAAGACTTCACTCCCACACTCATTCAAAATAACTCTGACTTTGTTTGATCTGGAGACTCAGCTGCCAGTTGTTTTAAAAAGTGAACATTGACCAGAAGTCAGTAAATGAGTTTCACTCTGATAGTTTGATGACACTGAAGACAGGATTATCTGATTCTATCAGTCAGTAGCTGTATCAGTCAATGTGCTCTCAGCACTTATCAAACCTTTCAGATTTTAACAGAGCTTTGCCTGCTGTGCCCACTAACAGCTTGTTTTTTGGGGGCACAGACAGACCACATTCAACCTTTTGACAGTGGGTGATAATGTTCAGTGGTGGGCAATGATGTTTTTGTGTTGAGAGTGTGTTCATTATCAAAATATCTCATGAACCACCAGGTGGATTCTGATGAAACTCTAAACGAATAAGCCTTGGATGAACGCCTACAACTGTCCACTCAGATCAACATGGCCACCACAGATAATCAACTTTAGCAAACACACAAATCAGTAGTCCGTTTTATAGATATTGAGCTAATGTTAAATGTTGCATAGCTGAGAATCATCCACAATCATAGACACATTTAGACCAAGAGCTTTCATCTTCTGTTGTTGAAATGTGGTTACAATAAGACAGGTACTACTCCCCCACACACAATCATGGTGGTTTTGATTGATGGATAAACATTGATTTAATCATAGACAAATGTACATTAAATACATTAACCATATAAAAAAGACATGATGAGATTTATTATACCAGGTTTTAGTAAAGATTTCTATTTCCCACTTTCAGTCCCTGTTGAAACTATCATTCTACTACACTGTAAAAATGAGGACTATTTCCTGAGTTGGGACCACCTTCACTTTTTACAGTGTAACTAGATGGATTTATTATAAAAATTAATATTTAAACATCAGCAAGGTAAGAACTATGTGAACCAACTGAAGTAAACAACTGGATAAGATGATCTGATGTGTGGGTTTTTTAAATGTTTTCACTCAAGTAAATGTCCCATTCATTTACATGAAGCGGACTGAACTTAAACGTGTACGTGTTCTGGCTTTAGCTTCACGGTCCAGGCGTCTAATAAATACAGGTAAAACTCAAAAATTAGAATATCATGCAAAAGTTGATTGATTTCAGTAATTCAAATTAAAAGATGAATATAATGAGATAGACTCATTACATGCAAAGCAAGATATTTCAAGCCTTTAGTTATTATAATTTTGATGATTATGTCTATAGCGCTCATGCAAACCCCAAATTCAAAATATCAGAAAATTTGAATATTACATGAAATCAAGAAAACAAGGATTTTAAATAGAAGGATGTTGGACCTCTGAAGAGTATATTCATGTGTATGTACTTGCTTTGAGCCCCTTTTGCATCAATTACTGCCTCATGGCATGGATGTTATCAGCCTGTGGCACTGCTCAGGTGTTATGGAGGACCAGGATGCTTCAATAGCAGCCTTCAGCTCTTCTGCATTGTTCACTCTCATGTCTCTCATCTTTCTCTTGGCAATGCCCCATAGGTTCTCTATGGGGTTCAGGTCAGGCAGTTTTCTGGCCAAGCTAACACAATAATCCAGAGATCATTGAACAAGGTTTTGGTACTTTTGGAGGCTGGCCTGCAGAAGGAAGCTTGAAGTGCTCCATATAACTCTGGACTTAATAAAGCACAGTGGACTTACAGCAGCAGAGGACATGGCTCCCCAAATCATCACAAACAGTAGAAACTTCACACTGGACTTCAAGCATCTGGAACTGTGTGCCTCTCCTTTCTTCCTCCAGAGTCTGGGACCTTGGTTTCCAAATGAGATGCAAAATTTGCTCCCATCAGAAAAGAGGACTTTGGCCGACTGAGCAACAGACCAGTTCTTTTTTCTTTAGCTCAGGTAAGTTGTTGTTCAGGAGCAGATTGACAAGAGGAATAGAACATTTGAAGCCCATTTCCAGGACCCGTCTGTGTGTGGTGGCTCTTGGTGCACCAACTCTAGCCTCAGTCCACTCCTTGTGGAGGTCCCCAGCACTTTCAGTGCCTTTTCCAGACAAGACTGCAGTCATCCCAGCTGTTTGTTCACCTTTGTCTTCCACACTTTTCCTCCACATAGCCTTCTATTAATGTGTTTGATACAGCACTTAAGGAACATCCAACTTCTTATGCAATCACCTTTTGAGGCTTTCCCTCCTTGTGGAGGAGGTCAATGATGTTATCTGCACAACTGTCAGGTCAGCAGTCTTTCCCATGATTGTGATTCCAGACTGAGAGACCATTTCAAGGCTCAGGAACCTTTTGCAGGTGTTTTGGATTAATTAGCTGATTAGAGTGTGACACTTTGAGCTACAATATTGAACCTTTTCACAATATTCAAATTCTGAGATATAGAATTTGGGGTTTTTATAAGCTGTAGCCATAATCATTGAAATTATAACAAATAAGGCTTGAAATATCTCACTTTGCATGTAATGATTCTATCTCGTATATTAGATTCAGCTTTTAAGTTGAACTGCTGAAATAAATGAACTTTTGCATGACATTCAAATATTTTGAGTTTTACCTGTATATGTACAGTTTATGTTAACAACATCAACATGCTTACAGGATCACATGAGATCTTATGTTGTGTGATATTGGGCATGACTTTTAATTTAACCATAACGGCTAAAAAAAGCAAAGATTGTTACGTTGAATAAAAATCTTAATTCAAGACTTGAAGGCTTGAAAGGTGGTAAGTGATGTGCATTCCTTCAAAACTTACTTGGCCTTTAAATTGGAAAGAAATACAATCAAACCTAAGTGAACATAAAGACACTGACTGAAGCCAAATCATTACCCGCTACTGTCACAGAGTAATGTGGAGAGAAAGAGACCCTTCACTTTGAGAGTTTTGACAAAACTATTTTTTTAATCAAGAGAAACTCAGAATGTTTCAGAAAGAACTTTTTTGAGAGCTTTTAAGCCTCAGAATAAATCCTCTGAAATTAAGAATCCTCAGTCAGACCAGAAAATATGGTCCAGGAAGTAATCCAGGAGGTCGCTGTTACCATCAGCCAGGAGGAGAGAGATAAGGAAATAATCTAAACAGAAAGATGAGGGTCAACTTCAGCCGGACCGTACCGGCAGACAAGTCCAAACTTTTATTCCTCTGTACATTTTGTATCTAAACTAACTAACAAACTGTCTGCTGATGTGTGCTTGACTTTTGGAAGCTGTTTACTCTTTTATAACCTTTCTGCTGCTTTAAAGCTAAGCATACAATAAAGCAATAAAAGAGAAATTTAAAACCCGCCGTGCAAGTCCAGACTCCCTTATCTACAGTTTCTTATCTCTCATTAGCTTTGCTCTGTGATGAGTGTTGGGGCTTTGCAAGGGAGATTATCTATTGAAATACGACTTCATTTTGGAAAGACTTTATCAGCAAAGCTATTTATATTTTGATAATGAAGAACACTGTAAATCCCCCAAGTGCACTTGTACCTCAGTGTACACACAGCACAACAGTACGCAGCAGGCCACAATCATTGTGTAATCATTCAAACGGCAGCACACACACAAGCCCCCGAGCCTGCAGCCACTCCCCAGGCAGCCCAGCCCCTGATATTTGCTGGGCTTATGATTTGTTCTGGGATCCAAGCAATAAGTAAAGCCTCCTTGTGGCCTTGTAGCCAGATTGAATTGCAAAAACACGATGCACCTGCTGCAGCAAGAATGAGAAGGAGAGGCGGCAACACTGTCTGTACACACTACCTGATGGCTGCAACCTTATTGAAAATCTGATAATGATATTTGGGGAGCTTAATGGTTTTCCTCTGCAGGCGACAATCAGTCTCACTCAATTCCATTTTCATCCCACTGGCCCCCATCTCCCCTTCTCTTTTTCATCTTCTGCCTCCTTCGTAGCACGCGGCCGACCGAAAGGCATGATATACGGCTGCTTCACTCGTTTCAGAACCGGCGGCGCCGCATCATTCTGCCTTTGCATTTTGTATTTCAAGCAGAATTACTGTCCGTGTTATTGAATATTCAATGACCATCACTGCAGGTGATCAACATGAGCATGCATGCTTGTTATCTCTATTCTATTGCTTCATTAAACCTGAATTCGACAGACAGAAAACAATCCCTGGGATTAAAGCAGCAGCGCTCTGATTCTCCATCATGCTTGAGGACACTTCAGTAGGAAATTCTATTTTGACAGAAGCTTGAACTTTGACTTTGCCACAAGAAAAGCATCTTTTTACAGCCATTGTTCCTTTATAGTAAATATAAAGATGCCAATGTGGGGTATAGGTTCAGAGCCTCTGTCTAACACAAAGGTGTAATGACCCATTTTCCCTACAGGCATCATTAAAATTTCATCTAATGAGTTCTAAATATGCCACGCAGACTTAACAGAAAGATGGCGTGCTACTTACGAATCCTTGTCTATCAGCTGCTGTGGCTGAATTTAACAGCAGACTTTTTTTTCAGGCACTCCTTCAGAAGCACAAACAACACATCACCTCCTCGAGCAACCTGGAGGCTCTCGAGTCACATTGGCATTTTCATTGTAACACATTTGCAATAATTAACAGAGCTAACTTTTTTATTGCGATTAATAATGGAGTAGACGATAGTGGTATTGAGCCGCACATTAAATTGCGCTCATTAAATTGACTTTCCTCAGCACAGCAACTCACACCACTAGGAGGGACCACTGAAAGGTCAATGTGATCGTTATATGATTTAGCCGAAGAACAATTATGAAATGGTGTAATAGGAGTGTTTTCTAATGAGCATTGTGAGAGTGACACCTTCTTCTGTCTGGAGTTAATCTGTCTAATTGCTAAAAAATGGAAATTTGACACAAACCAGATGCAACTTAATCCTATAGTGACGTGACTTCATATAGGTGTATACATTAATGTGTTTTCCATTTTTATACCCATTTTAATCAAAGTACAGGAAAAAGGTGGAAGGCTCCGTCTGAGTCGGGAGTGATTCTCTACCTCTACAGTAGCAGAGGAGTTGAAGGATCTTGTTTGTGAGTGATGGTAGATTGAATCAACCAATCAGAGATTTGTCTTCAGTAATGAGGGAGTTGCTCCGGTCCATAGAGGTGATAAAGGAGCTGAGCCAAAAGGCAAAGCTCTGGATTTACTGGTTCATCTACAACCTAACCCTCAGCTATGGTCATGAGATATGAATCATAACTAAAAGAACAAAATACCAAGTGGCAGAAATGAGCTCAGTGTTAGAGAAGAGGTGAGACGCTCTATTATCTGGGGGAGCTCAGAGAACTGCTGCTCCTCCACGTCAGCTGACGTGATTCAGGTGTCTGACTAAGATGCCTCCCTTTAGAGGTTTTCTAGGCACGTTCAACTGGAAGGAGATCCTGGTCAGACTCCAAACCCACTGAAGGGCTAATAATTTATATCCTCTCTTTGGTGGAAATGCTTTGGGATCTCCCAGGAGGAACTAGGGAGTATCACTGGGAGAAGTCTGGGCCTCCCTCCTGGATCTGAACGTTGGATAATAGGTAGAAAATGGATGGATAGATGGATGTTGCACGACTAAAATAAAAATATGTGCAGTAAATTAAATGCAGCAAGGGAAAAGTGCAGCTATTTGCAACCAACAGGCTGAAATGTTTTAATAAATGCCAAACAGAAGGACATCAGGCGTTTTCTTTCCTCACGTTTAATTTATTTCAGACTCAACCATTATTCCTCTAGAAATGACCACTGACCATTTATTTCAAACACAGTTTCAGACTAAATGAAGCTGCTACTTTTGGTATTTTAGTTCAACATGCCAGGCTGATTAATGAGGTCTTTTTAATTATTTGGAAGAGATTTCAGTTTAATGGTCATTCTTATTTATTTGTACAGGAACATTTAGGGGTGGAGTTCCCAGAAATTAGACAAGTTGAGGAGAGAGAGAGTGTGAGCACACGACAGGCAGACAAGGATGGTTGTTAGCAAATTGGAAAATTGTCTCCACAAGGCAGGTTTCTCCTGGGATTCCTGGACAGCATATTTTCTACATGAAAGGTGCTTTGACACAAGAGCTCTTCTTTGACTGGCAGTATGGTCAAAATGCCGTTTGCAAACATATAAGTACAGTTTGAGAAAGCACAAACCTGATTTTCTGCTTTTAGAAAGCATGCTTTCAATTTCAGCTTTTCTTGTAAACTGTTGTCATCCTGCAACAGCTCACCTTCTTCAGTAAAATCTAGAAATCTTATAGTAATATCACCAGACGCCTAAAATAAGTTTTTGCTATTTGGAAATACAAGGACTTGTGTTGTGCACGACTGCTCAGACATGTTTAATGCATTTCTGTGCTGCAGGTAATGACGCTTTTGCTCAAAATAGGTCAGTGTGCAAAGATTTATGTTGCTATGATCACAATCTATTACACCTGAAACTGGGACTACGCCTAACACTTACACTTTTTTTTTCTTGTGGAGAAAAGTCATTTTCCATATGTGGGACACAAAAAGAAAATGTGTTGAAAGTTCACATACAGCATGCTCTAACATGGGGAGTTAAATGCTTTTGAAGCGTGGCACAAAGTTGGGAATAGTTCCAGATGGTCAACTATCTACCGTGCAAGCTTCAGCACTCAATAGTTCTATGATTAAAGTCAGTCTACTCTATTGATCGAAACGGAAGGAGGGAGAAAAAAAGAAAAAGCTCTGAACCTTTCTGCTTTCTAGGCTTCACTCCTCCATCTGTAAAAGTAGCAGAGAAGCCTGACCATATCCATGCAATTTGGGTGAGGTGGGCCTGTCCTGTTGCAGAGTGACTGTGGCCATGCTCTGTTACCTCATCTCATCAGCTGGGAAAGTATTTGTGCTTGTAGCTCCGGAGAAAGTGGCCACGAGTTAAATTGAGTTACCTGTTCAGAGATGGTTTCATTTTCCACGGATGGCCCCGGAGATCTTTGATGGAACCGCTAACTGCTCATCACCCAGCGTGTCCCCAAGTGTCTGTCTGAGCAGGGAGCTGTGACACGGCAACAGTGCTGCAGCTCAGGTGACACAGACAGCCAGCAGAAGGATCCATCACACAGTGTCTCAAATGTGGAGTGGAGACAGATGAACCTGCTCCGCAAACACATTGCTGTTGCTGCCTTTCATCTCCGTGAAAGAAGAAACACTCCTCTAAAACTTTGTGTTTAATGAACACGGCCTGATGCTTCTCTCTTTCTTTACAGAAAATAAATTGTTATGCATGAGGCATACATCCTAGCTGCATTCAAATGGTATGCAGGCAGCAGATTCCTTAATAAGATAATGAATAATGTAACAGCTGTTATTTGTATGAGCTGCCAATACATTAATCTTTGTTGATTAGGGCATCAAATGTTTTTTTTTAAATGTGTCAATCTGCCATAAATGGTGTGGAAGTGGAAATAGCTGGAAATGTTTTGAGTGTTTATGTTGATAACCAGAGGGCAGGAGATGAAAAGGGGTGCAGAGGAAAGGACTGATGCTGGGAGATAAGGGTTGAGAAAAGAAGCTAGTAAATGATTGGAGGGGGAAGAGGCAGGACGCAAAAAAGATGTGAGCAGAAGGAAGGTTTCCGGGATGAGCAGGGAGGAGTAGATATGTGGACCCACAGAGAAACAAAAGACTACAAAAACAGGGGGGAAAGGAGGAAGGAGATGAGAGGATAACAAAGAGAGCGGGGAAAGAGTTGACAGCCTGCCGCCCCACAGTCACGTCACACAATTTACTATGTTCTGCCCCATAATGTTTTATAGTGCAAGCCCTGATAGCACAGTAGTGAGTAGCGATCTCATTTCACAACCCATATCCTTCAGTAATGTGAACACAAAGGGAGAGGCAGAGCCATTAGCAGCGTCCAGCGTTCATCTACTCCTACTAATGCATAATTGGCTTCCATGGAAGGAAGCAAGAAAGGATAAACAGCAAGCAATCATATTAACTTCTGTGAATCCTAATTGAAATCCGTTAACAATCAACAGAGATAATAGAGGCTAAGGAGATGTGGGGCAGTTCATACCCCCAGCCCTCGTCCCTCCATCTCAACGTACTGAAGACATGGGTTTAGATCGTAACCAACTGTTATGCTTGTGCTCATGGGGGATATAAACACAGGAAACAAGCATGTGAACATTTATGTGAAATCTTACCTCCATCAGAGATCATGTTCAACTTTACATCCCTCCTGGTTCCTTTACACAGAGTACAGGATGCAGATTTAAACACAAAATAGTCACGTGTTAATGTCATCATGAATAAAAGTATAAATTAATCCAAGGACAAAACTAAGAAGTGAACCAACAGTCATTTAGTTGGTTCAGCTTAAAGACTGAGAGACGTGGAGAGATTTGACTTGGACCGCATTCGATAACGAACCATTTAAAACCATGTACCTTAAACCATGCAATGAGTTAACGGGAATCAGTGAAAGTGGACACTTATTTATGAACACTACAAAAATCTATACTCCACCACAGGTGCGTCAGACAGGGAGGTGTAAAAAATACCCAGGGTCCACTGCAGGAAGGGGCCCTCAAACAGCTTGGAAAAGAAGTGTTTTTAAATGTTGTTTTTACATTTTTAATAATGTCAGAATGAAATTGACCCTGGAAAGAATACATTTTTGTCAACATCAATGATGGATTTTCTCTGAGACACCATCACCCCTCTAAATATGTGACTAATGGTTGAGTCCACACCTGAGAGTAACCGGAACACGTCTGCGTTGTGCTGGTTAGGATTAAATTGATTTACCGTGACACGGGTCGTCACTGGAGAAGGATGGTTTATCTGTTTATTCCAACAGGAACACACAAAACAAAAACCCCACCACATTATGGCTCGCCGCTCCAGACTACACAAAACAAAAGTACACAAAAATACAGTCAGTTTGTTACTATAAAGCCATAGATTAACTAAAATATTCACATTACACAGTCGATATATACATATTACAATGAGGATGGTGATAAAAATGCACTTTAAAAACGTATAAATAAACGCTAATTTATATTTTAATATTTATTCTACATCTAGTATAGTAAATCTGGACCTGATTTTCCTGAATGCATCACAATTTAAATTGAGTCGTAAGCCACTAGATGGTGTGCTTGTCTCTTCACACTGATTGGACACAACATACAAGAGATCTGCTGAGTGTGAAAACAGGAGATGAAATCACACTGTGTTTAGGTCTGGCAGGGTGTGTGTGCAGCTTAAATTATGTGGCATAAAAAAGGAGGGGAAAAAGAAGCCCACCGTCCCACCAGGATCTTTGGATCTTCTCAGGTAATGCACTGCAATCACCATGAACGTAGTAGAGCATATGGCGCATCTGAGCAGCGCTTTGTGACAAGCAATCTCTGACTGCTTGAAACTCCATTTCAACCAAAAGCTCATCCAGACTGCAAACGCACAGAGGGAGGAAGGAATGGAGGGAGGGAGGAGGAGGAGGAAAAAAATAAATAAACCTCAAGCCTCTGAATCTTCATCCAGACACTGACTCATTCATATTTCAAAATCTGGCTGCAAGCTATGCTGACAAAACACTGTTGAAAGAAAGAATAAGTGCTGAACAAAGGTGCGTACGATCAGGTTCAAGGGTTCACAATTGGCAGACAGAGGCTGTGGAAATGTTACACCTTCTGGGTTTGCAGAGCTGCTGTCAATGCACAATCACTTTCTGCATTTCTGTGGTAATCAGACTTGCTCTCCCCTTTGCCTCAGACTAATATTATTCCAATAATTAGCATACTATTTTGACATTTATTTCCCAGCTGATCTCTCAAATCACATAAAAGTTTTGTGCATTTTTTAATCTAACTTGTACATAGGAGTGTTTTTAATCTCTCTCTCTCTCTGTGTCTCTGATGCTGTGATTTTATTTCTCAGTAGAGATATGTTTGTGTTGCTTATCTCAGACATTGTCTGTATTCATTATTGCTTTCACCTGTCTATGTCATGACCCTCCTAAAAAAGGAGCTTTCTGTTGAAATATGAGCTGAGAAAGTCTTGTTCTTTAAATGCTAAATGTTAAAAGTAAGGAGCAATGAAAATAACAGTGAGTCTGTCAGCATTTTTTTGATATTTAACAAAAGTCTGAGTGTGAAAGTTTATAATGTGTACTCTGTGCTTGCTGCCTCTCAAGGGCAAGATAAGTGCAGACATTTCCCTGTGCTACAGTCTGGTTTTTTTCTTTTCCTCTCTTCTGCAGCAGATGGTAAAGAGAAAATCACTTTCTGCTGGCGGCAGGATGCAACGGGGTCAGGATTTAAGAATCTGAGGTCCACTCTGAACCTGGCCAACTTGACATAACTATTTTGCATATGCAGAGTCCAATCACATGAGGAGGAGGGAGGCAGGATTTGCAAAGCAGCCCGACACAAAGATACTGATTAGATTAGGGATTTTACAGAACAGCAGGCTGGAGTTACACACTACAGCCTGACAACAGACACACACACACACACACACACACACACACACACACACACACACACACACACACACACACACACTGAAACATGTAGACTCACAAAAAGATCTGAGATGCAATCCTTGAATGAATGGAAGGAGGAAAAGACAAAAGACATTATTAATATTGACATTTCAGCAAACCTCATAGAGCACAAAATGCTGATGCTTGATCAAAGACAATCAGCTGAAAAGGACAAAGACAATTTAACTTCAAAATACATTTTTCATCATGTTTACAGCTTTGTCTTTTGATTGCATGGGTTTCAGAGGAGGATGATACATAATTACATGCAAAAATCACAACAGAGTGCTGAAGCGTTCTGCAAGCATTAGCAGAACAAGTGATATGTGAGGAAATAATTCTCTGAGAACCCTCTATCTATAAACAAATGCAATCCATGATATTACACAGACATGATTATACTCTTTATTCTAAAAGCATCAAACGCCAAGCTGTGAATCATTACCAGCTTATGCAGATAAAGATTCTGGTTTATAGGTTTTCTGTGACCCAGTTTAGAAAGATGCACGTTCAGCACGCAAACAAGGGGGCTGCATAATGTGTGGAAACAATAAAAGAAACATAAATATGACTTTAAAAAGGGCAGATAGAGGTGTTCTTAGAGAAGATTGAAGCTCACTTTGCAGGAAAATAGACAAACAACTTTGAAGCCATTTGAATCTACGCCCCCATAAACACAACACCTACAAGGAAGGCCTGTGAAGAATGTCTCTCTAACATATCTCTAACGCACATGTGTGGGTGAAAATTTTGCATGTTTCTGCAAAGCTGATGACTAGCCTCAGGATAAGATTGTGTGTTTGTGTGTGTGAGTGTGTGTAAAGCCACAAAGCCAAACATGCTTATAGCTCTCAACACAATCACATCCAAATTTTTAACCTTAATACTTTTCTTCAACACTGAGGAGGATTTTTTTTTAACTAAATTCTGGCTGAAAGCTTGCAGCCATGTGCTCCTCTGCCTCCATCAGTAAAACCAACCCCATCCAGAAGATCTAAACTCGTTAGGAATCAGCTGTGAATGAATGAACGAGTGAAAGAGTGGGAGTCGGTGAAAGCACTTAGGAGGAGGGAGGTGGAGGGGTTAGGTCTTGCAGTGAGGAGGTGGCTGCTGGGAGGCAAAACTAATTCACTGTGACAGAAATCAGAGCTGTCAGAACCACCATGACCAAGCAGCACAGACAGCAAAAATCCAGTCAAACCCACAGCCGAGGAAAAGGAGGGATGATGGCGGCCTAGAAAGAGAGACGAGGGATGTGCTACATCCTTAGAATAAGAGCATGATGTGTGAGTGTGGGTGTGTGTGTGGGAGGAGGGCGGGGGGGGGGTATAGGCAAGATCCTCTGATTCAAAACGGCTAAAATAAAAACTGAAAACGTAGCAGGAGACAAAAGACCTTGAGTTTCAGACAGACCATCTACACAGGTAGAGGAGCTGGTTTAACTCATAAACACGAGTTCATTTCTAACAACATGAAAAAACCAACACACACACACACACACAGAGGCGAACACTGATTTTCAGTCTCCTGAGACGGCTGGTGAAAGGTTACCGGATAACACATACAGAATTCATGAGGAAACCTCCTGGGTTCTACTAATCTGTAGTAAGAAAAACACTAAAAATTTAATGGAAAAGAAAATTGATGGAATATTGTTTACAAATGGTTGAAAAAAGGAGGAAGAGTGTTCATCCGAAGGGCAGCCAGCGGCTTCATTACTTAATGATGAGAGAGGGAGACACAAGGCAGGTTTTTAAATGACAGAGGGAAGGGAGGAGGGATTGTGGGAGATTAAGTGAGCTCTATGCCGTTTGTAAAACACTGCAAAGCACCACAGGATGTTTGTCGAGCTGCACTCTTATTTGGGATGAAGAGGAAGTCGGTAAAGGGGGGACCTTAAACTTGCTTGGCAATAACGAAAAGAAGTGTATTATCCCTGGAGCGGTGCAGGAGGAGGATCCAAACGGAAGATAAGGATTAGACTGCAGTGCACTGATGGGATACAACTTTGAAAGAAATAGAAAAGAAATTCTCTGGAAAGTTGGAGAGTCATGTAGTTAAGCAGTTTATTTTGGATTTGTGATTTTCTTTCCCTTTTTTCATTTTTTTGGGGAGGAGAAAAGTAGGATTAACTAAGTGAGTTGAAGTGCTCTCTTCCATGGAAGTGGGATGAACTTTCTTGACCTTCGCTTTCATGCAGACTCTTACCAGTCGGTTGTGAGAGATCCGTTTGAAGGGATCTCTGAGAGGAAGCATCTCATAAAGGTGAAGCATCTCCCTCTCTAACTTTTAAACATTAAACTTTTGGAAAGTTTAAATGATGTGGAGCTACAATGATTTTGTTAATTATTAGAGAATGAATCAACAAAAACATATTTTTTCTCATTTCGGCTAGCTACGTCCTGCAGAAAATCACTTGTGATCTAAAAGAGTCAGGGCTCGTTTTTTATGATCAAAAATAAACAACAAAATAATAAATGCTATTTGGAGCCCAGCAATGATTACTGCAAGTAAAAAAAAAAATCTATATATACATTTTAAACTAGCCTGAGGTGTTTAGTTTTCATTAGAACAGAATACATTTCGGGGGTGTAAGTAATCTCTAGTGGTTCCACTGAACATCTTTTCATTTCTTGTCCGAGAGCTCCTGGGAGAAATCAAGCTTGTAATTTTCTTTTCCTCTGCTGAACAGCTCGAAGCTTCAACAACAAAAAAATTAATAAATAAAGAAGCCGTCTAATTTTTTTTTTCTGTTTCTCTCTTGATTCTTGTCTAACCAGGACGAGTTGGAGGGAGTGGACAACTTGACATCAGGAATCATGACCTGTGAGGGACGGTTAGGCCGTCTCCTCCTGGTGATCTGCGTCCTCCGTGGTTCTGATCAGACCTGTCCACCCATGTGTCTCTGTTTATCTGACACAGTCAGCTGCAGCTCCAGCAGTCTGGCTAAGCTGCCACGCTCACTGCCCTCCTTCTCTGTCACCCTTGACCTCAGCCACAACCACGTGTCCTGGCTGGGTCCGAACAGCTTCAGCACGATGCACAGACTGGAAAACCTCTGGATGGCTCACAATCAGATCCGCACCCTGAGTCACGGTGCGTTTCACAACATCTCTGGGCTCAGGCTACTTGACCTATCCTCCAACAAGCTTCACATGGTGGAGCAGCACTACTTCCAGGGGCTGTGGAGGCTGGAGGAGCTCCGTCTCTTTAATAATAAGATCACACAACTAGAGGCCGGCATGCTGAGGGGTCTGAGCAGCTTGAAAAAGATCTACTTCAGCCTGAACCAGATCACACACTTCCCATTCTTCTCCATTCAGGATCACAGCCACCCATTCCTGGCTATGCTTGACCTCTCATCCAACAGAATGACCCAGATTCCTTGGGAGGATGTGAAAGCTTTGCCCAGGTTGGTGCAGCGAGGTCTGTACCTCCACAACAACTCTCTGGTCTGCGACTGCTCCATGTACAGTGTGTTTTGGCACTGGAATCTGAGGGACTACAGCCCAGTTAAAGACTTCATCGATGAGCACGCCTGCAACATTAATGGGGAACCGCGAGCATCTATTCATTTCCTCCGTCACAACCGCTTTTTCCTGAACTGCAGTGTGGAGACAGCAGCCATGCAGCCTGTGACGGTCCTGCTCTCCGACGTGGAGGTTTCAGAGGGGGACAGAGTACGTCTGGACTGCCAAACATCTCTGAGCAGCACAGACCTCTCATTTACATGGCTCTCCCCGAACGGGGGATTTATCACTCAGAGCAGCATTAATGGCACTCTAATTAGCATGTTTTCTAATGGCACCTTAGAGATCCAAGCAGCCACAGTCAATGACTCAGGTCTGTATGTGTGCACAGCTGTGGATGTTAGACAGGCACTGAATGCGACTCGGGAGGTGAATGTGACCGTGCTGTCGCCTTTGGCAGAGCCATTCAACACCGGTTACACAACACTGCTGGCCTGCACGCTGACTTTGGTTCTCATCCTCTTGTACCTCTTTGTGACTCCATGTCATTGCAGAAACTGTAAAAGGCCTGCAGCAGCCTACATTCACAGCACCGTATCATCTGTTTTCCTGTCCTCTACAAAAGACCAGCCTAAAATTGAAACTTTTAAGCAAGTAGCGTTCATCGAGTCTGTGATAAGCAATGAAAGGACAGAATGGATACCTCAAGGTTGACGCTGAGCAAAGCTGTTTTTTGTGTTTTGTTTTGTGTTTTTTTTAATGGAAAAAAGCAATTTTCAAACAAACTAAACCCCTTACTATAAACCGAGCTGTGAGATGTTATCGAGTGTAAATGCTGTAAAGGGAAAAAGAACAAAAAGGGGGTATCTCCTGTTTCGTCCCAAACTGTCTGCTGTAGCTAAAAGGCATCCTGAACAAGAAAAGAGCAATCTTCTCTTCCAATTCGTCTCTTTTCTGTCTCATGACCCAGTAGTCGATATAAAACTTTCACCCGTGGTTTATTACCCCGGCTGTGGAGCTATTATCAGTCCTAGAAATCAGCTAATAACTTCGTTTTTCTACCCAGGCATGGCTCTAAGAGGTATATTTCTTTTGGGATTAGAATGAATGTGGCTCAGTTTTCACATAAAGAGTTTAGCGTGGATTAAAGCTCTAAGGTAGAGCGACTGTATGGACCACAGAGAATATGTTCAGTATCATTCAGAACTACTCAAGAATTGAAATGACAGAGATGCACCAGCTGGATTTGAAGAGGATTTCTCAGCCATTTTGAACTATTTGTAAAAGTTATCAACATTTAGTATCTGACCCGTTTTAGATAGCTCCCTGTACAGCCTCTGTTTGGAGAAATAGTGTTTATGTCCTACAAGACAGTCAAGACTCAAGACTGTGTTGTTGTCTGAAAAAAAATTCAAGAACTTTATTGGTTATAAACCACCCAAAATTCAAAGCTGTTTTTAAAACATCACTTTATTAACCTTTAATCTTCTGACATGATTAGTTTTTAAAAGTAAAAACACAAAAATTATTTTATTGCAGATTTTTAATTCTTACATTCCCACCATTACAATAAACATGCAATGTAAAAACACATTTTTAGTAGAAAAGGATCTGTAAAACTTTGACATGAAAACGGTTTCCTACATTTTCCCTAAAAGATAGAAAAACCTCAAGTTTGATTTGTTGGGTTGATTGTTTTCTAATTTCTTGATCTTGAAAATAAAATTTAGTCCATTATCAGCAAAAATTACTGTATATGGCTCATGATGTCATTAGTAATGTTGAATTTAGTTAGGTTTTATAAATGCTTTTCAGTAGAAGTCAGTTTGTGGTTCTATTTAACCATTAAAATAAAAGCAGAAACATTCTTTTTTTTTAATCAAGTTTTTCTATTTTAAAACAATTTTAATGCATCTGCATTTTTAAGCCTCACATTAGTAAAACTCTTACACATTTTTGTGTCTTTCTGCATTAACAGCCTGTGTTGATGAACCAAACCTTTATCATTCTTGAACTTCGGCTGAGGGCTGAGCAAAACCACTCAGAGGGCCATAAGTGGCCTGTGGGCCACACCTTTGACACCCTTTGCTATAATATATGAATTCATCTCTGTTACTTTATAGAGATTAGAGCTGTTTTAAAATGAGATCAATTCACTCTGGATATTAGTTCATTCAAACAAGCTTTTTGTTTTATAGTTAGTCTGATTATAGTTAGTTTGATGGTCCAACACTGAACTATCATCTGAAATCATCAGTTTTCATTGCATGATTGTTTCAACAGAAATGTTAATAAATTCCTCCACTGACCCCTGGATCAACCGGAAACTCTACACTGGCATTTGTATGGAATTTTACACTTGTGTTCCATGCAAATAACTCCATAAAGCTACATGAAAGCAATGTAAAGGTTTTTAGATTATTTAACATGAACTGCTGAGACATTCTGGAGGTTGGAGTCATTTTAGGATGGCAGAAATAAACAGTACAATGGTCTTGACTGTGTTCAGATAGGTCATCAGTCCTGACAGAGCAGAAGCTGTTCAGGGATCAGTCTAAAACTTTCCTAAGTTTCTCTAAAATTCATATTCTCTCATTTTTATATATTTACCTTTGTGTGAATCAGTATATTTTGTCTGTCACTTTGCTGCTGGTTCACCTGAATCTCCCCACTGAGGAACAGTAAAGGTTATTCTGTTCTACAGAAGCACATTTCAAAATGGCAGAAAAATCAATTTAAATATGGAGCCGTATCTGCTGTATGTTGGTCTATTTTTATCCTTCTCCCTTTTTCAGATTCTGTTCAGATTAACACCTTCTGTTGTAGTTTTGAATTTGAGGTTTATTTTAAACAACTTCTTCAAATGTTTCTGAGCTTAGGCTATAGCTTTAGCAAGCATTAAAAAAAATCTTATCTATTAAAAAACAGCAGTCCCCCCCCCCCAGTAATCCATCATACATATACATATCACATAGAAACCTGCTGCAGTAATCTGGTGGAGAAAAACACTAAATCTCTATTTGTATTCTGCTTATCTGGCAAATGGTGAAGTAGAGAAATCAGGAGTGTCAACAAACCCCCCCAAAAAGCACAAACAACAACTGGGCCGCTCTTCAAAGGCAGCATCTCTTTGATGATGCACAGCAGAGCACTTTGAGCACTGAGGAACAAACATAAGCACTAAATTTGAACTGAAGTGACAAATTTTTCAAGCAGCTCTGATGCAAAGCTACAACGGAGGGGAGAGGGGGCATTACTTTGTCTAGCTTTCTCCCGTTTGTTTCTTTTTCTATAATTCATCTGAACATGCTTGAAATGACAGAATTACACACGGCAACAACAGAGATGAAAGAAGATGAAGAGGAGCTTGAACGCACTGTCATGAAGGAACAGGAGTGTGTGAGACAAGGAGAACATTAAGTTTAGTTGATGAAAAACCCAAGGGGCCACGTGGGTGGCTGAGCCCGAAGTGACACGAAAAACAAAACCTTCAAAGTAAATGAAGACGTCTCTGCAGGTCCAGGCTTTCATCTGGGTAAAGTAACTAAGTGAACTGCATAGATATGTTCAATGTAATCCTCCATACTTTACTGTATGTACAGCATGATGTTTTATTTTAATTCTCCAATAAAATGTGTTTCAAATCAAATTTTCTTATTTATTTGTGAAATTTGAATCAAACACACATTTTTAAATAATAATCTGTGATTCAAATGGAGCATAAAACTGAACACCGGCCTCATTGTGATGAGCTCTAAAGCATTAAAGGAGTTTTTTTTTTTACTATTTAAAAGTACAAATAACTTCTATCTAACTTGTTTTAGATAACGTCCTGAAGGGCCTCAGTTTGGAAAAATAGAAATGATGTCAGAGGTGTCCAGTTCTTCTCCTCAAGGTCCACTATCCTGCATGTTTTAGATGCTTCTCTGTTCCATCTGATTTGAAGTCGCTCTAAACAGGTTATTAGAACATCGAATCACAAGTGTTGAAGCAGAGAAACAATAAAAACATACAGGATAGTGATCCTCCAGGACACCAGGGGTGGACACCACTGATTGACGTGGACTGAGGACAAAGTGTGATGTCATCTTAAAACAGCTTTCATCTCCAACAGCAGATTTAAATAACAATATTATTATTAATAATAATGAATTGGATTAGCTCATTTCAGGGCATCCAGAGCGTTTCACAGATGATCCAATATTCACTCACTCACACTCTGAGGCTTAAAACTGCTTCAGTCTTTCATATTTCACAGCGGCTCATGCAAACATTCTTTAACATTTGCATAAACCGTGTATACATTTTCACATCACATGTATAAACCTTTAAATTACCACCAGTTTCACATTATTTCAGCAGAAATGTTTGTTCAATCCTCCTGAAGTTGACTGCTGAATGTGTTACATTTAGCTGCTGGTGGTGATATTTTCAACCATAAATAATGATATGATTACACATTAAATAACAATGTTATGCAAGATTGATGATAATGAAAAGAATTAAAAGAAACATTGCCTGAATCACTGTGATATTAAGGAGACTGGAGTTTTATGACAGCATGCAGCAACACACTTTGGTCTGACCGCCTTTAGGATGCTCTAAGCTACTTCTCTGAGCAATGGCTTTTCAAGAAGCTATCTACAATGGATAAGATGATAAAATGTACAACTTTTAAACAAAAACTCACTGTAAAAACACTAAAAATCCCTTTAAAAAACTCAGACTAAAACATTCTAATTAAAACTTTAGTTTCAGACATTTTAGAGTGGTAAACAAGATTTAAACCCCTAAACAAAGATTACACAACATGCTGCTGCTATGTGCCTGTATGATGTAACAGTGCTGTTTTTCTGAGCCAGCATACCACAGACAGAAACCTGGTGCAGAGAGTTGGGATCAGGTTTTAGCAGATTACTGCAAGGACCAAAAACAGGTGTTTTGTCAGTTTCTGTGATTTTTTAAATCCCTCTAACCTGACATGCACACAGCTGGCTCTGGATTTAATGTTTCTGATGTGATTTGCAGAGAGGTCAAAGATGGATGACATGATGTGAGCAGAGGGTCTACAGGTGGCCTTGTTATGAAACCTCAGAGTTGATTTAGGGGAGCGACTGCAGCTCAGGCAGCATGAAGGAGTTAGGATGAGCAAAACTAGAGGGATAGCTCTGATTTTTAAACATGGATGTGTTGGAAAGGTTATGAATTATTAATATTTTAGCTGTTGTTAAAACAATCGTCTTTAAAACACCCTCAATTTGCAGAAGCAGAGATTAGATTTTTAGATGAGATTAGACTGAAATGCACTTTGGCTCCGCTCTGACTAGCTGTTAGCATGTCAATGGCACATTTTGCAAAAATAAACAATATAATTTTAAGAGCTTTACATGATTTAGTTTACGTTAATTAGGGCAACTTATTTAAGTCCTGCTAACATAAACACATTATACTGCCTTTAACCAATATGGTTTAATGTCAAATTCCCATTTCTGTTCTACACAAAGCGGTACAAGTCTGTATGTTTCTGCAAATTATCCTGAATCGCTCAAACAAATTACTTCTATGTAAATGAAGAACCCCTTGATGTTTGAAAAGATGTCCTTCTCCCAAGGAAAACACTCCATCAGGCTTCAATTAAGGCCTGCGCTTCCCCTCCCAGATTAATTGTTTTTCCTAGATCGGCTGGGCTCCCAGGGATTCAAAATCATCTTAGTCAAGAATCTAATTACTGTGAAAGGGGAGTTTTACTCTGAATAGCACAAGTTGAATTGCTTTCACTAGTGGATGGATGCTTTGACTGTCAGCATAGGGCTATTACTGAGCTGTCAAAACAGTCATCAGCCAGGAGTGGAGGCATCCAGCTGTGTCAGATACATACGCATCTTTCAGGCTAAGTGACATCCTCATACACAAGCCCACAGGAGGCCCAGTGACACCAAAAAGCCTTATTTCACTCTAACTGGAAACCTACATTAGAATAAGAGCTTGAGAAACACACCAGACGTTCATTTCAGAGCAGACTGTAGATCTTTTTTAGAAGCTAGGTCAGTTGCTTCCAAAAAAAGACCAAAACAAATGCAGACTGTTACAGCAGACAACAGGCTGTTTATCATCCCTCTGAACCTCGGGCCGTGGTCTGCGTTTTTCAAGACGGTGGCATAAAGCTGTGAGACGCCAGACATGTATAACAGAAATCTGGTCTCAGAGCGCTGCGGGGAGCACAGCGCATGAGCACAAAAGGGCCAGTAGGTAAATCATATTTCACTGCAAACAAACAAATGAGTTCACGCAGTGAGAAACCCTGATCTGAGCCTGTCAGCACATTAGGAGCAGTCTCCTGGATCATCCTCTCTGGGGCTGTTATATGCTTACAGTGCTGCAGTGAGTTGAGTTTAGTTGGGTATTATGGGATTTGACAAGCACAATGACTTTGAGTGTTTTAAGTTTTATTTACCATGACAACTTTCTCCACAGCGTTCGCTTTCCTTTTTGCTGCTCTTTTCAATTCTTATCCAATAGATTTATTTGTTGTGACTGAATGTTACAGATACAGGTATGTGGATGAAGGAGCCTTCAGTTTTCCTTTGTTTTCTTTCAAATTAAACCCATACGGGTCAATTATAACCCACTGGCAAAAGCAGGTGTGTGTGTGTGTGTGTGTGTGTGTGTGTGTGTGTGTGTGTGTGTGTGTGTGTGTGTGTGTGTGTGTGTGTGTGTGTGTGTGTGTGTGTGTGTGTGTGTGTGTGTGTTTGCAAAATGTCTCATGAACCACTCAACAAATTCTAATGAAACTCTAATCAGTTGTTCATTGGGTGCATATCTACAGCTGATTAGCTTTTAGAGTCAACCAAAGCTAATCAAAAACAAACACAAAGATGGTTATATTTCAGTCAGTTGTACACATATTGAGCCAATCATTGGTCATGTAGTAGCTGAGAATAATTCACAACATAAATTCAGATTTTGTAATAGTGATGGGATTTATGGCTCTATGAAGGGAGTCGTTCATTTCAAAGAGCTGTTCAAAAAAACTGGCACTTTTATGGGTTTTTTCAGTATTTTGAAAGAAAAATGTCATGTGGAACTATGTTTAGGGACACTCTTTGTTGCAACACCTACGTGTGCATTGTTAATTAGCTTCCCCGATAGAACTGATTGGTTTTAAATGAAGAGCCGGTGTCATTGAATATTGCCTCCCAGCCTCAAACGTCACAGTTAATACAAAAAAAAATAACAGTTCTTTACAAGGACTCGGTTCTCCTCGTTCAAAGTGAAGAGTCGTTCATGAACATCACGTCACTATTATGTAAGATCTTCAGATTTTGACATTAAGTCGACCATTTGTCGTTGGAGTAAATCCCGTGTCTTAGCAGAAAATCTATTGACTTGTTAGATAGATTTTAATGAAACTTTCAGAGAGTAATCATCACACATCCATCTACAACTGACTGACTTTTGGAGTCAAAGCAATTCAAGACGGCAATCACAGCCAGCTGACCTTAGAAACTTCAAAAATGACTAAAAACTCAGTCAGTAATATAGATATTGTTCTAAAATTGGGTGTGGTCATAGCTAAAAGTTGACTCATCACATATTTTGAGCTCTACATATTGTGCAGGACCTTTAGACTTTGACCTTTTAACTTTTTGACTCAACAAAATGATAATGCATGAAGTTGCACAAATTGTTATCTTTGAGATCTGACCAAAATGCCTACAACACTTGATGAGTTTAGGCATAAAAAGCAATGAGTATTCCTTATTGGAATGTTTAGCCTATGATTTAAAAGATGAATTGCAAAAAATATAAACAGCTTAAACAGTTAAAAACTAAATCATCAATCAAGAGACAAACCACTGTGACTGATAAGGACTTTACAGGGTTTCATGTTCCCTGACAGGCATTAGACAGATACAAAAGGCTCATAGGTGTAAGAAAACCAAACGACATTGAAAGGCTTTCTTGTAAAAATGTTGGCATAACAAGAGGTAACGACTCGTGAGACTGCTGCAACACTGAGTTTGGAACAAAATGAATAAATAGGTCCTCCCAGACGCTGAAAATAAAATGTATGCCAGTCTTCCCAAGGTGTGGAGCTTTCACCTCAATAACTGGAGTGATGACTCATGTGACAGACCTTTCATCTTTCCTTACAACACATCCACAAGGAAGAACAGCCACTGTCACGAAGAGGATGGTCTGGGAGCAGAGGTGAGACAGGATGTGAGCGAAGGCTGGTATTTATCCCCCAGGCAGCTGCAGACGAGCTCCTATTTATAACGTAGTGATTTATTATATGTTTAAAGTCTAATAAAAGAGCTAGATTATTGTTTCTGGTCCTCTGACTGGCATTTACATGTTAGATTTATTTTAGATTTAGACCAGACTGTTGGGTTATTTTAGTTATTGAGAGTCTTTGAGAGAAAAGATCCTATTAGGCCTTTAGTCCTAGTAGAAATCTCCAATAAGAGGTTTGCTGTTTCTTTTGTTCTTGGTTTTGCAAATGACAGAATAGCTTGTAAAAGTGTATTCTGTTTTATGCAGAGGTAGCGAGGGAACAACAGTGAAGGCTTCAGTAAAGTACCTTATATTTGTAGCTGAAGTAGATGACAAAATGTGCTCTGGAGACACTTCAGTACTGCTGTTAATGAAAAACTCTAAAAGAATTATAATGAAGTGTTAGCTCTACTCAGCATATTAGCATCTTACAGCGATTGCAGACCTATTCCTTCTCTCTTCTGCTGCACTCCCACTGATCCATCAAACAGAAGAGCTGTTTAAAAAAAGCAAGCCGATGCAGCACCTGATGGAAAGTTGGCAAGTCGGCTTAAAAGCTGTTTAAAAACCACATCGTTTCCCCAGAGATTGGCGTGGAATGAACAAGAACTTAACAGAGGGACTAACAGATATAAACGCTCTAATCCACGTCTACATGTCAATCAGTTACAATAACATTCAAAAAGTTTGGGATCACATGGAAATGTTCTTGTTTTCCATACAAACGAAATTTGTCTGATTAGGAAATTACCTAATGAACTGAATGAGCATAAATGTTTTCTTCCAGTTTTGGAGGTCTTTTCATCCTGGTGAACATTCTAGCTGGTTTATCAAGGTAATCTGATGAGCCTTAACCCCGTGCTTCCTGTAGCATCCCCTACAAGATGGATTAGCTTGATGGAGCCTTCCTCCATACAGTGAAGCTGCTCAAACAACAGCTCAGCAGGGTTCAGGTCCAGAGGCTATACTGGCTGACTGCTTTTTCTTTAAATATTGCTGACACATTTCAGAGGTGTGATTTGGGTCATTATTCTGTTGTACTGCTGTCCACTGGGTATGGTGCTGCAAAATCATGTGATTGCTTTCCTTGGTTCCCTTTCACTCTACAAATCTAAACCTCTCAGACCTTCACACTGTGTAAGAAACGAGCATAATAAAAGGATGAACTTGGATTAGCAGCCATACCAGGAGACTGACAGTTGCTGATAACAGACCTCAATGCAAAAATGTAGACTTTTCTTTAAAAATCATTTAGTTAATTTACATGAAACTGCTTCTCAATTGCAAAAAAAAAGTTTTCCTATGAAAACAGAGATTTTTTCAAGTGATCCCAAATGTATAACTTAAGGTATACCGTGATAATTGTTCATTGTACGTTTCATTTTTGAATCCCACCATCTTTATGCTTATTTTCCTACTCAGCTGACTATAAATATATTTCCTTTTGTTTTATAACTTCTAGTGCAGCTACTGTAGCTGGACTGAGACTTGAAGATGAAACATTTTCACATTAAGAGGAAATGGCACCCTCTGGTGTTAACTGCTAGAAGCTTCAGTGAGTTAATACAATAAAACCCTCACAGGAAGAACATCGTCCCTAATTACTCCATCAATGGTGGTTCAAGAGCTGGAATCACTCAGCTTGAAGTCTTGAAACCTTCAGCTGCTGCATTTCAAACAAACCGCTCAATCCACAGCTCACACAGCGGGAGCATATAGATTTAGAGGACTGCTGCTGCTGCTCCCTGTGCTTTTAGTCATTGTCAGAAAGAAAAACTCATACTACTGGTATATAAAATTTTTTGGACCATAAAATTTATAATCTTACTCATCCACATCAACCCTCTACAGAGGCTGAATTAGATGCTATTTTTCCATTAGAAATATTAACACACTGGTGAGTTTCTGGTTTTTAATGGATTGCTTGACACCGTCAAACCCATCACACCAATACGATTTGAAATGTTTTATTGTAATAGAACTTTGAACAACCAAATATTGTAAAATAAAAAAAGAAAACCAACAGCAAAAGTTAAATTTCTTTCACCACATTTTTTTTTTTCTTTAAAAAAATATCAGGCATTCCCCCCTTGTTCACAAACCGTTTCAAAACTGGAAGAAACACAAATAAAATGGTCAATTCTGAGAAGTTGGAAGGCCATTAATATTTGTTGGCAAATATAAATATAGTGGTTTGGACAGGGTTTCAAATAGCTCACATGGAAAGAGTACAGACAGTTTTTATGACAGTAGGACACCCGGCACTGCCTGTATCAATTTTTATTACTGTAGAAAACCAGAATCCATATTTACCGATTTTAAATCAATGTAATTTATGACAAGGAAATATATACATTCAGCCAGTTCTAAATGTCTCTGTTTCAGGATGTTTGCATCGCCCCGTTTATCAAGTTGATTGTCTATTCAGGGGCATAATTATGAGAATATGTGTAGTCTGTGTAGTAGTTCTGTGGCCCACCCCTGCCTGCTGGGTAACCCCAAGAACAGGGTCCACCTCTAGTCCCATTCCCCAGTTCTTGCCCTCGACCAGGCTGAGGCAAATGTCCTACTGGTTGGACTCCTCTGCCTCTGAAGCCCCCTAAGGAACCAGGAACCAAAGCACCCCTCATAGGCCCATGGTCCATATGTCCAGGGAGGCCTCCTACAACACCATAGCCCACACCAGCCATTGGAGGCGGAGGAAGCTTAGGTCTGGGTATAGAGCCCCCCCTGGTGGCCACTGGGGGGATGCTCACAGAAGCTCCAAGGGTTTCAGTACAATTCAGCTGAGTCCTGCCCCCCTGACAACCAGGAGTACTGCCTACAAGGATTTCCCCAGTTGTAGGGAGGCCACTGGGGTCCACAGGCCTAGAAGTGACCACACTCTGGCTGCTGGCAGTCTCACAGGTGGTGGTCCCCGTCATGTTCCATCCAGCTTCCCCAGGTCCAGTGAGTGTCCTGTCCTGCTGTGTGGGAGTCCCACCAGCACTTTGAACAATGCTGCCCATGTAGCCTGGCTGGGCTGCGTCACTAGGGTCTTTATAAGGGTTGGTGGGGATGAGTGGGGAGGTTCCAGCAGCAGCAGCTCCTCCGGCATCCGACCCATATGTTTGACCGTGCATCATAAGGTGAGGTGGAGGGGGAGGTTTGACCTCCAGAGGAAGAGACGCCAGGTTGGCTAAAGGTCCTGCTGTCGCAAGGATGGGTGGAGTTAGGACTCCAGAAGATGTCGTGGTTGGAGGACGGTACTCCTGTTCTTGAGTGCTGCTGCAGGGTGAAGCGGGATAGGCTGGCGATGCCACATAGCTAGAGGTGCCAGTATAGGAGGACCACGAGGCGGAGGGGCATAGGAAGCTCTGGTGGGTGTTTACAGGAAATCCACCAGGTGACAAGCTGCCGATGTCTGCGGAGGACAGGCCTATCTGGTTGGTAGCTTTGAATTGAGAGATGGCCGTTTTCAGAGCAGTGCACTCCGCCAGAGTTGGAGTTTTCTCAGGGGTGGATTGTTGGTCTGGGAGCGGTGGACGAAACTCCTCCATCTCAGGAGGAGGCGGCAGCAGAGGCTTCCCCTTCGCCTCCATGATCTGCTCTATAGAATCTGACGCAGTTGTTGACTCGCCATCATCAGAGTCTAATGACATGTCCTCCTCTTCTACACACTCATCATTCACTACTGGGAGAGAACAGATATTATTAGAAAATGCAATAAACAAATTCTGAATTTTCTGATATTTGATGTGTGTTGCTGTTCTTCACCAGTGGATGGAGGTGTCGGAAGCTCGTTCTGATTAATGGATCCAATCAGACTGTGAAAACCGCTCATAATATCATCAATGCTCGCTATCACTATTCCATTTCTGGAATACTGCAGGAACATTTCAAATGGTCTCTCTGTTTGAAAGAAAAAGATTTTTCACTATGGAGGAGAGCAGTCAACGTCAGTAATCACTTTATTATCATTTTAATTCTCATTAGGATAAAGAATCCCAGACAAACAAAAGAAGCCAGTATTATAATTATTATTATTGTTAATGAAAACAAACAGAATATACCTGTGAGGAAAATGAGGTGTCGTTGTTGCGTGTTTTGAGCTTGAAGCTTGATCAGGCATTCCAGATCAGGAGCTTGACGGGACACGGTGTCACACTCGTGATATGGAAGGAACTCCACTAGATGTTTCTTCTGATAGATTGTTAGAAGGTTCAAGAGCCCCATGGCATTAGCATTTAACCTTTAAAAAGAAGCACAAATCTTTAAGTGTCTCTGAAGACCACTATGGCTGAATATTTTTGATTCAGTAACTACTCTCTTGAGTAATCTCCTCAGATACCAACCTCCCCAGCTCTTTAAGCTTCTTCTGGGATTTGCAGTGCACCTTCCACTGCCAGGGGTGTTCAGGAGTGCTTTGTTCATCCAAGAACTTAAGCAGTCCTTGCAATCGATCTAGAAAAAGCACACAGGACTGTATAAGTGGAAAAAATAAAAGGTCTTGCAGGAACTCCATTAAAGAGAATATCATTTATCTTTTAAAAATGTGCATTTGTGTATTGTTATCGTCACCGAAGAAGGAGAAATGTCAGTTCAAATTGAAAGAAAGCCAATAAAAAATGTAATAAAATGTCTGCAACTCTGCTCTTGCAGGGAGAGTTTGAGGCATGAGTGCACATATTAAGCTGACTGATGTAGCTAATAGCTTTAAAACAAATAATGCATTTAGCATCTCCTAGTGTGGCAACCTTTTAGAAATCTGACAAATGAAATATGTGCACTGCAGCTTTTATTTCCAAAATTCCCAACAAGCTTCAGTGAGCTCCACTTGTCTCACTCCTGCCTCTACATATTTCACCTGCAGCCCCTCAGACCTCCCTGATTCTCTCATTCTGAAAGAAACTAAAAGTTAAAATGTTAAACTAAAAGTATAAATTAAATAAAGCATTGCAAATATTGCAGCACATCTTTTAACTACTCAGACAACTGGGTTTATGACACTTCGGATTTCAGTTCAGCTTGTTTGTTTTAGCTAAGTGGCATCATAACAGACTCCCAACAGATAAAATAAACCATTAGGTTCATGGATTCATGTCCCATTCCTGAACAAATCCAACAATAATTTATTTTTGTTGCAATTTCGACCAAAAAAATTGAATATTAAGGTGGATTTTTTGGAGCTCAGGTAATCTTACCATCTATAAAGTTTTAAATCAACCAACATGAGATTGTCAAGTTGGTATTTCCTAGTGTAAAACCTACCCTGTGTGATGAGATCCGGGTTGAGGACGAACTCATCAGACACCATGAAGCCTCCCGACACAAACAGCTCATTGTATGTGTGGTTCTTCACATCGTCCAGAGAGTCGACGCCAGCAAAGCTCACAGAGGGCAACTTCTTCAGAGACACCAGAGCTGGGATCTGCAGCGTGACATGACATTTTTGTTTTTACAAATTAAACTAATTAAGACCACATTAATATTTTGGTCCTGATCCAAAAACAAATGTCACATCCCTTAGATTAACATTCAGTAATATGCTAACATTTTAGTCCTGCTGGGTTTTAAGACTCCAAATCAAATCATTTGGGAAATGTCTTGCTGTCAAATTCAATCTGAAGATAAACAAAGGCTAAAATGTAAGAAAGAAGAAAAAAAAAAACAATTATCTGAAGCAACAGGATTTGTAACAAATAGTGTGGCGTTTGAAGAAACCTGATCTAACATCATTGAGTCATGCTAAGATTTTACTTAAAAAAAAAGGCTTGGAAGCTTTGCAGAACATTCCGTTTCTCACTTTTTGTGACGACAGAGTGACAGGACGTTGCTGTACCTTGTGCACATGTGCAGCGATGTCCTCGTTCCTGATGATGATGAGGAGCTTATCCAAACTGCTGCTGTTTTCCAGAAACGTCTGTGGGCTGCACTCACTGTTGCCAAGACTTTTCAAGTACTCCTTTGTGACAGACAGGAAAGACAGGATTGTCAGAAAGACAGACAGATGAATGTGGGCCCCTCTCTTTACATGTTCAAGTCACGAATGAATGAATGAATGCAGAGTGCCGAGGCAGGAACCCACAGGGGATAAAGACGTTAGAGCTTTTCACGTTCCCACTCAGTAAGTCGTTTTGATCATCTATGTGTGTGCAGTTTACTACTACTAGTACTACACAGGTCTGTAGTTTCCTTAAAAAATGTAATTACACCACAAGGTAGCAGTAACATTAGGAGTTATATTCACGTTGACAATAGAAAACATGATAAAAATGTCTGAAATAAAAAGGTGAATTGATGCAGCATAATTAGGCCCTTCAGTTATGTTTGTTGAATCCAGTCACTGAAATGCACAACATTTTAAAACCAATATAACATTTAACAAACAAACTAAATGATGCACCTCTGAATAACATTTTTAAAAAGCACAACTAATTCTTAAAACATTATTCAGAAAAATCATGTGCTAATCTGGTTTTCAGATGCAAATAAGTATTTTTATTTGTTGAGATCTTTGTTTTTGGTCCAAGACATTTTAAAATATCACCTTTGGAATTTTTTTTTCTTAAATGTTTAAAAAATAAAGTTATAAATTTAATTTCTAGAAAGCATTTGTAAATCAGGCCACGATGAAGTCTTGTATTGTACCTTAATCTCCTTGCAGACAGTGCCCTCCTCCCCCTCATCTCCAGAGTAGATATAGAATTTAACCGTATTCTTGGTGACGTCCTTAAAAATCTCCACCAAGCTGGTGAAAACTTCAGGTTTCAATTGACTGATGAGACTGCCGGCAAGCAGATTTGAGCCGGTGCCAGGAGCAGCATTGGCGTTGTGGGCGTTTGAGTCTGGAGAGTCAGCTGTGGTGTGAGAGGGAGAATAGATATCTTCCGTCATCTCTGCTGATGAAGGTTCCGTTTTAGCCTTTGTGGATGTCGTCTCTTTGCTGCTGCTCGTTTTGCTGATCTGAGAGGAGTTAGTGTCCTTTGACAATGAGGGCTCAGCTTTCGTTTTACAAGTGGTGGGTGAGGGTGTAATTGTAGGATTAGCCACAGGGGGAGGTGAAGAGTTGTCCTTGGAGGGAGAAAGTGAGACTGGGATCAACTTGTCCAACTTTTCACACAGTGCTTCGACGTGTCCCTCAATAGAGATGGGGGTGACGTAGGGGACAACATAGCTTGAGAAGCAGGTGTTGGGCTGCCAGGAGGGGCGCAGGGGCAACCGTGGAGGCAACAGCGATGTATAGGACATGTGCCGAGTGTGCATAAGGTTTTTAATGTCAGATGTGAGGCTGTGAATTTCCTGGTTCACTATGGTGTCCAGGCTGATGGAGGGCCGGAATGGAACCTCCTCTGCAACCGTTAACGTGGGTGTTTCTGCCTTTTTTACTTCTACAACTGCAGGCGTCTTTGGTTCCGGGTCTCTTTCTGCAGCTGGCGCAGCCTCTGGCTCAGTCTTCAACTCAGCAGGAGGCTGAGCTGGTTCTGGAGGAGAGCATGTAGAAAATGTGTCACTGATGCCTTTTTAACTGTACTGAAATATATCTACAAGAGAGAAGCGTGTGTTACCTGATTGCTTTGAGGTACCTTCATTGGCAAGGATATCCCCAGATGGGGTGTCTGGGGGCTGTGCTTGCTGTGGTGGGGAGCCCATGCTGAATGGACTACCAGGGCTACAGTCCATGTCCTCCTGAACAGAAAAAACAAGATTGTTTTTTAGTACTTAGCATTTAATTACAAGGATCTTAGACGTTAGCCCAAATCAAAATCAAGTACTTTCAAGGAGAGTTTAAAAATTTCCAGCACCTTACATTACATTACCTTACAACAATACAGTATACTCCAAAAAAGGGTTTTAAATAAAGGCAACTGGACTTATTTGGTTCTTTGAAGACGTTTCTTTATTTGGTTCTTTGAAGACATCCACGTTAGATTTATAGTCAGGCAGAATAAATGGACGCATCATGCCTGAATCCATGCGAGTCAGGTACTCCTGTTGTCCAGTTGCCTTTATTTAAAACCCTTTTTTGGATTATCATGACCTGGATGACTGAGAACCTTCACCAGCATAGTACAGTATACTGAAAACGCTTAGTCTCACACAAATTAACGTTACCACGTACAACTCATTTCAGCTAGTTATACTTAGATTGGATGATTATTAACTTGATGGTAATTTTGATTTTAAGGGTTGATGCCAGTTTCTATTGTTTCTAGTTCAGTTGGGACCTGATGATACAGATTTAGTCAGATTCCAATTTATTTCTAAGAAATAACAGAAGACTGTAAAAAGAAATTCTGACTAACTTGCACATTGTGATTTAAGCAGTAATAATGTTCACATCTCTTTGCGTGAATTAGTTTGAGCAATGATGAGTTCACGGACTGAAAAAAATTATCTGTATTTTAGACTTTCAGACCAGCCAATCATTCTGAATATTGGCCATTTCCGATCACTGGCAGATTTTCTAACGTCCCTCTGGTTTCAAGCACTTTTTAACCCTTAAAGATACCATATAAAAATTCAAGCATTGTCAAGAATTTCCAGCCCCCATGTATTTACNACACACACACGCACACACACACACACACACACACAGACACCCTGTTTGCAGCTGCTCTGATAGTGATAGTACCTGCTGCCCATCCAGCTGACAGTATTGGGGAAACATCTCTATCATGCCTCGCAATTCTTCCAGCTGTGAAATGATTTTTTCTCTTTTGACAATCAGCTCTTCCTGTCCTTTCTGCTTGGCCTTCTCCAACAACTGAAAAATAACACAAATGTTCAAAATGAGATCATTCTTACGTAAAAGGTAAACAAATAAAACTAAACAAAGTTTTGAAAGACACTGGAGCTTTACCTTGTCATTGAGCTCAAAAGCACGCACGATGTTTCCAGGCCACAGAAATAAGGTCGAATTAAGCTCCAAATCCTCTGGCTCAAAGATGCAGACTTCCAGCAGGTACATAAATCTGTAGCGGGCTTCCTGTCAAATTGTAGTTCAGAACAATGTTAGAGAGATTGTGTTTTTATGCAAAACATAAAAAGTAGAGCTTGTCAAATTTTTCACCTTTAATTTTTCATTCAGACTCCTAGTACCCTCTGTTTTCACAAATTTCATGTATTCTTCCATGTGAGCAATGTCGTCTGTGTTTTCAGGAACTTCCAGAGTTTTCTTTTGGATGACTTCAAATTCAGAGCAGATCCTTGTTGCATACACAATACAAGTTCTCGTTAAAATGTAAAAATGTACACTTCAAAAGTCTCCAGTGTATTCAAAATTGATAAAGGAAGTGACCTACAGCTGAATTTGTTCTCGGTGCATAGCAACTAATTTCTTCAGAAGGACTTCAGCATAATGCTTAGCCTTGTTGGCTAGGCCTTGTTTCAGCTCCTCACAGTCCAGATGGACCATAGGGAAGTAGACCTTTGACGAGAGGTCTCTGATCTCCTTTGACACAATATGGAACTTCTCCACATGCTTTAACAACATTGAATGTCATTAGAAAACAAGATTAAACAAGTTAAAACCACAAGTAAGCATTTCATGCAAACAGAATTCATCTTAAGTATTCTTCACCTCAGTGTACTCATCAAACGAGTGTTCCTCAATCAAAAATGTTTCCACTTGATTTTGTGCAGTTCCATTCACAAGCCAGTCATAGATGTTAACTGCAAAATAAACAACAAACATCAGCAATAAAAGTATTATCAGTTGAGTCAGGATTGGAAATGATGAATTTGATTAAAATGGGTTATGGTGCATCACCATAGTCCTTTAAACATTTGTCTGGTCCCTCTAAATGTTCACGGACAGCATTCTTCACAGTGACACGAGCCCAGTCAAGGACCTGACTGGGCACACTGGCATCCACAAATGAAGAGGGATTTTTCGCCAACCATGACTGCACAGTTGGGACTTTCTGTGAATCAGTATGATGGATGTCAGTACTGGATACACATAAGTTATTTTGCAGAAAAATTACCTAAAATTAAACAACTTTACCTGCAGTGNTGTTGTAGCAAACCAGCCTGTATAAAACAGAAAGACTTAAGGAAACTCCCACTGATATACTTTAGTTTATTGTGTTACATTCAATGTTACTAATGATAATGTGCATAGACTACAATTAACATTTTGAGTTGCACAACGACAGCTATCAGTTTAATTATTAAGGCCACATGATCATAACTTCACCTGTTGCAGAGGAGAAAATCCCATTTCATTGTTGAGGGGACATTAAACAGTAAAACTAGAGAGACATTTCTGAAGGGAATGTTAAAAACTGTTTGGTTTTATCCATGCTGACATTTTCTAAACATTCTTATTAGGCCATAACTGTAATTATGATGTAACCATTATCTATTAGTCCATATCCTACTACAGGCTTTTTGATGCTTTATAAGGATATATTTCAACAAACTGCCTCAATATTATTGAGATCTTTACTTGGTGTTTTGATTCACTGAAAAACGACTGATGTTTTTATTGTTCTCTCCTCTAGAGTTGCCAGAGTACAGCCAGAACCAGTCTACAGGTTATTAGATCTACTGTAGAAGAGATGCCAGCTAAAGATAATGTGTTTATTTAATCCAAGTTTAGTTTATGTAAAGAAAAATGTTTCTAATCCAGAGAACTCAAAAAACATCACACTTATAAATGTATTAAATTACAGGAGAATAAGTCCTGGAAAATAACAGTCAGATTAATAATTATTTTATTAGAAAATGAAAATCTGTTGAACAGAACATCTAAGCCAACGTTTTAACTACATCTTTAAAAATAAAATTAAAAACTTAAATATGGAACTTAAAAAATCTGATCTGACAAAATAATAAATCAGGACAAAATGTGTCTAGACTTGTCAAATGACAGGAGGATGCATCAACTGTCTTTTCTCTGTCTCTCTTTCTTCCCTCTCTTCTGTTTTTGGATGAGTTTGAGTCAAAATCATATCAAAAGTTTCTGCAGACATTAATTTATCCGTGAAAACCAGCAGCTGGTGGCGAGTCGCTACTTTTTTCTTTCCTCCGTGAACAGACGCAGCCACAGCAAATGCTGCATTCACAGACCGATTATAAACTCAGTAAATCTCAAAACCCACAATTTCTACACAAAACAATAATGTGGATTCATGTAAAAAAAATAAAAAAAAACCTGTACTGATTTAGTTGCTCAAAGATCAACAAAACGTCCGATGGCGGCGCGAGCATCGACTACAGGTTTAATCAGCTGTTTATGTTAAACAGGCCAGCAGACGTCACACAAAGGAGTTGAAATACAGCTTTTCGTGTTATGGATGAACTTGTTGAATAAGTGAAATGATCAATAGCTTTTTAACCGATTACTCTACGTTCTAATGCCTTAAAACTTTAAACAAACTCCTTCACTTCGTCCTCGTCACCTGCTCCTCTACCTGTGAAGAGCGGAGCGGACGGAGCCAGAGCAGCGAGTCGGAACAGCCCCTCCCATCAGGGAAATGGACCGTACCAAATCCTTGTAAGCAGGGAGGGAGAGGAGGGGGAGCGGTTTGGAGTGGTTTGACTGCCTAGCTGTGCATTAGAGATGAAAATTTAATCATGAAATGCATAACTAATGCTACTAAAATTTATAATAGCCAGGCAGTGGGGTGGCCAGGAGTCTGGCCACGGCCACCCCTTGGTGGCGCCATTCTTCGCTCGACATTAATGAAACAAAAGTAATTAACAATATTGTTTGTTTTGACGTGAAAACTGCTGCAACAAATAACATACAACACCTTACCTGTTGGCTCATTCAGTATTTTCACACATTGGTGTTAGGTGTTTAGCTCGTACCAACTGGCTTACTGGCTTCGACATGAGCGTGTAAAGTTAACGGCACTGTTGTTATGGAAGCCGACAACAAGTTCGTGGCTGAAAGAGGCGGAGCTTCTCTTGCACAGAATTAAAAAAAACGAGTTCTTAATGAATACATTTATAACTTTAGTTTAAAGAACCCTGCTTATTCAATGGCCATATCCAATAAACATTTAATCAATTAAAACAAAA
>SSNR01000445.1:21540-36376 GCA_006937965.1 Callopanchax toddi | reverse complement strand
AGACAGGAATAATACACATGAATAAAACACCAAAACCTCTAAACTCTGATTTGTAAATAGGAGGATCATTCAGAGGTAAGATTACAGACATAAAACAGTTCTCCAATAAAACGGCCTCATGAATAATGCAGGAGCAGAGACTCCGTCAGTAACATGATGGTGAGACAGAGAGCATTACTTACAATACTTGACAACCATCCTTGACTCCTGAAAGATGAATAATGCTTGTAGCTTCTTTTCAACCCGCCCCCGCCGCTCTAGAAAACAAACAGCAACCTTTTAAAAAATGAACTCTCAGCAGAGGAAACAAGTAGGTGGTTCGACTGATACGAGAGAGATTTATGAAAGTAAAAAAATAACTCTCAGGCACCTTTTGACTCAACCATCTGAGCAGAGGACAACAGGAAGAGAAAGCCCCGGTCATACAAGGACTTCACCAGCACCTGTATAAGAAGAGACACTTATGTGTTCATTTGATTTCACACAATCAATTTGATCAATTATTGGTGAACAGAATTTCATAAATCCATGTGCAAACTTGTACAATGATAGAAAGAAATCAGGACACTCAGATTAACCCCAAATAACTCATTTATATCAAAACTGAAGATACTAACATCATTTGGCTTATTTTGCTTTTTAAATTCTAACTTTTTGTCACAGAAAACTGTCCAGTAACACTCACCATGCGGTCCCTCTCCAGTTTGTGCATCAGTGCTGCCAGGCTCCCATTGGTTGTTTTACCTTTTCCTTCCACCACCTCAAACAAGCTGCAGGACATCCCAAACTTCATCACTGCAGAACAAAATAAGCAGCCAGGTCAATTACATACATATATATATATATATATATTTTAAACAGCAGTATTCCAAGGAATGAATCCACAGATGTGTGGTCCAAACTGACCTTCCCGTGATACGCTGTAGGTGTCCCAGGAAAACAGATAAGAGGGGAGTTTCCTCTTCACCTGATCCAGCTGCATGCCCCGATTCATGTCCAACTTCTCAGGCCTGCAGAGGAGATGAATCAGATGACAATTTATGACAAATTCTGCACAGTAGCTCCACACTGCAGGAACAAATTGTGCCTTTGGACCTGCAGAGTTAAAGTTCAATCTATAAAAATATTTTTGCAGCTAAAAAGGACTTTAATAATTAACAGAGGAAATGATTAGGTTTTGCTCACAGTCTGTGAGGAAGATAGGGACGCGAGTAGGACCGTAAACAAACAGGGAACAACTCCTGGCCCTTGTTCAACAGCGGACCACTCCACACGGTGTAGCAGCTTTTCCCTGCAACAGCATCAACAACATATGTCAAATGATCACAAATAAAACCAAACATTTCTTTAACCCAATTTTGGAAAGCAGCATTAAAACATACTCTGTTTTTGTATCAACTACAAGAATTACAGATTTAAGGGTAGCTTTGGTTGCAATAATGTGGTTAACAGTGGTGTTAGTTCAATTACATTAGTAGAAAAAAAAAACATTAAAAATATTTACCTCTGCTTCCTTCAGTAGACATAGTGTTAAACCTGTTCAAAGACAAATAGCATGTGTTCATAGATACAGACACTACCAGTCAACTTATAAACCTCCTAGAAATGTTCGGTCACCATTTCCTGCAGGATATCATACCTGTGTGCAGTCATGGGAGCTGCAGCAGCTTCCTTGCCTTTGTACTGAAAGGAAACCACAGCATAGGGGCACACGTGTCGGGGACGTGCCTTGATCTCGTCAAACGCAAACTCAAAAAAATATTGCTGAAGAACACAAAGGTATGTCAAAGTACTGCACACAATTAAAAATTAATGGCATAACAAAAATAACTGTTTACCTGCGTGAACTCAAAAGCTCTGTACGACAGCAAAGATGTGACCCTGTTGGCAATTTTGGACAAGTGACAGTCAACCTTGGGTGAAGGTTCGATTGCGTTCTTAGGCATGTTCTCATGGATGTGCTTTATTCGCCCCTGAAAAGAGGAACATATTGATTGAGTTGAAGCTTCATAAGAATCAGAACAAAGTGAAAGTAACGTAACGTGAGTAGAAAGAAAAAAAAAACAAGGATGGACTTACCCTCATAACTTTAAAGATGATCATGTCTCCAAACGAGCCCACTTCAAAGGGATTCATTTGTAATAAATCTGAGTATTTGGAAAGATAAACACCTACAACAACAAAACAAATTAATTAGAGCAAAATAAATAAATAAAAAACAGGCCTTTAGAAATAACCTACACAACAGTAACTTTTTGTTTTAGCTGAATCAGTTACTAGTTGTTCTTTACTAGCTTTGGATAAAATGCTGATGTAATAGAAAAATAAAAGTTTTTGCGGCTCTTCCTGTAATTATCAAAACATTTTTGACAACTATTAATCTAAAATAACTCGGCAATACTTACCCACTGAGGGATTTCCAAGTGTCATAATCCTACAGTGTCCGACTGACAGCCCCTTCTCACAGATCCACTGGAGCTGGACAAAAAAACAGAATGAATGAATAAACAAATAAAGCTCAGACATAAAACATAGAAAACACCCCCAGTTCTCAAACTTTTACACTATTTTTTTACATGCAAGTCTCAGAAAGCAGGCTAACCTTGGACTTGTCCGGAAAAAGGAAGCAGTATGACTCCGTGAGTTCTTGTTCGGTTCGCCCCTCCTGCTTCATTTCTCTCCTCTTCTCGATAAACTGGAACAAAAAGTGTCAACAGTAGATGAGTCAAGGTGATCTGAACTTCAACAGTTTAAAGCGTGTAACTTAAAGAGATGATGGCTGTGAAATGTTCTCCTAAATGTTTGTTAACACGTGATTTTACACCATTTAAAATGTTGACCAACCTCCTTTTCCAACAGCTCATTGTGAATCAGCCGGGCCTTGCAGTAGGAAAAGCTTCCTCGGGATGACGAGTCTAGGTAAAACGAGGAGATAATCTTCACAAGGTCCTCAAACTCCCGACTGTCAGGGGGCAAAAACTGGTAGAGTCCTGCACACACACACACATAAGTGAAACAGTGCATTAGCTTGTAGTATTAGCAGCATATTGACCTGCAGGGGAAACCCATCACAGACATGATAAAATCAAGTGTTATAATTAATCTAAACCTGAGAACTAATATCTGTCTTCAAGACGACATTCAAATCCCACCTCTGGAATACATCTCTCTTTAACTTTATATTTTTAGGCTTGAAAAATACATTTTGATAAAAGGGGAAAAATACTTTCATAAGCAACAGTTACTACAATTCAGTTGCATCAGAAACCTGTTGTATGGGTCATTGAGCCTTATCCATGTTTATATTTACATATTTTGACAATCCATGCACATGTTAAATTATCAAACTATCTGGAAGTGACAACAGGAAGGGATAACAAAAATCTGTGGGATATAAGGTCTCTATGTGAGGCAAAAGAAAGGACAAGCCATCTATCATCACCGCTAACTCTGCCTCGTGTTGACAAAATCTTACAGGGAAATATATATATTATAGAAGTGTGGCAGCTTGAAATACATTATGTTAAAGTAGCGAGGCCACTTCCTCTCAACTATATGGATATTAACTGAAGTATAAGTGAAGTCACAGGTTACACTGATGGGGTCAGTGCTGGAAGATGGACAGGGTTTAATCCGAGGAGGGATGCTGACGTGAAGCACAAGTAAATAGATGCTTATATCAAACTGGGACAAGGGGTGGACAGCGGTACTGTAAAACACGTTGGAGGACCGGTGGGGTAAAATCAACCATCATGCCCTTCAATGAGGTCAAACAGACACCCACATGTTGTCAGGTGATGGCTGCAACACGCTTCCCAATCCTGCTGCACTATTCAATCCGTAGTTTACGAAAAGATACAGAATCCAAAGAGCCTTTCAGATGGACGGTCCATAAAAGTGATGCTTTCAGGCGCCTGGAGCGACGCTGCTGCCCGCTGCTAATTTGGTAATCTGAGCCTACGCACCAAAGCTAGCGTTATGTCTACAAACACCACTACACCAATTAAAAACCATCTGTATGTTTACAGCAAGGCTGTAATTGAATTTGAACCTGGAACGTCAGTGGGACTTCTTTTAAGTCAATAAACCTGCAGAACCAACCAGCTAGCTAACAAGCTAACTGCATGCAGCAGCAGAATTATGAAAGCAGTGTTCAAAATAGCAGCGATATGGCACCACCTTTCCGTTCTCTTGTCTTCCTCGGAATTTGAAAATTTCTCCGTGGCAACTCTTCGTTCGATCTCTGGGCTGGCGAAGGAGAGCTGCTACTGCTCCGGGCGTCCGCCAGCATGCTCCTTCGCCGTTCAGGGGCTTCTTGTTCGGGCATTACACCGTCTCTACATCCAGGCTGATCGCCATTTTGGTTGGCTGTGGCCGCTGAATTCTTGTGGGCTTCACTTCCCTCCGGCTGTGAATCGTTAGTCTTGGTACATTCTGAGTCCGTTTTTCCCACCGCGTTAGGATTCAGTGCCATTTTGGGGCACCGTGCACGTAGTAAGGGCAATGTAGCTCAGTCGAATACGACGCCGCTTTACACACACACTCTCCTCCTCACCCAGCCTCCGCCATTGTAAAAATGACGTACACGTTCTTGTCCACCACTGCAAAACGTTGCCGTCACTGTTTACATACAAGAAAATCCACACCACCCAGCGGCCGAAATAGGTACTGCAAGAACCGAAACGGCACGTTTGAGTGATCAGTTGTGAAAGTGAAACTTTTATGTTGAGCAGCGTAGTGTAGCCTAACCACCGAGTGTAAACACGATACAGTTATGCAATAAATAAATAGATATATAAAGTTCACGATAATATCTATTTCCAATTTCCAATTAAAATTAGAATATGCATAGTATAACATATACCTAATAAATTATTAGAACTTTTAAAATAACAGCATTTATTTAGGATATTTTTATTACATTTTAAAAGCTTTGTTATGGCTAGCAAATAATACATTTGAAAAGACCATGAAAAAGGTGAGACACTTTAATTTATCCCCTTTTGCAATTATTTTTTCAACCACAAAGTGGTGCTACAGAGACAGTGTTTTTTTTTTTTTTTTTTTTTTTGAAGACTTACAAATAATCTTTAGGAAAAATGCAACCAAAATAGTCACTATAAAAGAAAGTCGAACTTTCTAATATAACACATTTGTACAAATAAAGCATAAATCAGTGTTATGCCAAAATTATCAAATAGCAAGCACATAAAATGTACTTTTTAAACCACAGTAACAAATACAGAAAGATAACAAGAGCTTATGAGGAACTTATCTGTTCTTACTTAACACTGATACCAGTGACATCATTAAATGTGTTTTCATTGAGGGTTAACCATGCTCCCCCTGCTGTAAATATCAAACTCCTTAAAGCGTAGATAGTCTTTCAGCCTGGGAGGAAGTGGAAGGAAGTTGATAAAAATAGGAGATCTCAAGCGCAAACAACTGAGGTGCTCCCTTATCCGCAACCGACACAGGTGCTTCAGGCTCCGTACATTTCCTGTCAGTCAAGACATGTCAACAAAAGCAATGAGTGCACTGAAGGATACAGTTTTACTGACAAGGATGATAATTCAGCCATAATTGATAAGGCATTACTAAAATTCTTACTTAGAATGTGACAGATTTCTGGCCACTGTTTTTGCTCTTGCAAGGTGTCCTTCAGTTTAGGGCAGAAAGAAATGTGGTCAGTGTAGTCGAGCATAATGCGCACCACCTGGGCAGTTAATCAATATACATACATATACATACATATACATACTATACATATATATATACTATACATACATATATATATATATATACACATTCACATTCAGCCACAGTAGAATATAAGCAGCAGTCATTCCAACAATGGAAATCTAACCATACTCAGAATACTTACAACTGTTATTCCAAAAGCACATGCCCTTCAGAGAAATAACAGTATTCATATTTTATCACAATCTAAATACAAGCATAGAGACTTATGCCATACAAGCTGTGTAAGGCTTTTCTCAAACATTAAACTTAATGAGGTAGCACAGGAAATGTCAGAAAGACAGCAACAAGACCTTTAAAGTTCAACAGTAAAGCATAAAAATTTAAAAGACGGACCCACCACACTGACAATTCAATTTCTTAAAGAAATCAATGTGCAGTGTTTACCTTAAACTGGCTGTGCTCCCTTGTCACACTAGTGTAGCCAGTGGGCCTCTCAGGACACACACATGATCCAGCTATTTATAGCTCCTCCCCAGCCACAAATATCAGATCACAGGGTTTCACGACTAGCACCTAGCTTTGACCTACTAAACACTGAAACAACCACTAACAGTCACACCTGTAAATTAATTTAAGCTCATATTATATTCTTCACAAAGAAACAAAGGTAAGAAACAGCAGTTAAGTGTTAGAAGGAAGCAGAACCCTCAATCAGGTGTTTTAGCAAACCTATTTAGGTTACAACTCTTTGCTAAAGGTCTTCCTGGTTCTCATTTAAGATACACTATACATCTAGTTTTAGAAAAACATTTTATCATACTCATTTTACATCACAAAAGCCATTTTACTGTCATTGTATCCTGAAGATATCTGTGTAAACATCCAAAGAGCCATGTGACAGAAGTCCTGCCAGGAAAGTGTTGTTACTCCTAAAACCAGTTTCAGCTGACTTGTTCTAATGCATTGATTTAGTAATAATGTAAAACAGACTCACGGATGAACATGTTTTTATCATGCTTGTTCTGTTTATTTAATAATAAAGTGTGCACTCTCTTGACATATTTGTGTCATATAAACAACCTGTTCGTTGTCATTGTCATCATGTGCTTCCAAAACATTAACTTTTAAAAAAGACAAAGAAATATAACTTGTAGCACACCATTCCTTGCTTTCGTTATAGATATGCTCTAAAATTAGTCAGATGCATTCATTTTATGTAAATATTGGATCTCTTTAGAACAAATAGTGAACCCAAGTAGCATTGTGGATGGTTTGAGTCTCCAACTGTGTGTTATCTGATCTCAGTCATCAAGCTGGCAGAGCAAGGCTACACCACGCTTAGTCCAGTGCTGCGGGCGTCTGCTGGTGGGCAACATCATGGAAATGACAAAATTTGTGGAGTGGCCGGTAGTAGAGAGCGTTCCCTTCCGCTCACTGGTCTTATAGAGAGGGCAGACGTAAACTGTCTGGGATTCATCAGCATTCTTCTCTTCAGCTATTAAAAAGTAAAGGACACAGTGAAGCAGAGAAGAAAACATTAATGCAGCTCCAAGAAGCACTTAAAAATGACTGGTTTAAATTGCACTTTTCACAAACATGTTATACTGGCAGCATGTAAAGTCCTACTCACTGGGTTTTATCCAAATGATTGGCATAGAGTCAAAAAGTACTTTGGGGTGCTGCTCAGCTAGGACTCCACTGAAGATTAAGAAACAAAAACATAATGTTTGTTTGCATTTCACTGATGTGTAAGAAAAAAACAACAAGAACACTACACACAATTACAATTTCCAAAACTATACATTTATAAATACAATGTAATACAGACAAAATAGAACAGAAACGTATATAAAAGTTCTTCAGATTTATATTGTGTAAATTTGCATTTTAGGATTTTGACTGTGAAGTTCAAAGAGTCATATTGTGATGTACTTTGCAAATCACATGGAAATTATGTACACAACATAGCACATGGCCTTTGAACCTCACAGGTGGAACCTGTAAGGAACAACCTTACCTTACCTTGGGTGTGGATAGTGTGTGAACACACTTTACTGTCACTTTGACAATGGTGGCTGTTCTGTGCTTTCCTGATATGCTATCTACCCACTTTAGCTGAATGAGCAACTGCCACAGTTGTCGGTCAGTGCATCTCGTGATCTCTGGATAAACGACTACTTGTAAGGCAGGCTGTGTTTTTTAGATTTTTTGGGGTGATGCGATAGTTGGCACCTCACTAGTGTTAAACAGAACAGTTTTTGTCCATTTCTGTTCACACTGTATATTACAGAAGATCTTCAAACAATGCCAGTTCAAACCTGGAGATGTTTGATTCAGTGAAGAATGGGAGAACATATTATGCTCCAATATGAACAATCAGTCCAACCCTTAAGGCAGATGAGCTTCTTTTCCATTTTACATCTATTAATTTAAAGTGCTGGGTAACGTGATAAATGAACACAGTGCTGCACATATTGTTTATCACATAAACAGCACACCATATCAATTATTGGACCTGTTTACTTTTCTCTATGATGCGTTTATATATCTTTATTGTGCTTAAACTGTCTTGTTCAGCAGACGTGACATTATGTTTCTAATTTTGTTTTGATCTTACACATATAGTAACTTTACTATTACATCTACCTTTCTTTGTCCCATCGAGCTCCATCAAGAAACAGCCCATTAGTGTAAACACCATCCTCAGGTTCTGTTTTTGATGTAACAACTGGAAGAACCTGAAAGGCAAAACAAAACTTTAGGTCAGTTTATTATCACGGAAAATGAAACTTTTTAATGTGGAGACAAAATGTATGTTTTTTTAAACCTCAAAATCAAATCTTAGCAGATCAATAGGAACGTGGTATTTCCTGGCATAGTTCTGCATAGCTCCAGTTAAGAAAGCCTGAGTGAAAAAAAATCCAGACAGCCAAAACACACTGGGCTTTCTGGTTTCATACCAAACCTGCAGGCACACAAAGTGAAAACAGAGAATGAAAAATATGTAACATGCTTATACTCCTTGTCTAAATGAGACTTGTGATATATTTGTCTTATGAGGCCATAGAATTTTCTCACCTGTAAAAACTTGAGCCTTGAGAGAAAGTCATTTATGTAACTACCCAGAGGCTTGAGGCTTGGGTAAGAGCACTTGGCCCATTTTTCTGGGACCCTGCCTACGATTAAATTGCCTGCAACTGCCTCCAGCTCTGAATCCATCACCACCAAGCCCTTAATAGCTTTCAGGAGGTTCTGTAGACTCACACGAATAGTACTACACAACCTGAAAAACCAAGACAGTAGTTAAAGTTGTACAACCTGATAATGACTTAAAGTTAATAACTGATCTGCTTCTTCTTACGTATTGTAGCGCTCCATCTCTTGAACAAGAACTGTGTTCATACTTTCTTCATAGAGCACTGGGAACTTCAAGAGAGCTGCTTCGGTGTCGAAATTAGATGGAAGCTGGAGAGATCAGCAAATGTCAAACATACAATTCAAACTAGAGTGAAAGTTCACAACAAAGTCACCTCAGGACACTACATAAAACAAAGTGGTCCAATTCTAATAACTTTTTTACTTTTTAATAATCATATAAACTATTTTGATTTTGTCATGTTTTTTAAATTCTATTGCATTTTTGTGCCAAAGACTTATAATTTTAGTAAGAAAATACAGTCAGAAAAAAAGTCATGCTTAAGTTATCAGATAAAAACAAAGGTATAAAGTTCTAAGCTAACACTAAAGGCATAAATATGTTTGACCAAATGGTAGCACTGAGTGATAAATGAAAGGACTCTCAAAAATATAATATCAACAGTACAAACAGGAACTTTGGTATATACCTTGGTAAGGATGTCGTTTGATATATCGTACAGGGTGTGGTCACTCCCAGAACTGGCCCCTCCCTTAGCTCCCCCACCCTGGGTAAGTAGCAGCGAATCAAACAGCATTTTTGTTTGCTGCAGGTCTTTCGAAGTGTCAGCATTTTCATGCATCCCAAACACCTCTGGATACTGGCTTAATGGAAGATTCTAGAAAACAAAAAGTTATTGGTACTCAGAAGTCATAACAGGAAAATAAATACATCTTTGTGCTTTAGAAGGTTATTTTTATTACCTTAATGAATAGAACATAGTCTTCATAGCTAGACTTGGGTGGGACAATGTATCTACCACAAGGTGAGAGAGGGTAGTTATAGGCCCAAATAACTTCCTTGTTGTAGAAATCGTCCAAGATGGTCATCAGGAGCCGCCGGTCCCAGTCATCTGTCACACGTCCGCCGTAGTTACACTCTCCAGTCAGATATGTTATGGCCTCCAGGGGCACCTCGTTGTATTCATTTATAAAAAGCTGAAGATTTAAAAAAGAATTAAATACACTATATTTTTTGTGATGTATGGGAACTCTACAACTGACACTTTCAAGAAATACCTGAAGCTGCTTGATGCTTATTCGAAGGTCAGACTCATTGAAGCCATAAGGAATATTCCAACCCAGAGGACCAAATTTTTTCCTCTCCTGTACAAGAGCATGGAAGAAGCACAATCCAAACAGGAGCTTTTCCCAAACCTGGTGAATAAATCCAAGAGTCACAGAACATCCTTGGTGTGACAGAGTAATTTAAATAATACATGTAAGCTGAACTCACCAGCTCCTTATTGGGACAGTTATTGAAGAACTTTTGGTCAGAAATGGGATCTGACAAGTAAGACTGTAGCAGGTTGAGACGGAGTCCTGTAGGAGGCTCATTGGTCATTTTGACCCCATTCTGCAGGATGGTGACTGGAAACTGATTTCAAACATAAAACTTGTTTCTATATGTTGTGAAATACTTGTGTATAGTCCTAAGAAAGCTTCAGTCTAACAGCCTAAAGTTGTTTTTTAATACACATGTTAAAGGAGGTTTTACCTTGGATGAAGGATAACTTGTCAGCCAGAGGCGGAAATCTTGGTGGCATGTTGTCAGGTTGAAGTCCTCACAGATTTTCTCTAGAGTGGACATCCACGAAACAGCCAGGTGACAGTTCTGCAAACAGACCCACGTTCCATCCTGCATAGCTGTGGATATCATTTTAGCAGCTATGGGCCCCTGGCCCTGACCCAGAGAGATAGACTGAAACTTTGTGTCACTCATGTTCCTGTCACTGGCGAACTTCAATAAACCTATGGAGAGATTTTATTTTTATTGACTTCCATTAGAAGTACTGTATTGAAAGGCATTTTGACAGTTGCACCAATGTTCAACATGAAGGACTTACTGGCCATGGGATCAGCTCCTGGAGAAAGAACAAACACAAGTGGGATGGTGCAGTTGGAGTCCAGGTAGCTCTTACTCAAGTCAAAGGGGGGTGGCTGGACAAATTTCTTCCCCAAATTGTTGGTCACAAACATAGTGATGGCTGGAAGTATCTTATCAGGTCTGAGACAGCGAACAATGATTATTTTCTGCAGGTTACTGAGGCGGTCACACCACGGTGCAGGAAGATCAACGGTGCACGGCTCTTTGCTGTCATATATAGGCTTAAAGTCACCGGGACTCTTGATAAAAGCCTCACTGTGAAGTAAATAAAGTTAATCCATTGTTTTAAAAAGTACATCACATTGGAAAACACCTGAAATGACCAGAAAAAATATAATTTGGTGGAGTGATTATTGGTTTTTACTTGATCCCCTTTAGGCCAGGCAGGTCACTTGCTCTGCAGATTTCATCCCAGCTCTTGTCCTGTAACCAGCTGGGGTCTGGGTTAGGAATGGCGTTCTGCAGGCCTACACCCCCAGTCAGCAAAAACATGAAGTCCGGGTATTCAATTTCTCCTTTTTCTCTAAAAGAATGTATTAACAGAAGACCAAATGAACATATATTTTTGAATGGGCATGTGCATGAACATTGAAATAGCTTGAGGCTAGAACACTTACAGCAGCAAATTGCAACATAGAAGGAAGGAGAAGAGGAGTTTGTCCTTCTCAAAGAGGGACCGACAGACATTGCAGTACAGGTCATAGGTGAAGTGATCGATTAAATATCGAAGTCTCCTCTCCAGAAGCTTGGACTTGTTACTAATGAATAAAAAGCAAAGCACAAAAAACTTCAGACAATCAATAATTGTTGACTTTCTTTAGAATTTTTATATGCAGCAATGTCTTAGAAAATGTAATAACTTGGCTTCCAATAATGTGTTTTATACATATTTTTAACATGTATATCTTTCTTTATATTTGATGTAAAAACTGTGAATAACTTGCACTAAACTGCCGGTACGATCTGAGTCCTAACCCATTTATCTCGGTACATTTCAGCTTTTGTGGGAGAGCAAACAAATCTTCATGAGCATTACTCACCTGTCTTGAATCGAGTTAATGTAGATGTTCACAAACCAGCTGAGAGAGTACTGGTACATAGGGTCTATGTTGGTCAGATCAGAAATACTGAAGAACAGGATGGAAGAATGTTTGGCAATAGGTCTGTAACCTTCTCTAGACTCAGCAATCTTGATCTCTGTCTTCTCTGCAATCTTAAAAAATAAACAAAATGTTAAATTACCCTATAAATGACAAATCAAATTCACATTTTAGTGGGATTTTTATAAATAGTCTCCACCTGCTGTTTCTTGGTAATCTCCTTAGACATGATCTTTGCAGAGTCTAGAATCTGAATAGCACTCTCATCCTCCAGGATATTTCCCTCAGAAGACTGTAGCGTTTCCAAGATTTTGTCTTCAATTTCCTTTAGCTGCCTCTTATTGTCAGCTGACTGCAGGATGAGTGCATTTCTCTCCTCTTCCAGTTCTGGCCTGAAAAAGCAGAAATAAGTGGGTGGTGGTACAAGCAAAAGCACTGTATTTAACATATTTAACTGGCATTAGAAAAAGACTTTTTCTACCTTTCCTTTGCAACCACAATCCCCAGCAGCTGGTCCTCCAAACCCTCTGGTGTGATCATAAAATTAAGCAAGGACACCTTGGTTGCCAGTTCTGGTAGGTAGTGTGGGTTCCTGAGCTTGGTGGTGATGTAGAAACGGAAATCCGCTGAGTACTCAATTACTCTCTCACCAAGCCGGATGTAGTCTACTCCGCCTAGGTAAAAAACAAAATGTGAACTTAGACATTTCAGGGTTCCATTTAAAGTCACTGTTAATATTTTGGTAGCCTCTCACTCAGTCACATTTACAGCACCTTGTTTGAAGGTTTGTTTTAGCAGCAGTGGTTCCAGAGAAGGGTCCAGCTCTTCTCCTACATTCTCCAGCAGTAAAGGAGTTCCAAACTCAATGCAATTTTCTAAAGTTCTCACATAGTCCCCATCTGTTAACTTGATAATGCTCAGGTTATTCTCCTTCTCTGAATTCTTCACCCACTTGTTTGCTTGACCTTGGGGGTCAATCATCAAAGGCCTAAAAGAAGATTTATAACAATAAATGTTTTGTACAAATTAAAACTAACTGCAAATGTTTAAATGAAAACTGAAATATTTTGAACAGTCATTTTCAGAGGACTTTACCATCTACGTGAATTACTGGCAATGACACCATTGTCAATAGAGAATGAGTCACTGGGAAGGCCAGCAATGTTCCAAGCTCGAATTTTTATGGGATCACCCAGGGTTTTACTGAGAGAGAAGTCATCTGAGCATGGAATACTCTTAGACTATGGACATATATTTGGAGAAAAAACAGATAATAAGCAATTAAAAAAATGTAAGTTATTTAAAAAAGCTACAATTAAAGGGACAAGAGAAGAACTATTACCTGGCAAAGACTGGTCCATAACTTTGTGCAGTCATGCCTGAACCCAACAGTAAAAGCCCCCAAGTAGGCGATGACACCAGCAGATATAAGAACATCCCCAGTCAAAGTGTCATAGGTGTTCTGCAGGTCATCTGCTGCTTTTGACCATCTGGGTAGAGATTAATCAATTTAGTAAAAAAAAAAAAAAGCATGTTTCTAGTCTTATCTAATTGAATTAAAGTAATCATGACCTGGTCTTCTCTCCACCTAGACCACCAATAAGCTTTTCAGCCCTCTCCAACTTCTTTGCACACGTTTCTACTTGGAGCTCCAGTCGGGCCTTCTTCTTCGTTTCCTTCTCAAAGGTTTTTTGCAGTGAAACAACGTTGTCCTCAACTTCTTTTAACTCAGCTCTCTTCTGCTCTACTAGGGCAGAGGCAACAGTTTGGGACTCCTGCGCCTCTTCAAGACTGGCTTTTTTAGGGGCCACAACCTAAAAACAAAGGGAAAAAAAAAAATATATAGAAACAATTGAGAATGTATGTGCAGAAACTGTCATTGGTACAAGTCACAAAAACATCTAAAAATACTGCACCTTTACAACTCTGTCATAGTGCTCAGTTGCTTTAATCCACTTGCACAGGCCTTCTGCTGCAGAGGAGGCCTTAGCTACTTTGCTGGGGTCAAAGTCAGGATTGGTCATGTACTCATTACGAATATTCTGCATTATTTGGGCCTGCAAGTCAGAATTTTAATAGATTAGGTCAAAATCAAATTATTTGTTTGACTTTATGTTTTAATGATAACATTTCCCTCGACACTCACAGAAATGTTGTCCTTGTCGTAGTGCTTAAGTTTCCATAAAAAGTTAGGTTCACCCAGTAGCTTCCTGCTTGGACCCCAATAATCTAAAATCTATACAACAACAAAAAAAAATCCATTGTAATATCATAAGTTATAGGAGCCCAAACAATGATGAATATTTGTTGACATTATGTATTGACTGTGTTTCAGTAACTAAAAAATGTAATTATTTTTGAAAGATATTTTTACACTCAGTCTAACCTTTTTCCCAGTCCCAGCAGGGTCAGCTATTTTATCTGGTTTGATCTCCATCATCACACAAACAGCAGACATCACCAACTTCACTCCTGCTGGTGGGCTTTTCATTGATTTCACAATGGTGATATCAGAGGTCTAAAATAAGACAGACCGTTTTCCTTATCCTTCTACTGAAATGCAATGATCTGAATAAAAGTATAAAAATATATTTTCTAAAGCAAAATACAGTTGAAGAGTTCTCACTTTTAACGTGTCCAAGGCAGCGATTGAAGCCTCCAGAGCAGGGACGACTTTGGCCAACTCCATCTTACACTCATTCTTCAGAACCAGAGCTTCACTAGCTTTTAT
>SSNR01000445.1:7586-18045 GCA_006937965.1 Callopanchax toddi | reverse complement strand
CCTCAGAGTCTGGGTTCATGTAATCACCAAAAAGAAGATTTTGCATGTCCTCTTCTACCAGCTGAAAAGAAAAAAACATGTATAGTACAATAGACATGTACTGTATACCTGTATTCTTCCCTGTCCTCAAGATGTTTAATATGTTAATACTTTATTTAAAGCAACACTAATTAACTTTCCTGTGTAGCCCCCTACTGCCTCTACTGGTTAAAAGTGGAATTTCAACTGTTGTAAATCCTCCCGCAGAAGCCTGCCATTGCTCCCGCCGCTTTTCAGCTAATGATGTCCCAGACAAGGTGTTGTATTTAACATTTTTTTTAAGTATGATTATGTTCAGTTCAGAAACAACCTCTCTCTCTGTTTCTCTTGCTCTCTTTCTCTGCTGTCCGAGCGTGACTCAGTACGTCCAAATAATTACTCAACCCAAATCTGACTGGACCCACTGGGCTTCGGTTCGGATCCTACTAGCCGGGAAAAGCCCCATGGAGGTGTACTCCTGTGTAGATGTTTTGGTGCGGGTCACGCGTCACTGGTTCCAGCGGATTTATTCATTTATTTGCCTGCGAGGTGGTGTTGGAGAAGTCTTATTTTTCAGAACATTCTTTTCTACAATATTTCACCACATGGTTAATAGTCAGACTGGTTAAACTGAAGCTGAAACCCATCACTCCTCCCCGACCATTGCTACACCTGGTAACTATGGCCGTAAAGCAGGTAGTATCACCATCTAGGAAACCTACCTGCCCCTCAAAACTGTTTAGTGCGGTATCTGGTCAGTAGAGGGGTGCAGGGCGTAGGTGGCAAATAAGAAAATGGTCAAGTTTCTAACTCAAATATCAGTTAAAGCAGCAATGTGGATTACTTTTTCTATGTATCAAAGTTTTCTAAATGTTTTAAATGATATTGCAGGTCTAAACTATGATCTATGGGTAGAGTTCCACAACATATGTTGGTCTTCTGAAGACCCTCCTTCCTCCTATAGACCCCATTGCATTCTTTCTGACCGGCAATTTTTTTCAGCCAATAAAATTCAAATTTCTGCATTGTCGGTTTTCTTTCAACATGCACGTGCTTCAAGCAAACCTGTAGCAGTAGGGGGCGCTCTCGTACAGGACTCTCCATGTCTTTCTCTGTTTATAGCCTCAGCCGTTCGGAGACAGAGCTAATTTCTACTAAATAGTTATCCATTCCCTGGCTACTGAGGGAATATTTTTATTTTTAAACATTTCACCTCACAGCATGGCAAGGCTTGCCAAGAATACGCGTTTATTTTGGTCAAGAAGTTCATTCAGGACCGAGTGTTTTCTTATTTCTGGGTTCTCAGTCCAGCAACAGCTCACTGCTACAGAGCTACGTATCAGAAGCACAGTAGGGACAGACAGGTTCAGACCCTTGTACAGTGTGAGAACATGATTTGTGAACTGTGAGTGATTGAAACCTACAATGTAATCATAGAGCTGGAGTTGCACAGTTTATGCCCAGCTTACAGACCGAAGTAATGCGCCATGTCAAGGTGTTTTGGGAGAAGCAGTGGTGCGTTGAATTAAAAAACTGCTCTCTTGCTGAAATAATCCACAGTGCAGCTTTAAATCAGCTTTAATGCTCTAGCTTAAAGTGTAAAAACTACTTATTGTCGCCTTAAATCTAAAATCAGAAAATCCCTAAACAGCTCCATACATCTACAGTTCACAAACCAATAATTATGATACAACAATGCAGAAAAATAAATTTAGGCTTACTTTACTGTCTTGTTTCAGATGTTCAAAGACCTGGTCAAAGGACACCTTGAAGTGATTTTCGAGGATGCTGTTCATCAGATTGTAGAGCCACGCTCTGTCTTTGTCGTCCACCAGACGGTCATAGTACACACGGAAGACCTCGTGGACAAACAACCGTATCATAGTATGTTTGTTTTCCAGAGACTCCTTCTTCAGCAGCAGGCAACCTTGGATGACACGGGAGAAGTCTCGCAGGTTGAAGGTGTAGTGAGACTTGGCTGGACTTGGAAGCAGGTTTTCTGTGGCTTTTTTGTACACCTTTAAAACATGAAAATTCATGAAAAAAGAGGATTTAAATATTACAACAGATAATTTAGAACAAGACAATCGCTATAAGCACAGAACACAGCTAACTGATTTAATAGAGTCATAAGGATATTACTTTGAGTCCTTGAGGAACTCACTTCCATTGTAGCTGTCACTATTTGGTTGCCAACAGTGAAACATTCAGGAGGAAACATGTTGTTTTTCAGATAGAAGTCCACAATTTTGGAGAAAATCCAAACCATGGTGTCATCACTGAAGGGATTTATACTAAAAATGTTAAAATGTCGCAGAAAGCGAGACGTTACTGCATTCCTTCCACCACCAGGGGGCCTCATTGCTGATATGAGCTGGAGGTCAACAAGGCTGATCTTGGATGTATCCTTGAGGTCATACCTGCCAGAGCATAAAGACTGGGATCTACATCTTTGATAAATGTGTTTAATAAATCATTATTTTGAAAACTTTTAAATTGCTCTTTAATAGAAGATGATTTACCAGTTTCCATGGTCTATGAACTGTCGGAGAAGCTCCACAGGAGGCTGTGCTCCAAATCTTTCCTGTGCAGGCATGTTCACGTCATCTACAAATATGACATACTTTCTCCCCATGGGAGGACCAAAAACACCTTTCCTTCTCTTATCCAACCTGGACATGATGATATTCTGAAAGATACATTAAGCACATTATAAATTATAAATTACTGAAACTATATTTTGTTTTTGTTCAAATCAAGTTTTATAGTATTTATCCATGTTTATGATTTCCTCAAAACTTCTAAAATTGTATATTTTATAATTAATAAAACTAACCTGTGTCTGGTTTGCATTGGTTCGTGCAGAAAAGTTTATGAAGAAGGGAAGAAAACTGTCTTTGTCCAGATGATTCATCAGTTTCTCCTTCACATATACTGACTTCCCAGTGCCAGTAGGACCAACAAACAGAGGAGGACTGAGCAGCACAACAAAACACACGTAAATCTTCTTTTGGAAGGATTATTGTACACATAAATCAACACATGTTGAATACTGTCGCATTAAAAAACTCAGTTTGGACATCTAAGCTATGTTAATCAATGCATCTTTAAACTTTGACAATACTTACACTCCGTGGGTGATGCAGAGGTCCATTAAGTAGGTGTAACGAACTGTGTCTATAGTGGGAACAATGATTTCCTGCACTTTAGTGTTTTTGTCTCCCAGGCTGATATTTTTAATTGCCTCATTCCAGTGAAGCCATTTGCCTTTTCCATTAAACTACAGACAAAATTATATTTTGATTAACTGAATGACAAGGAGTAAAGATTTTTCTGAGTGATGTAGTAAATAAATACCTCATAAAAGTAGTCATACACCAAGCCTTTCCCATTCAATGGACACTCCCATTTTCCTACTGTTGTGGGAATTGGATATTCCAGTGTTTGTCCTGAAACTGTTACCATAAAGAACTCACTAAACTTCTCTCTGCTGTCGGCATCACAGGCTCCACCCACAGACCAGATCAGAGAGAATGCAAAAGCAGCCTGCAGGCAAGGAAAGAAAACTAATCACTTAACTAAAAAGTCAAAATAAAGATAAGAATATGTAATTTTTGAGGGGATAGCTAAAGAAAACTTTTTGTGTCACCATGATCCAAGTGCGAATATTTTCATCCTCAGGATTTGTCTTTACTGGTTCAGTGAGAAGCATCTCAAACAATCGACACAAGGACATCACAGTGTTACTGTTACTAGTTGGTATGACTTCCTGTGAACAAACCAATAATTCAGCATCAAAAATCTTCCATAGTTTCAGTATCAATAGAAATGTCCAAATATTCAAATAACATTTATGCATGGAATTGGGGGTCACTCACTCTGCAGTGTTTACGTAGATTTTTAAGAGAAGGTGGTAGGAGCCAGTTGAAGAGCTCTAGAAGTAGAGAGTGGTTGTCTGGCCTCTGCAGAACTTCAGGAAGAGTGTTCATCCAGGAGATCACCAAAGGCTTCCAGCCCAGCTGAGATGGTTCCATGTAGATCATACCACACCGACTGACTGTGGCAGGCTGTAATTACAGAAAATACTTTAAAATAATATAAACAAGACGAGGTAATCAAATACAGCATTAGGGTTAGGTTTAAAACATTTTAAATTGCAATCATTTGGTTAATAAAAGTGATTGAATTTGCATTAAATTGTACAACCTGCACACATTCTACTTACAGAAGCTTGTGACAGATCCACAGTTTCGAAAATCAGACTCATCTGGCTTGACATCTGAATTATCTCACCACTCATCAGGCACAACTGTAGATGAGTACAGGAAAAAAAAAAGTTGCTCAATCATAGAGAACATGTAGGTGTAAACAGTAAACATTTTACTTAATGTTAAGTACTTTTTTGTTATCATCCAGCACAGTGTTCATACTCTCAATCCAGAGTGTATCTATTGGACCGTCAAACACCACCCACTTGCGGTCTGGTGTGTCAGCTAATGCAAACTCACGAAATGTGTTTGCCACAACCCCATCTGTCCACTACAGAGAGAACAAGTGACAAAAAGATAAAAATGATGAATAATAAGAAAATTTGTTCTTTGTTAATACCAGAAGTAAAAAATATGTTATGTAACAGATAATCTTAGGACCAAGTTTACCTCATGGGAAACTGGGTCAAACTGTCCAAAGAGCTGTCCCATGGTAATGGATTTTGGATTGATTGTCCTGAAGATGACCTTCTCTTCTGCCTCATACCCTTTCTCATTCATGAGCGTCAGAGTGTCTGCTAGAATGTGCAGCACTTTTGTCTTTCCAGCGAAGGGCTCTCCCACCAGCATGAACCTAAAAAAGATAATCAAGATGAAATTTTTTAAAAACCACACATCAGTCATATGAGTAAAAACTACAAATAATAATACATTGGTTTTATATAGCGCTTTTTAGGACACTCAAAGATGCTTTACAGAGTTGCATTATTCATTCACACACTCATTCACACTCTGGTGGTGGTAGATGTCACACAGTGAGAATTTGATTGTTGTTTTTAAAGCTTTGATTTGCATGGTTTTTCCTGTTTTTATGTTTTATTGTGGCATGTTTTTATACTGTTTTGAATATTGTTTGTTTTTAAGTTTTGGATCACTGTGGACATTCTTTTAACATGATTTAACTAATGACTATCACTTGTGAGAGTAGGCGTGTCTGGAAGGTCACCTATTTAGGTGCCACTCAGGCTGGCAGATGGACGCAGAGGAGAGGCACAGAAAGAAGGAGAGATGTAAAGAGGAGAAAGCAGAGAGATGGAAGGTGTGCTGGTGGAGCCAGGAGGAAGAGCAGCTGATGTGAGGAGGTGGTGAGGAGGAGGCCGATCGGTGGTCTGGAGGAGCGGCGAGGAGCTGAGCGCCCTGTCCCCGCAGCTGGAGCGGGGACCGGAGTGACGTGCTGCGGGCAAGTGACGGCGTGGAATGGAGTGGACCGCACCCTTCGGATCAGTGCCCTTGCTTTGCGGGGTGAGGAGGTGCGGGAGGCCGCCGCCGTCGTTGGACTGCCGCAGGACCATCAGAGGGAGACGGCCGAGAGTGCAGGTCGGGAACCCCCCCTGCACTTTCTTCCTCCACGAGACTGACATACAGCCTGGGTCAGCCTGGAAATCCTGGGTCCAGTTAGCACACCTGGACTTTTAAGTAGGTTTTATAAAAGATGATTTTATGGCCATTAAGTTTTTGTATAGGATTGTTTTTTTTTAATTTTTTTATCATCTCTCGAGCTTTTATATAAAACACCTTTTTAAACTAGTCCTTGTTGTCCTGAGTCTCTGTCCTTTTTGGGGTCTGCACCTGCTCTCCACCTGTATCTGATGGCGGAGGGGCAGCGCTTGGGCTTTACAACCTTTAGCGTTGCCCCCGGTTACAGTAAACTCTGACTAATGTCTGTAGCCACAGCTGCCCTGGGGCAGTCTGACAGAAGCGAGGCTACCATTCTGTGCCATCGGCCCTTCTGACCACCACCAACATTCACACACATTCACACAGGTAAGGTGGGTGAAGTGTCTTGCACAAGGACACAACGACAATCTAACCCAGCCAGAGCTGGGGATCGAACCGACGACCCTCCAGTTACCAGATCGGTCACTCTCCCAACTGAGCTAATGCCGCCCCAGTAAATAAGTAAGTAAATATGGAATATTAGCTTATAAAAAACTGAATACAACATACCCATGTCTAACTATCATCATCTCATAGGTCTGGATCATTTTTTGTAAGAAGACCTGAGTTGGCTGTACATTCTGCTTTTTGCAGCACTCTTCTGCAGCCTCTAAGAACAGCTGATGACAATGAGAGAGAGAAAAAAANGTTTTATTGTGGCATGTTTTTATACTGTTTTGAATATTGTTTGTTTTTAAGTTTTGGATCACTGTGGACATTCTTTTAACATGATTTAACTAATGACTATCACTTGTGAGAGTGGGTGTGTCTGGAAGGTCACCTATTTAGGTGCCACTCAGGCTGGCAGATGGACGCAGAGGAGAGGCACAGAAAGAAGGAGAGATGTAAAGAGGAGAAAGCAGAGAGATGGAAGGTGTGCTGGTGGAGCCAGGAGGAAGAGCAGCTGATGTGAGGAGGAGGCCGATCGGTGGTCTGGAGGAGCGGCGAGGAGCTGAGCATCCTGTCCTCGCAGCTGGAGCGGGGACCGGAGTGACGTGCTGCGGGCAAGTGACGGCGTGGAATGGAGTGGACCGCACCCTTCGGATCAGTGCCCTTGCTTTGCGGGGCGAGGAGGTGCGGGAGGCCGCCGCCGCCGTTGGACTGCCGCAGGACCATCAGAGGGAGACGGCCGAGAGTGCAGGTCGGGAACCCCCCCTGCACTTTCTTCCTCCTCGAGACTGACATACAGCAGGGGTCAGCCTGGAAATCCTGGGTCCAGTTAGCACACCTGGACTTTTAAGTAGGTTTTATAAAAGATGATTTTATGGCCATTAAGTTTTTTTAGGTTTTGTATAGGATTGTTTTATTTATTTTTATCATCTCTCGAGCTTTTATATAAAACACCTTTTTAAACTAGTCCTTGTTGTCCTGAGTCTCTGTCCTTTTTGGGGTCTGCACCTGCTCTCCACCTGTATCTGATGGCGGAGGGGAGGCGCTTGGGCTTTACAACCTTTAGCGTTGCCCCCGGTTACAGTAAACTCTGACTAATGTCTGTAGCCACAGCTGCCCTGGGGCAGTCTGACAGAAGCGAGGCTACCATTCTGTGCCATCGGCCCTTCTGACCACCACCAACATTCACACACATTCACACAGGTAAGGTGGGTGAAGTGTCTTGCACAAGGACACAACGACAATCTAACCCAGCCGGAGCTGGGGATCGAACCGACGACCCTCCAGTTACCAGATCGGTCACTCTCCCAACTGAGCTAATGCCGCCCCAGTAAATAAGTAAGTAAATATGGAATATTAGCTTATAAAAAACTGAATACAACATACCCATGTCTAACTATCATCATCTCATAGGTCTGGATCATTTTTTGTAAGAAGACCTGAGTTGGCTGTACATTCTGCTTTTTGCAGCACTCTTCTGCAGTCTCTAAGAACAGCTGATGACAACGAGAGAGAAAAAAAACACAGCAATTAAAAGAAAAAGTATTGTCAGAGGTCAAAATAGTGAAAAGGGACATTATATCAGACCTGATAGTCAGCCTGAGGCAGGGAGATGCCTGGGAACAAATCGCTGGTGATTCCAATGAACAGAGGAATGTCATGGGAGAGGAACTTGGGCTCATTAACATCCTTTATAGATCTCAGGAGCTGAGTATTAAAATGGTCCAAAAGGTTGTTTAATTACAAATAAATGGACAACTAAAGTTCACATTTAGGGTTAACAAATCAAAATCATTTTCAAACAATTACCAGAATGTCCTCATTCTCATCAGGGTATTTGAGCTTGAGGTTTCCTGCAGCCACAAGAACTGCTTTGACTGCCCTCATACCATAATCATAATGAAACTGGGAAGAGAGCTGTTCTGAACAAAGCCTGTAGGTCATCACAATCTTTACTGATAGTGGTTTGGCATTGAGGAAGCCATACGAATACAGAGAGATCTCTGCAATTAGTGCATAGTTTGGAACCATCATGGCTACAGTTCGAAACAACACCTGCACACACAAAAAACAACAAAAATACATTTATGCAAATGATTTGAAAAGTTTCAGATAAAGTGATTATTGGTGAAAATAATCAAAATATTCATTAAATTATTTTGTGACAATACTTTGAGGTTGTCAGGGAGTTCTGAGCGCCCTGCATAACCAGGGTTCATTGTTATGGACACAAAGCAGTTGGGGTTGAGTTTAAGCATCGTTCCTTCAAAATCAAAGTACTCCAGCTTCTGCTCGATGGCCCTCTGGATGCACAGAACCTGCTGGGCCACTACAGACAGGACCTCCAGCTCAATGCGGTTGAATTCATCAAAGCATGCCCATGCCCCAGATGAAGCTAGACCTTTAAAAAACTATCAAATGCATTAAATTAAGAAGGAAATTGATGACACGGTCTGTATAACATCTGATTTTCCGTATGACAATACCTTTCCCATGGCAAGATAATCCAAGCCGTCTGAACAGTTAAAGACCACACATTGTACAGCAAGAGCTTTGGCTAAATCTTTGGTGGTTTCAGTCTTTCCTGTTCCAGCTGGACCTTCAGGGGCACCACCCAAGTTCAAGTAGAAAGCTTCAATCTAAAACAGAGGCACATTTCTGAAACTTGACCACTTAACTTAACCCTAACCCTTAAAAGGAAAATCACAAGCATTCATTTTCAACAGAACTTGAACACAAATTTAGGATACTTGAATTTTGTTTTTACCAGGGTTCTGTAGCATCTGTCAGTCAGAGGGGTGATGACTAGACGTGGACTGTTTCCCAGGTACTCGTAGGCATATTTAACATCACAGTTGATTATATGAACACGAACGTTATCATTACTCCAGTAGTAACGAAGCTGAGCTAACCACTGGAAGTCACTTTCATGTGATACACCTATTGAAGATGAACAACATCTGGGATCTGTTTCTGGATGATGACGAATATTACAATGTTTTTAGTCACAAAATACTTTTGAATCTTAAACTACCTTTCTTAATGAGCTCCATGACTACATCCCTGGCATGGACATCAATCGTAACGAGCGCTCCCAGAGTAACACGTGTCTGCTTGGCTAGCTTTCCTCTCACCAGCTTTATGATGTCATTCAGTTGACGTTGAAGTTGTTGGTAGTATTTCTTTACACCCTGCAGAGATCAAAAAAATATTTTAATAAAACAATTATTTTATTTCTCAAGGTGACATTATCAAAAAAAACAAGTTAAAGGTGTGGTTTACTAAAAAACTTTTTTTTTAAATGTTTTTTCTGATAAATTTTGGTCACTCTGAGCTTTTCATACAGGTTGAACATAAAAGCAGTCTTCTAAATGTATCTCCAGCTTTAGCTTCTTAAAGAAAATTGAGGTTGAAACGCTAGGATTTGAAAAACCCTGCAGCTCTATTTGCATTCATGGTCTCACCCATTTTGGCTCGTGCCCGCCCCACAGGAATGCTTTTGTTTTGGGCAGCGAGGAGGAGAGTTAGCAGAGAGCATCTTGGTGCATTTACATGCGCATCTAAGTCAATCTAGGTCGATTTTATGTCAATGAATTGGGAGCCTTTATCCTAGTTTACATGTACATTAGAAAACCAAACTCTCAAATGAAGTTCGCTCCACTCAGCAAGCAGCAGTGCTTCCATGGCTCCAGCGGAGTGTAGGTGGCGACATGCACCCTTTCATGTCAGCGTTCTGCCGGTTGTTTTCTTTAAAACGTTTGTTTTAAATGCTTCCATCGGACATGAATTTGGTACAGATTTACCAGCCTCTAGTCTACACAGAGACTCAGCTGATTCCATAGGTTTTCTATGGGATTCAGGTCTGGAGAAAGTACAGACCACTTCATTTGAGGTACCCCAGTCTTCAGCAGCCGTTCTCTGATGATGCAACCTTGATGTTCATTGTCGTCTATTATGAAATTAGGCCTGTGTTGTTCATGTATAGGAACGATGACTGGATTAATGGTGTTATCCAGGTAGTATCAGTTTATTATGGTAAATGGCTTGTATTTATAGAGCGCTTAGAGTGTTCTACACTCCCCAAAGCGCTTTACAACACGAACAGTCATTCACCCATTCCCTCACACATACACACACTGATGGTGATAAACTACGTTGTAGTCTCAGCTGCCCTTGGGCACACTGACAGCGGCGGGGCAGTGTTGACAGTTCTGTATTGACTAGACACACCTGCCCACACTGTAACACACCACCACTGAAGGCTGGTTTGGTGACAACAGTTCATATTTTTCTCCATCCTCTTTTTCTCTCCAACATCAATAGCAGCAGTAATTTCTGCTCAGCGT
>SSNR01000444.1:327276-461059 GCA_006937965.1 Callopanchax toddi | reverse complement strand
GCAGAAATACCTCCTGCCTGCATGGAGAATGGATGGCTGCTATTATTGACTCAGACGCTTTGTTTTCACATCTGTTGTGCTTTTACTCATGCTCATGATTTGTGGAAGCTCTGCATTGCTTTTCTTTTTCTTTGGTTGTCATTATGGAATAGAAAAAAACTAGTACATTTTTTAGGAAACTGATTTATGGATCCTCAAACTGATAGAATGATGCACCAACTTTAGTTTGGATTCAGATTCTTGCAGCTCTGACCTGCTGGTGCTGATTTAGAGAAAACAAACAACATCCTGCTGTGATGTTTGATGGAGTGAGCTGCAAACTGACTAGTCTCAAAGTACATATACATACAGTATGAGGCTGTGGTTCAGTGGTAAGGACGGTCTTCTGCTGTTTGAAAGATCAGTGGTTTGATCCGGTTCCTGCAGACCATACATCTTGGCCAAAATGATCCCCAAGCTTTAATTGATATCTGAAAGGAAACCAGTGAAAAAGAAAAGACAAATACACGCTTTAAATGTGATGTGATACAACGGCTTGAACTTGGTAAAACTTTGAAATTAGTTAAGAAAGGATAAATCAGTGGGAGAACCTTTTCTAAAACAAAAAATAGATTATTTCTGTGAATAAAACTGCAGATGAGTAAAAGAACGTCACAATAAAACAAGTTTCTGAACATTCAGACTCAGTAGTTAAACTCCAAATAACTAGAATTAAAAAGAAAACTCACATCAATGTCAAACGTTCGTTTTGAGGCTCCAGAAAAGACCAAAGCACATGTAGTCTAGATCAGAAGGCTCAGACAGGAACGACATTTTCATTTTTGATTGCACCATCAGATCTTTCATTTAATGCTTCTTGTGGAAGTGCACGTGTCTCCGCTTCACGGTCCCTCCAGAGGAGATGTCAGCTTTCATGGATTTCAGGGTGACAGTGGAGGAGAATCCTGCAGAAACGGCAGAGTGGATGTCTTCTTTTATCATCACATCAGAGATCCCAGAGTTGAAGAAAACCCAGATTTGTGTTTAGTTCTTTTTCTGAGAAGCAGCTGTTCAGTTTGTCTGTGTTCATCCCAGCAGTTCCTTCTTAATATGATAAAATGCACGTTTTGTAGTTTGTCTTTTTGTGTGAATAAAGCGACTCTTTGCTCCTGAAACAAACATATTCATTAGACCGTTCAGAACCAGAGAGAGATGCATTCCTTCATGCAGCAAGAAATTCAAACCCACAACTTTTTAAGCGATTCATCTTGCAAATACATCCATTCATTTTCTGCTGCCTCCAAGTATTATCATGGAGGTCCAGGAGGAAAACCCACACTTCCTTTTCCTTAGCTAAATGTTCCAGCTCCTCCTAGAGAACCCCAAAGCAGTCCCATGCCAGAGATGTCCTTTTGTGTTCGACTCCTCCAGGAAGCATCTTAATCACCACCTCAGTGGACTCGTTTTGATGAGGAGGAGCAGCGGCTCTACTCCATCCTGGATGACGAAGCTCCTCACCTTACCTCTAAAGCTGAGCCTGGAGCTCCTTTCAGCCACCAGGATTTGAACCTTTTGGCTCAGCTCTTTCTTCACCTCCACACACCAGAGCCAACCTGTTGGTCCAGCTCTCCTCCATCACTCAGGAACAAAATACTTGAACTCCTTCACTTGAGGATTTATCATCAGAGCTGCAGATCACATGTTCAAGTGTCCTAATGGACCACAACTAGAGAAACAAAGAAACAGAAAACAACAAATCAAAGTTCACATTGCTGTTCTTCACTCACCAGATCTCCCTGTCTTCTGTCCTTCCAGGTGTTCTGGAGCTCATTGCCATTTCTCAGGGAGTCATTGGCATCAAAGGCGTTTACAGTAACAGATTCCTGGCCATGAACAAACGGGGACGGCTTCACGCCACTGTAAGTATAAAACACACATGAAACGTCATCATTTCTCTGATGAAGCAGCATCTTCACCTCACAGCTCTCCAGAAATCTGCCTCTTTAGATGCTACATGTCTCTTTTCAGCTCTTGTAAAGTCTTTCTGTCTTCACTAAAGCCAAAAAACAAAAGAATAAGAGCTAATCCTTCACAGAGGACATGCAGCTGTCTTAAACTCTTCTATTCAGATTAGTTATGAGTAGATTTTTGTTCTCTCGACGTCTCTGTTAGTTGATTCCTATCTTTGCTGCAAAAGAGCATCTCTCAATAAAACAGGCGACTTCTCCAAAGAAACGTCTCCTAACTCAGTTCTATTGGTTTCATCAGTTTGCTCATTGGAATCTGAGCTGCATTAGAAAATCTGACATCAGCACGTCGCTGCACTCCGCTGTAATCTTTAGCCACAGTTCTGAAGGCGTTTAAATCCCCCTGAACGCACAGCGAGCTCCAATCTGCCCACAGCAGCTTGGCCCCGCCGCCGTAAGCGGGCCGTCCGGCCAGCCAGCGGTCAGACGAGTCATCTGCCGGCGCCTTGGTAGGAGAAAAGAAGGAAGCGGCTCCCCGTTAGCGTTCGTTAATAGGAAGGGAGATTAAGTCCTGTCTGGGATGTCTGATAGAGGGAGTGAAAATAAATAAGTGGAGTAAACAATCAGCTGAGCAGCAGTAGAGCTGGAGATTTACTCAGCCTCAGCTTCTGTTAGTGATGATCTGAGGTCAGTTCATCAGCTGATTCTCATTTATCCGCCCATAAATGATAGGTTACGAACACAAACCACAATAAATCTTTTGCAGCTCAAAGGTTAAAGTCCTCAGTGTGCACTTCCTGGTTGAGTTGTTTCTGCACAGTCTCTTTTAGCAAACAGTTGTCTTAAAACGTTCCTGAAGTGAAGAACAGAACCAGGCTGCAACCTAATGAGCGCAAAGGCGATCGTTTGCATGAGTCAACAACAAGTCCTGTGTTTTCTCTCTAAGAGAAGAGACGTAGAGGTGTGGAAGTGTGAGTGGATGGTTGTGGCTGGAAAAGCAGAAAACTTTAAACAGAGCTACTTTATTTAGAGGATTATAAACCAGCGTCTGTCTCAACCACTCAACAGGACCCTGATTCATGTGGACGTCTTTTTCATTTGACAGTGGAGAGTCAATTATTATGACAACAAACAATCAGATAAACTCTAATTTACCAAAGGTCTCCAACCTGTGGCTCTTCAGCCCCTCTGAAGAGGCTCCATGTAACTTTGACCCAATGTTAAAATTTTATATTATAATAATACAGAAAGATATAGTGAATTTACTCTAAATTCAATACACTCTAAAAAGTAAAACCATCATTTACTTAAATTTTTTGGTGTAACATTTTTACACTCAAGAATTTGGAGTAGATTGGAGACAATTATACTGATAAAGTTGACTTTTACTTAATATAATTGTCTCCAATCTACTCCAAATTCTTGAGTGTAAAAATGTTACACCAAAACATTTAAGTAAATGATGGTTTTATTTTTTAGAGTGTAGAAAACTTGTATTTTTCTACATTTTTGAGTCAAACTGCAGTGAAAGTTGAGTTTCACTTCATTTTAAGGCAACTAAATCTGCCATCACAGCATCATACGGCTAGTTATTCTACTCAAATGAATAAACGATTATTTAATGTCAAAGTTTAGTTCTTTGAGAACTTGATTGTTGCTTATTTTCATCATAAATAACAAAATGAGGCATTTTTATGTTTGTTTTCATGAAGTCATTAAGGTGAAGTTTAAGACTAAGATTAAGTTCTGCATAGTTTTAAATAAGAATGTATATTTTTTACAGAATTATATATTTTTCCCCTTCATGCCTAACATTTAAAATGTCAATAAGTAGGAAACAAACCTCTTTACATCACGGTAAAACGTATTTTTAAGCATCAAGTTCAAGATGAGGCATCTTCAGTCTTAAATATTACAAACCTACAGTCACTTTGAACTGGTTGTAGGTTCTGAAACTCTTAATAAATGATTATTTAGTCACTAAAATCAACACTGTGAGATCAAAGCCACCTTTACCTTGATTTTAAAGTATTTTTGTGTCTTTTTAAAATCTTTTTCATGTGCAGAATTTAGTAAAAATCCCAATATTTCTTCATGCATGTCTGTGTTTCTAGCAGGGCAGGTTTGTGGATCCAATTGTTGAGAAAAGACCAGTTTCTAAATGTTATAGTCATAATATTTTCATTATATTCATGTAGAAGCTAACAGTGTTAGAATCTGTTGAACTAAAACTCACTGCCTCAGCTGGTGATGGAGCTCCTTGTTCTGCTCTCTGTAGTCCCACCAGAACTTTCTGCAGGTGGAAAACATTTGAGCTTGGAGCCACAGAGGACCTGCTGACCAGTTTAGTGTTTGTTTGTTCAAAATTAAATTAGCATCATCGTTTTAATCAGAGCTGCAGTTTGAGCGGCTCGTTCTCTCCTGCTATTTTGAGCCTCAGAAGCCGTCCTGCCTCAGAAATATTTGCAGAACTGAAACTCCAGTCTGTGTCTGCAGCTGCACCGTGAACACAAACCACGAAGGTCTCAGGTCCACTGGGCCTTACGGGAGGCAGCATCAGCGCTTCATCTGCTACGTTTATGTTTATCTGCTGAGCAACGGACTCGGCCAATCTACAGGAGCTCTATGGTACTACTACAAACTAGTACTAGCCTGAACCCCTTTCTGTTTTCAGAACCGCCTTAAATATTCATGACATAAATCCAACAAGGTGTTGGAAACATTCCTCAGAGGTTCTGCTCCACGTTGACACAACAGCATCTCAGTTGCTGTTGGCTGAAGATCCACGATGAGAGTCTCTGGATCCATCAAAGATCTGGTGACTGTGGAGGTCCAGTGAACTCATCATGTTCTAGAAACCAGTTAGAGCTGATCTGAGCTCTGAGACATGGAGCGTCATCCTGCTGGAAGTAGCGTCAGAAGATGGTCCACTGTGGTCATAAATGGTCAGCAGCAATCCTCAGGTAGGCTGGAGGTTAAACCAGGACCAGGTGGGACACCATTAGACCACCAGGAGCCTGAAGCGTTGATGGATCCAGCTTGATGAGGCTGAACTTGAGACTCATCAGACCAGGAAACGTTTTCCAGTCTCTCCTGGTCCAGTTCTGGTGATCCTGTGAGCCTCAGTTAGCCGACCTGCTGCTGTAGAACATCTGGAGCCAGGTGTTGTGGATCAGGCTGGAACCAGTGGTTATTTGTGATCACATGGAATCACGTTACATTGCACATGTACAATAACATGTTTTTTACATGTAGTTCACACATGTCACGTGTGAAGTTGGTGTGTTTTTTCTGTCTGGGCCGTAAGGTGAACTTTGCAGTTTGAGCAAATTAAAACTTCATCTGTTTCTTGTTAATGTGTGAGAATAAAACAAACTAAGAGAAGAAATGAATCATGGGAAATTCTACCTTTAAAAAAAAAGAGTGCGATGAGACCAGCAGGTTGAGCAGCTGTGCAAGCATCCTGATTTGAACAATCAGATCTCTGGAATCCGTCTGCAGCCGTTAAACCCGACGGAGGGCAGCGGGGGCGCAGCCTCCTCCTCTGTATACGTGCTTCTGAGTGCATACGCGCCTGGGTGTGTGAGCGCACTCAAACATGCTCCAGTGGATTTGTTTCCAAACGTCTGAGTCCCTGACTGGTACCAGAGCCGGTACGCTGCTCGGCTGCAGCATTCTGTTAAATCATCTCAATCCACCCATAGCGACGACTCTGGAGAGCTGAGCAATTTTCTAATCATCTTTAAAAACAACAGCCGAAAGGAACGGCCGGTCACTTAGAATAACTTAAAGGTTTGTTCTGTTCTGCAGCGAGCCTCGGTGCACTCTCCTGTGACTGGCATGTTTATCAAACGCTGTAATGGCATCATTTTCTGCTACGCTGCGCTCCTCAGCAAAGCAGAACTGTTTGTTTTATTTCTAAATGGCAAGAAGTTACACAAGAAAATCAGACGGCAGCAGGAGGGATCTCTGAGTACACGTCAACGTTTCCCACCCACGATATTTATAGGAGCAACTTCTAATAATGACTTCCTGCCTTTCTGTAATGTATTATTAGTTCACAACAGAATGCATTTGAACTCATCACCTGATTGGTTTGCCTCAGCTCTATATTTGATATTTGTTTTTACTTTTATTTGCTCTGCAGCAGTGATCTGGCTGAAAATGCTCTCAAATCCTTTTCTCTCCCTTTGGATTCCTCCCTGATCTGACGTGATCAAGTCCAATTAAAGCTCTCCATTTCCTCTTTTTTTGTAGGAATTTTTCTCAGATGACTGCAAATTCAGGGAGCGTTTCCAGGAGAACAGCTACAACACGTACGCCTCTGTGATCCACAAGAACCAAAGGACTGGTCGCGAGTGGTTCGTGGCCCTCAACAAGAGAGGGAAAGCCAAAATGGGCTCCAGCCCGAGGGTCAAATCCCAGCACGTCTCCACCCACTTCCTACCCAGGGCCAGCGTGCACGACAAGAGCGAACGAGGCTTCAGAATCACAGAGAGGAGCAAAGAGAGGAGGAAAACGCCGCCTCCGCCATCCACTAAATCCACACCTCTGAAGTCTCATGTCCGACCAGCATCCGTCCCGAGGCGCGTCCAGGTCAAGTACTGGCCCAAGTACCGGTTTGGATAGTTTCAACAAAGATCAGCACAGAAAAACTACAAACTGTTTCAAATCATTCCGAGAATCTGTGAAAACTGTGAACCTCAAAGGGCTGCCGGGTACGACGGCTGATCTTTGATCTGTTGATCTGGTCTGATGGCATCTGGACGTCGTCTTTATCCTGTTTCTACGTGATCTGCTCATGATGCTGGTAAAGAACTGAACAGAAAGGACCTTTACATAAAGTCATTTTGTTATTTTTCTATGTATTGTTAGAAGTTAGAGTGCTATGTAAAACTTTTTTTTACGTCTCAGACAAATCTTTTGAAGATTTATAAAAGAAAACGATGATTATAATTAAAGAAACGATGACAGTTTTCCAGAATCCTGAGGACTGACTGGTGTGTCTGCTATGAGGTTTGCTCCTCTTTTAAGAGTTTGGTTGAACTGAATGTCTGTGGAGCTGCTGAGGAGTCAAAGCTACTTCTTCTTCTACAGAAACTCTGAAATGAATAAGAACAGAAGGAAGACAGGAATCATTTATTATATTTAAAGTCTCCCATAAACTTGTGGTCCTTAAATAGAGAAACAACACAAAAAGTAAGGGAAGTTGTTTTATATTTGATTTTTTTTTTTGGTGCAACAATCCTTCATGGTAAATAAGAGTCGTTGTTTTCAGACTCCTGTGGGAAAGTCCACCAAGCAGAGAGAACCTCCTACAGGAGAATAATGTAGGGGACATTTTGGGGTTCAGACCCTTACACGTTCTACCTCATAGTAAAGATGAGCGATCAGGTTTTCTATTATGATATAATTTATTGCTAAGATGCATTATTTAAATGTTTCATATCCACTCTGAATCTTTTCTTTTACATCTCAATAACATGTCAAAGCTCTTGGTCAAACTGACCCTTACTTTAAGGTCAGCTGTTGTCCTTCCACCTCTCATCCAACCTCCTGAAGCTAAACTTTACTTTCAAAGGGGCGGGGCAGTTGGGGAGTCGATCTTCTCTAAGCCCCGCCCATCTCTCTCTTTTTCGCACATTCACGAGACGTTGATGGGTCTTCAGGGTCTCAGATGAAGGGAGTAAAAAAAGACTTTTGTGCTCGTTGATCAACCATCTACGAAGCAACTGCTGTGCTTTGGTCGTAGCTTCACCATGACTGTTAGCTAACGTTTGTGAGGATGAGCGCTCCCGTGGTTTTTAAAGGGCGGGGGTGGGCTCAGGTAGCCAAAGGTGCTCTGATTGGCTCTGTCCTCTAGAGAGGAGTGGTCTTTTCCCTTCTTGGCGTCAGCAAGAGAAAGATTAAAGGTGCATTCGATTTGTCCTCGGAGGTCGGAACTGAGAATGACGTCACACCCGAGTTACAGCGTTCTGTTTGCAAAGTCGGAAAAGTCGGGAGACCAAAGTATAAAGTAATTTACGGTTGTATTTCTTTACGTGTTTGGTTCACACACAAACACATTGCCATTGTTGCTTTAGCAGCACGCATCCAAAACATTGTTTTAGACTTTAATTCATTTCTCTGAACTTGTTTAGAGTCAGAAGATACAAAGCACTACATGTAATTCTGAGCTTAAATACATCTGAACAAGCAGATCTGTCAATAAAAGTCTTTTCACGGCATTTTAAAGTGATAATATGCAACTTTTTCATATTTTTAAATCTTTTCTTTGAGCCAGTCTGTGCTCATATGACTCTTTACAGAGTTAATGAAAAGTCACTTAGCCCCATCTGGTGGTTAGATCCAGAATACCACGATTGCAAAATCTCCGTCGCCGTCATGGTGTCCAGGAAGTCACGTGTCTCACGAGGGTTAGGCTAACCCAAAGTGGCTAGCTGTTATGCTAGCGTTGGAGTGTTTTTAGCTCATGATTCCTGATTTTTTTCCATCTCTCCCTGCTTGAACACAGCTGATTTCTTTGAAGGAGTAAATAACCGCTCCTGTAGAAAGCTATGAAGGCTGAGGAGACATTTCAACAGGTAGATTTAGGCGTTTAGAAGCTGAAACAATATGCTAACTTGTGTAATGCTGTGATTTAAAACGGACACCAGAGGGAGCCCAAAACAAGCAAAACTGCATATTATCGCTTTAACTGTTCATGTGAGGAGTCGCCATTTTTTTTCCCAAAGTCGGGACGCAAAAAAATCTCAGACTTTCCGAGTGGGAAGTCCGACTTCGGCGGGCGTTCCATTTGGTTTTTCCCACTCGGAACTCGGAATTTCCGACTTCCGGGGACAAATCGAAGGCACCATTAGAAACCACCCATTTTAGCATTAGCTCAAAACACATTTCCCAAAAATGAGAATCGGGAAGTGAAAACGGTGAAAATATTTGAACACTTTCGGGTCTCAGACACAGTCTTTGGGACTGATATGACTGTTGGAAGATCTTTAGAAGTTAATTTTGCAGAATATGGGACCTTTAAAGAATAAACCAAATACATTTGGCGCTACGTTTATTTAAGTCTTTGTTGGGTGCAATATTGGATGCATTAATTTGATTAAACAGCAAATGGAAAGCATGAAGATTCTGTGAAATGTTCTGAAACTTGAATGAAATAATTTTAAAATACAAGATCTTAATTCCCTTCCAGAGAGGAAACAAGTTGTTCAAAATAAGATGTTTCAACAAAAAGTTTGGGAAGGTTTTTAACAGAAAAAACCATCACAAATATGAATTAAAAATTTCTAAATAGTTTAGCATTTTCATTTTAAAACTCTATAAAACACCTTCCCTGCCCGAGCACACACCAACCATACTTGTAATCAGTCAGAAAGCATTTTTTCTTCCGGGCCTCTCGTCCTTCTCTTGGACAGCTGTGAAGGATCAAGAACTAAATCTATCATATTATCGACCGGCTGTCCCACTGGAAAACCCCCCAGTCACGACCTCAGGACATTCCTCCCAGGAGGAGAGGATTCTGCCGTCAACACTGGGATAAAGATGCCCAGAACGATGGCTGCTCCTCCTGAGGAAAACTGGATCGGATGGCAAACAGCCGCCTAACAACCACGAAGGAACACGTCCAGACGCCTCAGGGGACGGAGACGGGATCTGGTGGTGAAAACAGCAAAATAATCTGTCTGAGAAACTAAAGGAAATAATCGCTTCCCCTGAAGGATCAGGAACATGAACCTGCTTGAATTTTGTGTAAATTTAGATGGAATTACTTCTGGCTTTTCATGGTCTAAACCTCTATTTAAAGTCATGAAAAATTAAAATAAAAGTCAAGACTTTTATTTTGAAAGAGTAATTTCAAGAAAATGCTTTTATTTAGTGACTGTAGGTCAGTTTTAATGACTGGCTAAACTCATTGTATGTTGCTGTTTGAGTTTTGCCGTTATTTTGTTCCAGAGAAATGTATTTTGTACAATATTTTTAATAATAAACCAAATTATGATATTTTTGGGGCATAATGTGAAAAATATTTTTCTGGTCATTTTGCGTATTGATGCTCAAACTTCACAGCTCAAACAAATAAAGTTCACAGGAGAGAAAAACGGAGAATAAAACCCTCAGCAGCCGGTTTTATTCATGTAGACGTGGAAATGAAACCCTGACAGGAAAACCAGCGTTCCCAGTTTGAACCAGAGAGGAATGTTTCATTAAATCGGTACCTGCTGCTGTTTGGGTCGGGTCAGAACCGTCGGAGGATTTTTATTAAACACACAATGTTTATTTCTCTCTGATTCCATCCCATAAATCACTTTCACTCAAATTAAAATAATATTTATTCAATCTTCTGATGTTCAGAGGCTCTGATGAATTATTACATCTGATATTAGAAATCAGGGAGAAACGTCTCCTGTTCAGCTTATAGTTCTAGAATATAGCCTTTATCGTCCCTCTGTGCAAAAACTTTAAATGCACCAGCAGCAAAACAACAGGCAAACATATTCACACAAAGGTAAAGAATATAAAAGAAAAATAAGAGACTGTGTAGTAATTTACAGCATAAATATTAATAGTTGCATAAAAATAACATCAGCATGAAAAACTAACAGTAAAATACTAAACAGTCATTAAAAAGGCACTCCTCTGTTCCTCATGGGATCCCAGGAGAGAGAGCATGTTTAACCCTCACCTTTTATAGCAAACCTCCAGAGGGAGGCGTCCTATCAGATGTCTGAATCACCTCAGAGGACTCTTTCTGATGAGGAGGATCAGCTCTACTCTATAGCTTCACTAGAGGACCAACGTCTGAAACAAAGAAGAATCCATTAATCGTGATAAGCTGAGCAGAAGAGAAGCATGAACTGTTTTGAAAATCTATTTATTAATTTGAACCGATCCAGGAGGGAAACCAGATATCCCTCTCTCCAGAAACACCTTCCTGGTAAATATTCATTGCATGTTTTTCTCCCATAGTAGAAACAGCATCCCAAAGACAATAACTTCAGCTCCGAATGAGAACAGCAGACATGCATTTTTTATGATGGTGCTGAATAATGAAGTTTGGTGGTTAAGAAAACACGTGGCGACCTCAGAAACAAGACAACGCTCGCGTGACAGACTTTAAAGTTAATCCTAAATTAGCAGCAGGTTCCCTTGGTGTCTAACATAGATCCTTCCTCCTCCACCTGAGCTGCTCTCGACCTGTCTCTGCTGCCCTTTGTCTCATGCATATGTGTGGAAAAGACCAACCTGGACATAAATTACAAGCAGGAGGGTAAATGTTTAGATCATTACCTCACTTTCATCGAACGTCAGCCATTAAAACTCACGCTGGGTGACAGGATTAAACCAAATAACAATAAAACTGATGCTGCCAGCCAAGAGTCTGAAAACGGAGCTGAGAATATCCCCACTTAACGTTTTACTCTGTGTTTTATGGTCTGTCAAGAGGCCAAACTGTAGATTTGACAGAATGAGGAACTGACATCATGAGACTGGATATCTCAGACACAGTTCAAGGATTTTTTTTTCTTGTGTACATTCTTAGAAACAAGATGGATCAAGCGAGGCCAGATGTAGGCATGGGCAAGGGGGGGCATTGCCCCCCCCCCCAAATTCCATGACTGCCCCCCCAAACGTGATTGCATGCAGAAATAACAAATTTAAAAAATATTTCAGTGAAAAATTGTCAGAGTAAGCGCTCTCTTCCATTTGTCCTCATTCATAATAGTTACTGATGAATGACACAGAAAGCAAAACACAAAAAAGATAAAAAAAAAACAAAACAAAAAACACAAAAAGATCAAAAAACAAAACAAAAAACACAAAAAGATTTTTTTAAAACACAAAAAGATTTTAAAAAACAAAACAAAAAACACAAAAAGATTTTTTTAAAACACAAAAAGATAAAAAAAAACAAAAACCACAAAAAGTTTAAAAAAACAAAACAAAAAACAGAAAAAGAACAAAAAACAAAACAAAAAACAAAACAAAAAAGAACAAAAAAACAAAACAAAAAACACAAAAAGATTTTAAAAAACAAAACACAAAAAGATTAAAAAAAACACAAAAAGATAATAAAAAAACATAAAAAAGAACAAAAAACCACAAAAAGAAGAACAAAAAAAAAACAAAAACAAAAAAGAACAACCCCCCCCCCCCCCCAAAAAAAAAACAAAAAACCAACCCTGCCCAGATGAGGTCAGCCTCATCAGGGCATCAGCCAGTGTCCTACTTGTGCCGGTCCCAAGCCCGGGTAAATGCAGAGGGTAGGGATCAAATATGAACATAAATCTATGGATAGAGGAACTGATATGATGATGGTGTAGTTTTTGATGCATTTAAGGGATTGGGGGGATGTGATGACCAAAACATTCTTAGCATGTCCAGACTGCCCCCCTGATATTCTACCTGCTTCCCTTAGTGGGGCTGGCTAGATCCGGCCCTGGGATCAAGCATCTGAAACAGTGAAATTAGAAAAGTTGATGTATTTTATGCTTTAACACATTTTATTTGTTAAACATTGTATTATTTATATTTGCAGTGTTGATGTAGGTGTCTGCAGGTCACCTTTTCTCATTAAATTTAACTTTTATGAGCAGAATTTACAAGTAGCCAACGAGCTGAGAGTTTCCAGTTTGAAAACGTTCAGGTTTCAGGCTTTTTGCAGATGATCTCGTTGGCGTCATTAAACTAGCAACTGCAGCAACTGGAGGATTTTAAGCTAGAACTACTGACAACAATAGCAATTTAAAAGTAAAACATTTTAAACATTCAAAAAAGGGGCATTGAATAACCAAATAAATAATGTTAATTTAAAAAATTTAAAAACCTACTGAATTTTAGAAGTTAAAATATAAATAACTAAAGTAAATAAGTAAATAAAACTAATAAAAAACACCAGAAATTTCAGTTAAAAAGTACAATTATTAAAAACGTAAACTAAATCAAATAAATTAACAAAATTTTGAAAAATAAATGTATAAGTTCAAATGTACAAATGTAATTTTTGTAAACAAATAAAACATTTCAAAATAAAATACAGATTTTACTTTTAATAACCCTCAATTTAACGACTCTCCAAGTATTTCAGTGAGTGCCTTTTAAAGGGCCAAAGAGAGACATTTTATTGATTTTGAAGTGTGGTCCATATGGTGACATCACTCAAAGCAAGCAGAGTCTCTAGAAACAGGAAGTAGTCTTCAGACTGGATCAATACTCATGGCTAGCCAAATCAGGAGAGACACTGCTGCAAAAAAGTGTCAAATTAGCAGCTAATTGTTTGGTATTTAAAACAACTCTATCAAAAAAATGTCACATTGATGTGTCAGAAAGTTTGTAAATGTCCACAATTTTGCTTGAAAATGCCTCAAAGTCCTCGTAGATGAGCTGAAGGAGGGATGTCTGAGAATCTCCCATCATGACTCAGTCTCATACACGCAGTAGAAAATGAATGAATGGGATTCTATGGAGCCATTTTACACATGACGCCAGGGGGCGCTGTTGGCACAGTAATGTTGTATATTTAATGGGATTAATTAACACAGCTGTGTGGAAGAGGGCTGCTTGATGGATGCTTTTTACTCGTGTGAACACATTGAACGGACTGGCACACCAAGAATAAGGTGTGTGGACTTCAAACTGACGTTTTATACAGTGAATGGACACAGATTACATCCAGCTGAACTAAAGGTGGGTCATCAGGAACAAGTTTATCAGGCTGATGGCAGCAAAGTGTTTAATTTAAAATTGTTTCTTAAGTTGTCTTTTGTGTCTGGACACAACACTGGTTTTCAGAAAGAAATATCAGGAAGCCTGAATAACATGAGCTTCAAAAGAAATCCTTTTCTTTTTTTTTTTAAGAAATGTATTTAAAATAAAAACCATTGTACAGTAAAAGAGCCTAAATTCAGATTAAAATCTGAAAGAATTAAGGATTTAAGTACTTTAAATTTGTGAATGTGAAACTTTAGGAATAACAGGGGGTTGAAAACAAACAAGTTTTCATATTTTGTGCCTCCAAAACAGTACATCTTTAAAAGTAAGTGGGGAAAAATAGCAGAATTATGTCTCTAATAAACAAACTGAGGTTGTTCCACGGGTTTTGTGTGAACTCACCAGAACAGGTGGGATATGGTTTCTGAGCGACTTGGGATGGGATGTTTTTATTTACCATATTGTTTCCTGTCACGTGTCCACAAAGCGCGTGCGGCTAATGTGGTTGCCATAGAAGCCATACAACAAAGATGGAGTTTAACGCAGTAGGAAGTTTCTACGATTCCCTCACAAAGTTTAAAGTCTACGAGGATTATCTGGACTCTAAAGTCACACCGGTGGATTTGTTTTACTTACAAGTGAGTTTTTGTCAACTAATATATTTTAAAATTTGACTAAATTTAACCAGAAATCATTTTTTTATTCGGCATACATCATGTTTATAAACTGGTTTAAACCGGCTTTTTGGCAGTCAGCAGCTGCGTCGGCGTAGTTTTAAACGCCTAAACATGTAGTATTTTTGTTAAATGTGTTTTTATTTTTTAGCTATACATTCGCCGTATTTAAATTTTAGTCGCTAAATTTCACTAATAAACTTTATTATCGATCTACGAGTCATGTTTCCTATGAAAGTGAGGCGTGAATCATATTTAGCTTAAAATTAAATTGAGTTCTGCGCGTCGTTCTCTATGATAAAACCTTTCAGAGAATAAATTGTTGAGTTTTAATTATTGTTAATAATTATTGCTAGGTTCCTGTCTTTTTCTTGTAATGTTTTATAATCTTTTGTTTTATAAAATCAGTCGTTTTTTCTTGTTTTTGTGATAGTGGTGTAGTACCTACTCTTGTCCGCTAGATGGCAGCCACACACAAGTCCAAGCAGGTGTGATATCTCAAATTTGCAATGTGTTTATTTACCTTTTTTGTTTTTCTAGAGCAATTTAATATCTGTCAACGTATCCAAACAAATTAATTCTTATCCACATTTCTGATTTATTCAGTGTAGATCTACTGGATAAATATTTTCTAATAAGCCTAAATGAAAGCTGCCATGTACATTTGCACAACCCTCCTTCTGTCCAGCTGGTGGCGCACTTGCTAATGTTACATGAAACTGCAGCAGTTTGTTTGAACACCTGTGTCCACACAAAGAGGAGAACTCATATCTGACCTGATAATCTGCTGCAGTCAATCTCAATCAAACTCAGTCACCCTGGTGTTGTGACACACAACGCAGTCCGTAAAGGTCATCTAACCTGGGTATGCATACCAACAGGGTCTGATAAATCAGTATGTTTTAGTTTTTACATATATTTAGGTTTGTAAAGGCTTAGAATAAGTAAGAAAAGTTTCTAGTCTTTGACATATAGTCCACATTGATTTCTTCAATAAGTCTTAAAAATAAAGACAAAGGTTTTCAAGCCAATTTCAGGACCGGCACATGTCTGCGACTCATTTCTGGTGAGCCACATCAAAGTTAAAGGAAAATATAACTTTTCCTCTCGGTTGCGGACGCAGGCCCCAGCTGCTGGGATTTTGGGGAAGTGGACATGTGGCAGATGCTTTGATCTAACAAGCCACTGGATTTGACAGCAAGATTAGGTTTGGAGATGATGACTTTATGGCTTGGCTTTAGTGATGATGGGTCTGCAAACAGTGATTAGAAAAATGCTTGATTGCACACGAACACGTAAACATGTGCACACTGGGAGTATGATTGGGAAAAGTCATGAAATCACTCTAAAAGCACATTTATGTCCCTCATAGTTTAGGTGTTTAAACATGCAGCCATATCTAATTTTAGTTGTTGAAAGATTAAAAAATTTAAATCCCTGATTATTATGCTACAGACTGACACGTCCAGCCCTGACTGCAGGCCATGTCGCCCGACTCCTCACCTTTTCTTGTGTCTTGCAGAGCAGGGAGTCGGCCCGTAAGCTGGTGGAGCACGGCCACAAGGGAACGGTCCTGAGCAGGGAGGAATTTGAGGAGAGGAAAGCAGCTGCGCAGGCTGCAGAGGCTGAACAGAGCAACATTTTCTACAGCATGAGTCAGCCAGTGTGAGTTGACTCTCTACATGACACACAAAGGGGACTAAATCAGAACAATCACCAGTCAAATGCTAGAATTTCAAGAAGTCGATCAATAATGTTAAAGTAAAAGTTGAGTTTGTGTCAACTCGAAGGTTTATTGATGCTAAAAGCTGGTTCAAATACAGCCAGCTGTCAGTATTTATGCTGTTTTGAGCCAAAAGGTGGGTGATGATATTTATGCCAGTGTGTGTTTGTTTCATCAACCACAGGATGGATTTGAATAAATCTCAGAACCCAACCATTAGATTTAGGTTGGGCTGAGTAATTAAGTTAATTGATCTATTCAGTTTCTGCAAACACTAACACTGACTTTGAATGTCAGTTTTATTGATATTGAGCTAAAATTTGGTTGTAGTAGTTAAGATTCAACCTCAGCAGGGTGGCGGTAACTCAGTAGGTAGAGTGATTGTCTGATAACCGGAGTGTCGGTTTGATCCCTGCTCCTGCAGGGTCACTTTGTCGTTGTGTCCTTGGTCAAGACACTTCGCCCACATTGCCTGCTGGTTGTGGTTGAAGGGTCCAGTGGCGCGTGGTGTATGACAACTTTGCTTCTGTGACTACAGTGTACTTTACCTACAGTCTGTGAATATCAGTAGGTGAATGACTATTTGGAGTCCTTGACTTGAAAAAGCACTATACAAATGTGGGTCATTTAACATTTATCATCAGCATATGCTCCAATCTCTACACATTACAGGAGCTCTTAACTGAGATCTTTGGCATTGACTGTTGCGGTCTGTGAGATGATGTCGCTGCTAACAAAAATGGCAACAACTCTGTCCATTTTTTAGATATTGAGATACAATTTAATGTGTTTGCAGCTGAGAACCATTCACTACACATACTCCAAGTGCTAAAAGATTTCTCAATATAGGACCTCCATTTGATCAAAATGGCTATAAATCCATCATTTGTCAACACAAGAGGATCTTCATTTAAAATGGGCTTGAAAGATTGTGTAACATGACATTGTGATACAATTGATGTTTTATAAGACTTTAACATTCAAACTGTGGTTTAAATGGCCTTTATTTATAGAGCGCTTTCTAGAGTGTTCTACACTCCCCAAAGCACTGTACAACACAACAGTCATTCACCCATTCACACCCACATTCACACACTGGTGGTGATAAACTACTTTGTAGTCTCAGCTGCTCTGGGGCACACTGACAGAGGCGGGGATGCCAAGCACCAGCGCCCTTCAAGTCCCTCCAACCACCACCAGTAGGCAAGGTGGGTGAAGTGTTTTGCCCAAGGACACAACGACAATCTAACCCAGCCGGAGCTGGGGATCGAAACGGCGACTCTCCGGTTGCCAGACCGGCCACTCTACCAACAAGTGTGACGACTTGTGAGATGTTACTTTTTATTACTTTATTTTAAAAAATACAGTGTAACTGGGAACATTTTATAATCTCAAAAGTAGGATTTTTATTAAAATTAAGAATTTGTGTGTGTAAATCCAGATAAAGCCGAAACTCATAGCTGCACTGGAGTTTCCAACAAACTGCTCTCCTGAGGAAAGTGATCACACACATTGTTCTCGGTGTCTATAAAGCCATGTGGTTGTGATACCTTCTTTGAGGACGAGCCAGAACAGACGGTTAAGACCACTCACCGCCCTCCCACCCACACACACAGGGTTTAGAAGTATCCAAACATTTACCTGCGAGGTGTTGAATTCGATTGAACCCTCAGATGCTTATCCAAACGTGCAGATGTCTCACCGCTGTCCCCCTCCCTCCCTCCTCCCAGCGTCTGTGAACATCAGTGACACTGGTGAAATGGGAGCCTTCACACCTGCAGTTACAGTGATATTAGGGCACAAACCCTTTCATCTTGTCCCAACAGGATCCGGGGAAATGTTGTACGGGAACACGGGGATGTTTTATACACAGCAGTCAGCTCCTTTTCAACATCCACGTCCATGTAGCTTCTGTAAAAAGCCTGTAATCTTGTTTTTGTAAGGTCCTAACAGTGTATGCAGTTTAAACGGACGGGATTCTGTGTTCGCTCAGCCTGGTTTTAAAGGAATAATCCACTAAATATGTGTTGCAGAGTTATAAACATCTTTGTTGAGGAAACGTGCAGAATCACGTCATGAAGTGTTGGATCTCTTTAAACAATCCTCACTGAATTTTATGCCTGCTAATGCATTCGTTTGCATTTTTAAAGCGTTAAATAAATTGATATTTTGTGATGAATTTGCTGTGGTGAGCATGTAAGTCCAATGATTATACTTTTTAACTGGCAGTTAAACTATTTTGTTGAACTCATTTTAGTCCCTATAACTAATTAAAGCATAATCTGAAGGAAACTGGAAAATGAAATGAAACAAAAAAAAAATTCTACAAGATATGTTTGATGTATGAGATGTTTCAGTAAAACGTTGAACAGTGTTGGAATGCATTTTCATATTATTACCTTACCCATTATTGCTAAACACTTTAGGTTAATTTAAGTCTTCAACAACAAATTATTTACAAGGAAAATCAAAATTTTTAAATAAACGTCTTTATTATTCTGGTTTAAAAGACCAGACTTCAAATAAAAACACCCCTTCTTTCAGGAATAGACAAAACTCAAAGCGGCCACTTTTTACTAAAAAGTCCACTCAGACAAATTTGACATGACGTGCATCCTGTGTCATCTGAAGTGTTTACAGACTTTTGAATCTGAATGAATCGTTGCAGCTCAAAAATCCCCCGCGTCTGAATGGATGTTCAAACGTAAAAACGGTGGACAGAAGCGAACATCTGTCAACAGCTGGATTTTCTGGCAAAGAAATCCCTCATGTGTTTCACACTGTATTATTATTCTGAGCCCAACAGACTGCAGCCAGTCTTTTATTTTCTCTTCATGGTAATTAGCAGCTGTGTTATGGTATTTAAATATGAAAACACCTCAAATTGGACGGATTCCTGTTGTAGGGAAGTGATAGCCTTATAGCAAACCAGTTACAGATTTGTACGTTTGATTTTATTTCTAAATAATAATGCGACACACCTGCCACCTCTGTATGCAGTTTTGTGACCTTTTTAGGGATTATGAGGTTTTCTTTTTAAATGCCATAAACTTGCAGGGGTTCCAAAAACAAATAAATAAACGTATATCTTTAATTTCTTATAACTTTCCTTTTTCTCACTTTTGGACATTTGATCTTTCAGAAGACTTTATCAGGGTAAAAAAAAGTTGCATATAATCTACAGAAAAGAAAGTTTAAGGGTATCTAAGTGCTCGTTGCTGCTTTCCCCTGTGGGTTTTCTGATTCCACTGACCCCATTACCTCCTGTTATAGCTGCTTTCTGAAAACATGGGGCCCAATATGCAAAGTACCACCTGCAGAAAGTCTGAGGACAATCAGGACAATGTTCTGACGGATGAGTGTGGCTGCAAAAACTACAATGAAGCTGTTCTTTGACTTGAAGTGAAACATTTAGATGCATTTAGATCTATATTTGTGTTTGCCCCTCTTTAAGCTCTTTTTCCAAGGCGTATTCTTCTCTGTAGACCTTTGCACCTGCACACATATCCTCTCTCTGCTCTGGGAAACCTACTGTTTTGGGAATGCCATTGCCTCCTCTGTGGGCCTTAAGCTATTCCTCCCAAGGCACATCTTTTTTCACAGCTCTGTCACTGCTCTGTGCCCCCCCCCCCCACCCCCTCTCATTCTTTTCTCTTCTTTTCAGCCTCCCTGTGCTCTCAGAGACCTTTAGTGCCTGCAGGTGTATAAATAGAGCTGTTTTCAATTAAAGGCTAACCTCGCCTATAGCGTGCATCTGATCAATGAATGCCCCTGCACCTGTGGTAATAAAATACCAAGGGAGTGGAGATAGCACACTGAATGCTAATCAGATGTTGCCCTGTTGTTGCCCTGTCTCATTTTTAAGGACAACATGCTCCTCCTGACAGCTTGGCTGCGAAAGGGTGAAAGAGGGGGGAGGAAGAGAGGGAGAGTTTGCCAGCACATCACAAAAAGACCAAACAAAGGCGCCGGTGCTCTCATCAGACATAAGTGAAATTTAATACGTGATTGAAAGCGGAAACCTGGATGAATGGGATGCTTAGTGAGTTGTGTGATTGTTTGGGTTTGGAGTTGTCAGATTTAGAGGATTTTTTTTAAAGAAGTGCTGCATTCTGTTGGTTTCAAATTTCACTCTAAGTTGGTAAAATATCCTGATTTGTTGAGTTTGAGTGTGTGTGCTCCACGACTTCAAAAATCATTCACTGTTCTTTTATTAAAAATGTTAAACAATTTGAGCTGTTGGAAACTAACTTCTAGTTTTGCATTTTATCTCAAATAAGAGCAGTATTTTGATATGATGTCAGGGACAAACGAGGGGAGCAGGGCAGCTCTGTGAGGCCTCTTGTTTCCTCTACGCTCTGGCTCGGACCCAGAAGTCCATGTCAGCATATGTCCTGACCTTGCGAGCTCACGGTGTTCCTGCAAGGTTTTCATCAGACTCCCTGCGATCTGCCCGCAGTCCAAGCCACAGCCTTGCTCATTGTCCATTGTGCTGTTACGTTTTTACAGTCCGCCTCAAGAATTCTCTAACTCTCTATATTAAAAGTGAGCCATCACACGCAGTGCCAAGTAAAACCAGTGCCACAAAAGCACACAGTGAATACATTTCTCTGCAGTTCCAGCCTCCAGATGCTCAGCAAAAACAAGATTGTGGACGGGAGTGACATGAGAAGCCTCACGAAGCCGATCCCCGGCTCTTTTTTACCGAGCCAAACCCCCACTTCTCTCCACGACAGCTTCTCTGGCGAGGGCCCTTGGGCAACAACGTTCTGCAGTCTCCATTACATCTGCTGTCAGGCCAATTGCCTTCTCTGCACTTTGTGATTTTGGACGGGCGTGTAAATTTGGAGTTTTCCCCTCCAGACTCCGTTCAGAGACGCACATCCTGCTGAGCTTCAGCTTGCCACCACATCCTTCCATACAGCACGCACATCAAAATCCTGCTGCAGCAGATAATAAAAAACAAATTGGATGTTTCCACATTTTGGAACTTGTTCCATATTTTATATTAATGACATGTTTAAAGAAACATTTGTCGTTGCATTGAAAGATGCCAAAATATTCTGCGAGTGTTTTTGACAGAACGATAATAAATCACCGCTTGTTGGTTATTTCTGGAGCTTTCAAACAAAACTCCCTCAGTGTGGTCTACTGGACTGGATCCGGATTGCGTGTTCCGTGTGCTTTTATTGCTCGCTTCATGTAAATTTCACCGTATATGTCGGAAATCGGTATAAATCAAAAAAGGGGATTTACATTTAAACTGTAGGGTTTGATACCTTCATGTTAGGATTTGTGAAACACTGGTGGCATCTAAAATACTGCGGCAAAGTCAACGGTAAAGGTTTCCAGCTTTTGATAATACACTCTAAAATGTTTATGTTCAGCAACTTCCGTCTTAAAATACTCATGACATGAATAACAGAAGCAAAATGAAACAATTCTGCAAAATACTTTAAAAAATAATAATTCTGCATCATTAATGCAAAGATCCATCACCATAATTTAAGTTTCCTTAAATAAAAAATGAGACCAGATTGCTAGAATTGTCCTTTATTAGTCCGTCAGCGGGAACATTTTCAGTGCACAGTGACAGAAATTCTTTAAACGTAAAAACACGATGCACACATTATGGAGTTGGATCATTAAGGTTTATTCTGAATCCAGCAAAGTTTGACTGCTGGTGCTGCTTATAAAAGAGAAAAATTAAAGTGATAATATGCAACTTTTTCATATTTTTAAATCTTTTCCTTGAGCCAGTCTGTGCTAATATGACCCTTTACAGAGTTAATGAAAAGTCACTTAGCCCCATCTGGTGATTAGATCCGGAATACCACGATTGCAAGATCTCCGTCACCGTCACGGTACCCAGGAAGTCACGTGTCTCACGAGGGTTAGGCTAACCCAATGTGGCTAGCTGTTATGATAGCGCTGGAGTGTTTTTAGCTCATGATCCCTGATTTTTTTTTCCCATCTCTCCCTGCTTGAACACAGCTGATTTCTTTGAAGGAGTAAATAACCGCTCCTGAAGGCTGAGGAGACATTTCAACAGTTAGATTTAGGCGTTTAGAAGCTGAAACAATGGGCTAACTTTTCACTTCACTTCACTTCACTTTATTATAGAAGTCCCCGTAGGGAAATTTGTCTTGCAGACAGGTGAACATGAAACATAATCCCAGACGCATTAGCAAAAACAATAAAAGCATTTAAAAGCATATTAAAAACATTTAAAAAAATTTAAAAATACCGGGTTAAAAGCAAATGTCACAAATCAATAAAAATCTAATTAAAACCATCAGACTAAAAGACCTGAAACAATCAAACCTACTCCCGTTTTAAGTTCAGTTGACTTTTTAATGGCAGTGACTTAAAACGGACACCAGAGGGCACCCAAAACAAGCAACACTGCATATTATCACTTTAAGGGGCGTTTAAAAATTTGAATTTTGAAAAGTTTGAAAAATCTTCTGTAAAGAGACCAATAGCCTCTGTGCACGCATCAGTTCCGTGTTTGGCGTGAGGATGGTACGAGACTTCCGGTCTCTGTGCTAACGATGGGAGGTGGGAAGTTGATCTTGTTGATACCGTACAGAATGGCACACAACAGTGGTGGTTTGACCTGCTATCAGTATGTTGTTGAAACGCAAATTTTGTCAGTGTACATGTCATGTTTAGGACATGAACACATAAAAGCTTGACATAGAAGGCCACGCACAAAAAAAGAAAGATTTACAAGCTTCCGAAAGGAAACTAGCAAACACAGTATGTGCTTCCAGCGGCTACCGGAAGTTTACATCCATCCTGACCTTCTACCGGAAATTGCGTCACGTAGCTGTGTGCACAGAACCCACTGACTCACAACTGAGCAGGATGTGTTGGATAGTTATCTATAATCATCTATCACTGTATCAATATTAAGATTACTAAGGATTCCAGGTAATTCCAGACAAAACTGCATGCAAAAATATACATTTGACAATCATTTGGACCCCCCACCCACTCTGGAAAAGTCCACAACCAGCACCTGAAGAGTGTTGTTAGTTATTGGATTGGATTGGGGATCCAATCAAAGCGTATTTCATTGATCAGGTATTGGATCAGCTGGCCACAACTTAGTTGCAGATCTCTATTGTTGACTTACTTTCTATGTTTTACTTACACCAGCTCGTTGGGGGAGAGAAAATAATAATAATAATAATAATAATAATAATAATAATAATAATAATAATAATAATAATAATAATAATAACTTTATTTATATAGCACCTTTCACAGGCCAATGGCCACAAAGTGCTTTACAATAAAAACAATTATAAAAACACAAAGGATAAAACTTGATAAGAACATAATAAAACACAAAATAAAAACTTGATAAGAACATAATAAAACACAAAATAAAAACTTGATAAGAACATAATAAAACACAAAATAAAAACTTGATATGAACATGATAAAACGCAAAATAAAAACATGATAAAAACATGATAAAACGCAAAATAAAAACACGATAAAACAAAAACATCATGCAACCTAAAATCAGTTAAAAGCGAGCCTGAATAAATGAGTTTTCAACTGTTTCCTAAAAGAGTCAATAGAATCCAGGCTACGCAGAGGAGGAGGTAAAGCGTTCCATAATCTTGGAGCCACTACCTTAAAAGATTTATCTCCCCTGGACTTAAAATGTGATCTAGGAACCTCCAACAGCCTCTGACTAGTAGACCTCAGACTACGAGGAGGACTGTAGGGTTTTAAAAGGTCTGAGATATAAACAGGGAAAATAACTGCTTTTATCCAATAATAAGCTTTTGTTAGGATCAATAACCAGTGAAGATGTTGTAAACAACATGTTTAAAATCAGTTTACTCTGCTTAATTTAGAGCAAACTCCTCCACATTATATGAATAAGAAGTCCTGTTAGCAGCAATAACACACTGAAAAAAGAGAATAGTTGAACCAACTTAACTGAATTGCTTCAATTGATAACAAGCAATTGAATTAAGTTTATCCATCTTAAATTAATAAATTTGTACCTAGTAATTTAAGTTGGATAAACTTAATTCAATTGCTTGTTACCAACTGAAGCAATTCAATTAAGTTGATTCAACCTTTTCTTTTTACAGTGCAGTTCATTGTCTCTAATCTTTCTTCAGTTTGTGGTTGAGTCTTTATACTTTTTTAAAAAATCACATAGTAAACTTGGATCAGTCGCCGTTTTCATAAACTTTTTGAAATGTTATTCATAAACGTTCTTTTAATATCACCAGCTTTATAGATTTGTAGTTGTGTGCAGTTCCCATTTACAGCAGGAGTTACTCAAATACTGATCTCCGATCAGTAAAGAGCACCGAATGTTGTTTTAAAATGACGTTTTAAATGTACTGAAACTAAGTTTCGTTGTATCAGGACGCTGATGCAATGAGCTCATGTTTTCTCATTTTCTGCTCATTTGTTCGCATCTGTGGTTTTGTACAATGTTTTTTCTTGTGAAGCGCTTTGTGATATGTATCGTGAGAGGCGCTCTAGAAATAAATTTTTACTTACTAATAAATTACTTAATAAATTTTTACTTACTTACTTACTTGTATCTTGTAAAACGCTGATCTTATTGTCTCCTTGAAAGAAAAACGAGACAAACCTGTGATCTGTGCTGATAAACTGTCTCCCTACACTGTGATCATACAGACATGCATACAGTATATTTATTCTAGTAAGTAGTCCGTATAATCTGCAAGTTTGTGTTGTAAGAATAAAAGCAAAATGATCAAGTTTGATTTTCTTAATCGTCTAAAGGCCAAGTCATACTCCACGAGAAGAAATAACTTTCTTCTCGCTGGGGGTCTGTGAGAACAAAATGACGTCATTTTGTTCTCGCAGACCCAGTTCGGCAGCGCTAACGGCTTGTTCTTGTGCACATCAGCCGAGCCGAACTTTGTTCGGCAGGGTGTCCGAGAACAACTGCTGTGATTGGTCAGAAAGGGAGGATGAGCGTGGTTAGTGCGGTTAGCGGTTGATGTTTTTCTCCGGTGCCTGCTGTGCTGCTTTGTGCGGACGGACCTGAAGGGTGACGGTCTGGATCGACCCGAGCTAGGAGGACCAGCGCGGACCGCGAGGGTTTGCACTGGAGACCCGTATGCGTCCGCTCCTCATGTAGCGAGGACGGATCATTTTAAACTGCACACACACACCCTCCCCTCCACACACACACACACCTGATACGCACACCTTTATGACACGTTGCTGAAATAGTTAGACACCTGAGTTCTCGTGGAGTATGAATGCTCCCTGCTGAAACAAACTTTTTTTCTTGTTCTCGCAGAACCCCAGCGAGAACAAATTTCTTTCTTCTCGTGGAGTATGAATAGGCCTTTAATCTGAAATGACTGATTGGTGCTGGGGTTATAAAACATGATCAGAACATTCCTAGTTATTGTTCATGTCAGCATTAATATTAATACGGTGTTATTCAATGATTGTAGTCTAACTTAGTGTTTTCTGGAGACTGTGCAGCCCTAGTTACTACAGTAATTAATGTAGAAGAACTCAAAAGAGTAAAACCTTACATGGAACAATAACTGAGTCAGAAGTTTCTAATTTGAGGCTCTTAAAAGTTTAAAATTCTTTGGAAGAACTCTTTGTCTTGTGCAGTTACACAACATGTTTAAACCAACAGATTAACATACTTCTTCCCTCTCTGTAGTTCTGACTCAGCAGCTCTTGATTCTATTGAATCTCTGCCACATTAACTTTCTAGAAATGTTTTCACTTTATAGGTTGTTCCAGGCTAAAAGGTGTGCTAGTCTTTCTCTGAGGCAGGCTCTCACACACAGGGCCATTTAATAAGTAGTTTAATTGTTTAAACTTGTATTTTTAAATTTTCTACTTGAGGTTTTGGTCTTCAGAATGAAATTCAGCCTTGTGAATAACTGCACTAGTGTCTAACCAGAGGTAAGAAACAGACCTGCACAGTGTTGTTCTTAGAGTGAAATTTTTCTCTAATCAGCAGCTGAAATGGGTTGAAAAATACTTTTAAATGATTTCATATGTGTTGCTTTGGATTACAGTGTAAGCTAATGAACTGATGAGGAAGAAACCACACTGCTGACATGTGCACCACAGACAGCCATTCAGAGATGAGAGCCTGATTTTCAGGACTTGCACTGGATTCGATTTTTTCCTCTTTTGAATTTTGAGTTGCCTCTCTACATCTACACGGTGAATTTAATTTCCAAACATCAAAACTTTTCTGTTTTATGTTGGGGCAAAAATATCCTAGATAACATTCTTTAACTTTCTGTCATGAGAACATTGCACGCAAATGATGACTATGTCTTTGATCCTCATTGAAGACGTCTTGAGCAGCGACGCAGGACGTGAAGAGCCAAGGTGGCCGCAGCACACAAAGAAAACTCAGGTAGAATATCACATGCAGCACATGTGTAACTGATACACTCCGCTCATTGTAATCAGAGGTGACAGAGGATTTTATAAAAAGCCCAAAATAAAGTGAATTGTCATGCTGTGTGGAATTTCCCGCAGCATCCACCAGCCCAAAATAATATTTTTCATAAGATTCTTTTTTCCTAAGCACTCCGAGGAAAAATATTCTGTATATTCTGTATAAATAAGAGTTCCCATCTGCTACACTGTCGAGCTGGAGGATAATGAACGCTTCAGTCTTTTTTAATCTGCTGAGTAAAATAAGAAATTATTCTAAAGCACAACATCTGTTCCTTGTCATGAAAATAAAAACCTCACAGTCAACACCCGTCGTCCAGTCGCTGAATATTTATTTGCAAAACGAGGACTACAAATTAAGTAGGAATGTTCTTCAAAGAACCTTCTAATGACATTCGATTAATTATACTGAGAGCCATTAGCTGACATGTGCGATGCAGGACACAACGTCATAAATTTGGTTGAGATTTTGTTAAATGGAGGTTTCATGTTTTATATTAATTTTCTTTCCCATTCCTTGTCTGTGTAGTTCCTCCAGTGAGAACTTGTTTTTGACAGCTCTGTGATGAAGAATTGGCCCTGCTGTAGGTCGCTGACATTCTGGTTAATAAATGTTTTCAGGTGACAGATTGGGACGTAAACAGCACTAAATGGATGAGCTGCAGGCCCGAGTGAGAGTACAGGAGGAGGAAATGTTGCAGGATTTCACTTGATCTTTTTACTCCAAATTGAAGTTTTGCATGTGTAAAAATATTGAATGTAGGTGGTTGTGGTGTGCAGGCACAAAACTATTTATCTCAAAGTTAAGGAAATGTTACCAACTATGCTGAGATGAAGACAAAACACTTTACCGGTCAAAGGCATAACAGTCAGCCCCGTAATAAGGAAATATTAAATGTGTAAAAACAGATCTGGGGGGTGCAGCCCCTCCCCTCCCTTCCCCTCTCTTCCTGCCACTTGTATCATTGTAGACTTTTTTTCCATGGTTTCAAAGTCAGCTCCTCCCAATGTTTGACATCATTTGTTATCTCACACATTTCTTATTCAATCGTTTCCTTAGCTGCTGATACATTTTTTAAAAAACTAATCTATCAAATGTTATAAAACCTCCACATTTTGATTTAATCCATCAGTCTTGATGGAATGAATCTCACCTGCTGCTTTCCATGCCAGAGCTTTAAACTATCAACTTATCTCGAGAAATGGAGATTACAGCCATCTAGGTCAAATCTTGATATCTTTTAATTATGCTTGATCTCACGCAGTTTATCACAATTGATCTTTTTGCACATGGAGTATGTGTTGATTACACTAGGCAGAAGCTCTGTGAGTGAAAAAACTGAGTGGAATGCATGTTTGTGTTTGCTAAGGTTGATAAGGTTGCCAAGGTCAGTTGTAGAAGTACACATGATTACTTTCTGAGTTTTATTCAGATCCATTCAATGGATGTTTGCTAACAGGCAGGTTTGACTACAACTTATTGGCAATGTTTAAGCTAAGGTGTTGTGGTCATTGTTTTTGGTGCTCAGATTATGTAATGGGTGTTTTTTTTGTTTTGTTTTTTTTTGGCTATATTTTTACTCAATCTGCAGAATGATTTGAGTTATACCTACCTTTTGTATTATTTCAGTTCATTTGGCTGTGATGGTCATTTTGGATTGGGTTGTTTTCAAATCAGTTTGTTATACAGTATATTTCAGACACTTTTATCCAAAGTGAGTTACAAATGATGTTGTAACAAAACAGTTACCATTGAGGCTCACAATAAACTACTTTAGAACACTAGTCAGTCTCTGTCAGAGGTGACTGTGAGGGAAAAGATGAGCATAGAGGGAAGTGCAAGAGTACAGAGGAGTAGGGAAGGGAGGTGCTAGTTTAAAAGATGCTCTGGGTCTTAGACAGGGACTCTGCTCTGTTCAGTTGTAGATGAACTTTTACAAAGTTTTGTTAAAATTCATCCGGCAGTTAAAGCGGCTCTCTGGATTATTTTTCTATGTATCAAAGTTTTCTAAATGTTTTAAATGATATTTCAGGTCTAAACTATGATCTACTGTATGGGTTGAGTTCCACAACATCTGTCATTCTGATGAAGACCCTCCTTCCTCCTAGAGACCCCTTTGCATTATTTCTTGCCGCCGACATTTTTCAGCCAATGAAATTCAAATGTCTGCATTCTCTCAACATGCACGCGCATCGACCAAACCTGTACCAGTAGGGGGCGCTGTTGTACAGGACGCTCCGTGTGTTTCTCTGTTTCCGTCTCAGCCTCACAGCTCATTTCTACTAAAAACCTACCCATTCTCCAGCTAAAGACGGATTTATTTTTATTTTTAAACCTTTCACCTCACAGAATGGCAAGGCTTGACAGGATTACGCGTTTATTTTGGTCAGAAAGTTCATCCAGGGCCGAGTCAAGTTCAGCTTCAGAGTCCAGCAGCAGCTCTCTGCTAACAGAGCTAATATCAGAAGCAGCAGGGACAGAGAGGGCTCATCAGACCCTCGTAGTATTGTTGGAATAAGATTGTGAACTGTGAGTGATTAAACCCTACACATTGAGCTGTACACTTTATGCCCGAAGTATATGCACCGTGTGCACGCGCGCACACGCGACCGGACGCGCGTGTCGAGATGTTTTGAGGAGGAGCCTTTGGACGCTAGATTCAAAAACTGCTCTCTTGCTGAAATAATCCAGAGTGTGGCTTTAATGATATATTTTGCTGATGGACAAACATTTTCACTTGTTTTTCTCCTTTTGGCAATAGGTGATAAGTTTATTTAAGGACAAAAATAAGTTTTCACTCATGTAAAGGTGAATGTTTGTCAGGAACAGGGCGATTAAAATAATTAGAAATCACCATGACGGGATGTTTTTGTAGCCTGATGAATGTTACCAGTCATTCAAGGCTTGTGATCTTAGTGTGTTCAAATGAAGACAACTAGGATTCTTGAAAAAGTTTCTCTTTTCATCCAAAAAACTGAGAGCTCATATTTTCTACTAATCATCATCTCAAAATGAATTTTCTCCCTATATTGTTCAATATATACCCCAACATTTTCTTTGTCTGCACTTAACAGCGAAATAAACAAAATATAGTAGAAATATGACCGCATGAAATCTTGTTATGCTTAGATGATGTAACTATTAGAGAGAATAAATAGCTGAAAAAACATCATTTAGCGGAGGAAAAAGGCCTCTGGGTTTTGGTATGCACTGCTGTGGTGTGTTTATGTGTGTGTAAACACACTCAGAACACAGCTGTTCACCCCCCAACAGAGGTGGACAAAGCATTGCATAAATTCTTGTTTATAATGAAGGACCATGAGATAAACTAAGAACCAGTTTTTATCTCAGCCATTAGCTGCGTTCATGCCATTTTTCTTGTCTGTATTTGTGAAATTACTGGAAACATAACTGGGAGGTGTTATCGCCACTTGAACAATGAGGTTTTATGAGATGTTTCAGTTGCAGGATGTTGACTTGCTTCTATTAACAGATATTTATAGTTGTTTTTTATCACACTTCATAAATAGTTTTATCACTTTGCAGCATTTACTGTTTGCTTTTTTATTTTTCCACCTAAAGACTGTTTAAGAAACGCAGGTTGATCAGAAACAAACCAGACAATGGACTTTTTTTTTTTTTTTAGACAGTCTAGTTCAGGAGGTCAGTTGCGTTGTCCATGAAAGTAGTTTTGTCCACTAGAACCTTACAACCCACACCTGCTTGTATTCATACCATCATTGACATCCAGTGTAATGGATGGTAATAATTCCCAGGTGTATTTACTGTCAATTAAAAATGGAAGACAGTTGGCTTCTAATCAGTAACTTACTGCATTTTGTGGGGTTTTAGTTTGTAAATCTGCTTGCTTGGAACATTTTTTGCAGGATGAAGTTTTTCTTCTGGCAAAGAATATTTAAAACCTGACCTTTGAGGTAGTTGGTATGTTTCCCTTTTTTCTCTCAGAAAACAGAAGAATTATACTTATTACTGGTATATAGTTTGCACATTTTGTTGTGTTTCTGTGTAAAAATCCTAAACAATATATATGTTGCCTATTATAGACAGTTTCTTGAATGGTCTCAGTTTGGAGGAATGGCGTTTACATCCTCCAGGACTCATGGTGCATCAGTTGGTTCAAACGTGGCCAAGATCAAAGTGTATTCGCTGCCTTTGAACATTTTTGTGCCGATGTCACTTTTGCATTATAGTCAGGGGTGCACATAACTGGTACACCGGTGTGCATGCACACCCCGGATATAATGTGCGTACGTGATCCCTCTGCTCGTGTGCGCCTTTGCAGAACGGGGCTGTCATGCGGAACTATGTTTGGGGTTCTCTTTGTTGTGACACCTAAGTGTGCATCGCTAATTAGCTTCCCCAGTGGAACTTTTGGGTTCATGCTGTCATGCTTTCTAACATTGTTTTAAATAAAGGGTCCTTCTGTTTCAGTCATTGTTAGGTAGTCACAGCTGCTTTCATGGTCCTGATCACGCAGGCCCCCCCCCAAACCCACAGCAAGGTGGTGCATACCAAACATTAGCGCCAGGTTCTCCCCTGAGAACCTCCGTGAAAATATTGTGTGCACCCTTGATTATAGTTGTAATTACAAGCTAAAATGGCATCTAAACGAGCTCATTTCCAGTTTGGGTTGCTACCAGTAAAATGGCTTCAAAAGACCCCCCAGCTCAGATCTTCAAATTTTATTGCGGGTCTTACAATGAGAAATTTTGACTCCTGGATGTCCTTAAATGCTTCATTTAGCTGCTGATGGCGATATTTACACCTGTAAAAAACACAATAAATAACTAACATGACAATGACAATGTTGTAATGTTTATGAAATAATGATTCACATGAATTTAGGTGATTGGAGCCGTTTCGTGACAGCGGCACATTTTGGTCTTTGCAGCAGCTGAACTAGCTGTTAGTTCATCAGTCCTTTAGAATGTAAACAGATGCTGTTCAGGAAGATATCAGCAACAAATGACAGTAATTACGTATAACCATTAAACAGAAACAAAGTTCAAAATAGCCACATTATTCCTTTTAGGAACATGAAGTTTTTTTAACCAGTATGATGACGACTGTTCACCTCCCACCTTGTTTTTTACTAATCCTGTTGCCCACCTGTTTGACCACAACCCAGAAACGAGACACCTAAAACGCACAACTTGATCAGTCAGCTTAATGCCGAGTCATTAGTCACTAATAACCATCATTTAATCCTAACATTCTTGTTATCCTTCGTAAATGAGGCTTGATAAGAAATTTGTTAACGGACTTGCAGCGGCCCATATGTTTTACTGAAGACTCGCTCGCTCTCTGTGAGTGTGTGTGTGTTGCTTTAGCTACTGGATGGGGTAACCCCAGTCACTTGGCTCCTCAACACCTGTGTTTACTTTGGGGCCTCGGCCCCCATGACCCAGCAGCAATCCTTCACTCAGAAGATGAAGTGAGGTTTTAGCCTCCAAATATGTGCTGTCCCTGCAATTTTACCACCGTGTGATTCCTCTAAGACTCTCATAACGGGGCGCAGGCCAAACTAAAAGTATAAATTACAATCCTCGTCCAAATTCTAGTAAATTAAACATTCAAACCCTGTTCTCCTTCGCTGTGATGTTAAATCAGGCGAAATGCAGGATTTGTGCTTTTGTGGCACTTTTGGAATGAAAAGGAAGTTGGAGCGAGGAGTTAGTGTTGGATTAAACTAAACATGTCTGCTCTTTAGACAGTGTAGGAAACAGAACTGGATTAAAGATGGAAAAACCAGTGATTTTACTAAACTCACATGTTTTTATGGATTAAAACTTCCTGCTAAAACAGCCCACAGCTGACCAGAATCTTTTTTTTATGTGCTGCTTTTTGATACAGGGCAAATATTTCCAGAGTGCAAAGTTTTTATGCATTTTTTGCACACACAATATTTAAAAAATAATAAATGCTTCTTTAAGAATAACATCCAAACTGAGAAATTGGTGCGTCTGTTACAAATATTTATCTGCTGTTTACACTTAGCTTTACAATTCATGCCAAGACATGGGGGCTGTCCATTTAGTTGATTTTTGAGTATAGGAGGAGGGGGAGGTGGTACAGCTGTTTGGCCCTTCTAACGGAAAATCTACACGTCTGATGAAATATGAGCAAATAAACTAAAGGTAAAAACACTTGATTTAAAATGTCAGAGTATAACCACATGCATAGATATCCTATATAAAGGCTAGATATCTTACTGGCGCTGTTTGCCAATGGACTCTGATGTAGCAACACGGCGGCCATCTTACTGCAGACAGTTGCTGTCAATGGTGCACATACTGTTAAATACCTCTAAGTTGCTCAATTTTTAACAGACTTTCAAAGGGTTTGCATTGTTATAAACGTCATATATGGCTGTGAAATATATTGGTAATGGCCGGGAACTCAAGTGCAAGTATCCTGTATCAAGCCTATATTTAAGGTTTGTAATAAGGCAAACTGTTTGTAAATCCATTAATATTTCATCGAGTTAAGAGTATTTTTATTTAAGCTGATCACTCACCTTCCTACTGCTACCACAGAGAGCGGAATGTCAGCTGACTGCAGTAAGATGGCCGCCCTTTTGCTACGCTGTCGAATGTCAGATGAGGAATCTAGCGTTTTATCAGTGGTGGCCCGTCCATAGGGGGCGCTCGGGCGCCGCCCCACCAGTCCCAAGAGGAAGAAGAGAAATAGGATCACAAAATATAAAAAACTAACATAAAAATAAAACTAAACAAGCCATCCATTATATATACAATAAGTGCTGTGTATAATCTGCATTTAGGTGTAGTTTAGAAAGGTTTTCTTACTATTTTTTACTGGACCGATAGGTCGTGTTTCTTTGGGTTCTACTGCGCATGTCTGGACGGGACGCCGTCCCAACATAGCGCATTGTTTTCTGCTCCTGACGCATGCGCACTGGCAATTTTTTCCTGACGCATGCGCACTGAGTGCAAAAAATAGGAGATCGCTCAGGACGCAGGTCTTCAGCGTCCCTGTGTGACATGCGCACAACGGCAGGAGACTGGAGTGTTGCTCAGACTGAAACCGGAAGTTCTTGCTCTCTTTTTAATGGAGGGTAGAAAATGGATATTTATTCAAAGAATCCTTCTTGCCCGCTTGTGAAAACAAGCCGAATGATTCAATTTGTCCTGATTTCATCAACTCAATGGTGAGTGACTTCGTTTGTTTGTTTCTTTTCTTAATAACTATGTGTCTGTCACGGATTTTCCCATTCAAAAACCCCATAGGCGGAGCTAGCCGCGGCTAGCAGTGCTAAGTCCCGATGAGTGAATTTATACCTTAAATAGCGTCATGTGTTTGTCGAGGTGTTTGCCAAATGTTAGAGAAATACAGATACTGCTGATTGAATACGTTGGTTTATGTAGTTTAGCCCGTTTTTCATTTCTCTACTTTTCATTAAATTATTATGGCGTTTTAAGGAAGTTTGGTCTGACTGGGTTTGATGGGACTTATCAGTGGATTTGACTTTATTTTGTTGTTAATTCACTTCATTAGTTGAGCTGATTGTCATGACTTGCTTGGTTAGTGGTTGTTGTCTGAATTGTAACATTAATTATCTGACTGTATTAGTTATAGGTGGATTTATTTGTTTGTGGTGTCAGTAGAAAGATAATTGTGAATATTAAGTAATGTTTTTGACTTTGCCAGGTTGTTTTTTCCTTGAAACTCTTACAACTTCTGTTGTGACCACATTGTGATTGTTTTTTATTTTTATTTGTATTTGATTATATTGATATTATTCTAAGGTCTCCTTATGAAGACTTTATGATTTCTTTACTGTTTGATGTGTAGAATTAGACCTAACAGCACCACATTTCTAGAGAACTGGTGGTAGGGATTTTTACCAGCAAAATATTCAGTCAGATGAAAATATTTTTGCATCATTCCCTGCCCTAGTGGTGATATGTGATTTTTTTTTTTTTTTGCGCATCTGAAAACTGACTAGCAAAAATGCGCCCCACCCAAAAAAAATTTCACCAGCCGCCACTGCGTTTTATATATGATATCTATGACAGCATGAACCAGTTCTATCAGGGAAGCTAATTAGCAACGCACACTTAGGTGTTGCAACAAAAAGAATCCCCAAAAAATAGTTTCGCACGCAGCTCCAGTCTGCAAAGGCACATTTGGGCAGACTACATGCGTACTGGCGGACTACTTACTAACTTACTTTAGCATTTGAAGGACATTTTTTTCGAGAGAGTTTGTAAAATGTCTCAATGTTCACAAAGATTCTCTGTTTCCTTGCATGAGTCTCACAGCCTCACTCTTGTCAGAGATTTTGAACATGAATTTTTTTATTTAAAATGTTAACGTTTTTCTATCCAAATAGTGTCTGGAAGCCTTCAGAGTGTGAGAAATGTGAGACACTTTGGCAGTATAAAAACAGGTTTAGAGACTGTTTAGTCTCTAAACCAGTCTCTAGACTGTTTAGAGACACAATTTTGACAGTTTTGTTGTGAGATGAGGTGCCTAAAACACAACAAATAAGAGTAATGAAATCAGACTTAATTAGATGAGAACATTTTTGAATGTTGCAATTTATTTGCAGTTTTGACTGACTCAAATGTTTCACAAGTACCAAGTCAGTGTTTCCTCACAACTATGCAGCTAGTTAATGTAGCGTCAACAAATACGCTATATCCTCTGAACTTTGCCCTAAGATGATCATCACTACAATAACAGCAGGCATAACACATCCATATTCACATGTTTTATTGATGCTTCTAAAGCCTTTGATCGTGTTAATCATGAAAAGTTGTTTGTTAAACTGCTCAACAGGAATGTACCTAAATATTTAGTGAGAATTTTAGTTTACTGGTACAGCCACCAGTCCATGGTTGTTAAGTGGGGGAATTTGGTGTCCCCTCCTTTTACTGTTTCTAATGCAGTACGACAAGGCAGTCTTCTGTCCTCTTGTCTTTTTAATGTGTACATGGGTGACCTGTCCAGACTGCTGAGTCAATGCAGGACTGGCTGCCAGGTTGGGAATGTTATTTTAAATCATTTGATGTATGCAGATGATCTTGTAATCTTCTGTTCATGCAGTGCCAATTTGCAACAATTATTAAGAATCTGCTCTCAATATGGTTGGACTTTGACATCAAATAGAATGCACTGAAAAGTACCATTATGATTGTGAGGAGCAAGGAGGATGATAAACTCATTTTCCCGGACTTCTTTTTATCTGGCAGCATCATTCAGGCCTGTGAAGAAGTCAGGTATCTTGGGCACTACATCACTGCTGACCTGTCTGATGATAGAGATATTTACAGACAGTGTTGCATGCAGTATGCACAGGCTAACATGCTCATTCGGAAGTTCTCTAGGTGCCCCATCTTGGTTAAGCTGGCACTTAAAGCATTTTGTACACCCATGTACACTGCCCATCTGTGGAGGAATTACAGAAGAAGCAGTCTGTACAAGCTCCAGGTGGCGTACAACGATGGGCTGAGGCTGCTGTTAAAGGTACCTCGCTGGAGCAGTGCCAGCCAGCTGTTTATGTATGCTGGTATTCCCACCTGTGCTGCTACACTCCGAAAGCTAATGTACAGATGTATGTGTAGACTGAGGGACTCAGAAAATGATATTATTTCTACTTTGTCCACTGCAAAACAAAGCTCGATTCGCTTATTTTCTAAATTATGGAAACACTGGCACTGCTGCTTGTATGTTTGATTAATCTGTGGGATTTTATCCGTTTGTAACTTTTATCCCAATTTTTATGTTTTTAATCTTGTGATGTTTTAGTCTTATGCTTTTATTCCTTTTATTCTTTTTACCTGTTTACTTTTTTACTATTTTATACTATGGACCGTACTGTGTCTGGAATAAAGTTGATGATGATGATGAACCCATCTTTTCCCCAATAACTTGGATTAAAATGACTCTTTTATTATGTTGTAACCTGAATCAACATTCCTTCCAGGACCGGTCGTGTCGGAAGACCCAGAAGACTTTCTTTAGTTATTAATTAAACTTAAAGACTCTTTGATGTCCCCTTCTAAAGGACACTACCTTTAATCCACTGTCCAGAAATGTCTTAATATGATTAATGCATTTTCTTCCAGTATTAATGAATGTTGATCCGGCATCAGTATTATTTCATGTTTCTACTTTTGCTAAAAGGTTAAATCATATTAATAATCCATTCAGGGTTTAAGCTGGAATCTTTAAAGCCGAAAGCCATGTAACTTGGTAAGCTCGTATCCTATTGGTCCACGCATCAAAAAGATTCCATGTTAGACTTCCAGGCCGGAAGTCCTCAGTTCTCGTCCTGCCAGCAACGAGACAAGAAGCACACCGTTTTCTCCGTTACACGGTACGCTCAGGTGCCGACTTTCCCTGCGGGTCTCAAGCCCCGTTAAGGTCGATGTTATCTCCCCCGGACTGAAGCTAGACATCATCCGTCTGCTTTCGTTTCCACCTGCCATGGGGAAGAACCTGCTAGCCTCCTCTCCCAGCCAGATATGGAACTGCTGACCGACTCGTGGATCCTTCCGTGCCTTGGGGCGGCTTCACCGGCCACCTCGGGGAATCCGAGGGACGTCGGGGCAAACCTACCCACAGACGACCCTCATCTACCACGCCGAGGTGATCCCAGAGCGGTCTGAGCAGGTAAACCACCTTCTAGTAACAGAGGCTTCTTTGATAAGTAACACTCCCGTTAACTTAGTCTCCAAACTCCCCTCATAACTAGTTTGGTAATTCCCTAGATATCTATACAGTGGGGCAAAAAGGTATTTGGTCAGCCACCGATTGTGCAAGTTCTCCCACTTAAAATGATGGCAGAGGTCAGTAATTTTCATCATAGGTACACTTCAACTGTGAGAGACAGAATGTGAAAAAAAAATCCATGAATTCACATGGTAGGATTTTTAAAGAATTTATTTGTAAATTAGGGTGGAAAATAAGTATTTGGTCAATAACAAAAATTCAACTCAATACTTTGTAACATAACCTTTGTTGGCAATAACAGAGGTCAGACGATTACTATAGGTCTTTACCAGGTTTGCACACACAGTAGCTGGTATTTTGGCCCATTCCTCCATGCAGATCTTCTCGAGAGCAGTGATGTTTTGGGGCTGTCGCCGAGCAACACGGACTTTCAACTCCCTCCACAGATTTTCTATGGGGTTGAGGTCTGGAGACTGGCTAGGCCTCTCCAGGACTTTCAAATGCTTCTTACGGAGCCACTCCTTTGTTGCCCGGGCAGTGTGTTTGGGATCATTGTCATGTTGGAAGACCCAGCCACGTTTCATCTTCAAAGCTCTCACTGATGGAAGGAGGTTTTGGCTCAAAATCTCACGATACATGGCCCCATTCATTCTTTCTTTAACACGGATCAGTCGTCCTGTCCCCTTAGCAGAGAAACAGCCCCAAAGCATGATGTTCCCCGCCCCCCCCCCCATGCTTCACAGTAGGTATGGTGTTCTTGGGATGCAACTCAGTATTCTTCTTCCTCCAAACACGACGAGTTGAGTTTAGACCAAAAAGTTCTACTTTGGTTTCATCTGACCACATGACATTCTCCCAATCCTCTGCTGTATCATCCATGTGCTCTCTGGCAAACTTCAGACGGGCCTGGACATGCACTGGCTTCAACAGCGGAACACGGCTGGCACTGCAGGATTTGATTCCCTGCCGTTGTAGTGTGTTACTGATGGTGACCTTTGTTACTTTGGTCCCAGCTCTCTGCAGGTCATTCACCAGGTCCCCCCGTGTGGTTCTGGGATTTTTGCTCACCGTTCTCATGATCATTTTTACCCCACGGGATGAGATCTTGCGTGGAGCCCCAGATCGAGGGAGATTATCAGTGGTCTTGTATGTCTTCCATTTTCTGATAATTTCTCCCACAGTTGATTTTTTCACACCAAGCTGCTTGCCTATTGTAGATTCACTCTTCCCAGTCTGGTGCAGGTCTACAATTCTTTTCCTGGTGTCCTTCGAAAGCTCTTTGGTCTTGGCCATAGTGGAGTTTGGAGTCTGACTGTTTGAGGCTGTGGACAGGTGTCTTTTATACAGATAATGAGTTCAAACAGGTGCCATTAATACAGGTAACGAGTGGAGGACAGAAAAGCTTCTTAAAGAAGACGTTAAAGGTCTGTGAGAGCCAGAGATTTTCCTTGTTTGAAGTGACCAAATACTTATTTTCCACCCTAATTTACAAATAAATTCTTTAAAAATCCTACCATGTGAATTCATGGATTTTTTTTTCACATTCTGTCTCTCACAGTTGAAGTGTACCTATGATGAAAATTACTGACCTCTGCCATCATTATAAGTGGGAGAACTTGCACAATCGGTGGCTGACCAAATACTTTTTTGCCCCACTGTATATCACAGGCTCTCGTCATTAACTCTCATGCCATCTAATGCCATCAGAAGAAACTCCCTAAGATGCAAACTTTCTACCTCATATCTCTGTTTGTTCGTTCAATCTGTTTGCTTAATAAAAGAAGTAAAGTCTCAGTCTGCTTCAGGGTTATATCTTTCAAGTATAAGGTGCGTAATTACTCCCTTTGAATGTTCCTGAATCTAAGAATTTTCCTGCATAACCGTTAGATTAGCGAGGGTATCTTAGCATAGCTCAGAGTAAAACCTACAAAACTAAACTAATAATCTTGCAGAAGTGTGTGGTATCATAACAGTAAGAACAGGTTATAATACGCTACATTAACAACACAGTGAAACATTGATCTGAATGTAGAAGGTAAATGAGTATAATCATTTTCAAATAAGAGCTATGTAGAAAGCGTCGTTTAGGGTGGAAATTGAATTTCTTGAGCGAGAATTGGTGCTGTCTGCCCCTTCCACTTTTTAAATGTTTAGTCAAACAATGCTAGAAATGGTCATAGAGGCTTAATGTGTTCAGAAAGAAATCACGAAATCAAACATTATGTATTCCACATAGTGTTGCGAGATAAATTTAGTAAATGGATTTATTTCATGAATGAACTGTGGAGAAAATGTCTTTGTGTTACTTTATACTGATGTGAATTATGCAACCCCAAAAAGGAGCTGCAGTTAGGACTATTTGTTCTCTTTGTCCTGCTTTTCTGCACCTCTAACTTAAAAAAAAGCTTTTCTGCCCTTATTTAACAAATTTTTTTTTTCCTGCATTCCAAACCACAACTGAAAGGTCACCAGTGACCTGTTTACTGCCGTTAAGATGTTGACTTGGTGTGAATTTGATGGATGTTTTGCACAGCAGATTGTGGATGCGTGCCAGAGTTCTGCTGCTCGTACTGCAGTGTGAACTGTTCAAATATAAGTGCCAGTGTTTTTTCAGGTGTGGATACGTTCGTGAGCGCCAAAATTTATGTTTCTATGGAAACAAGCTGGCTTGAGCGCAAAATGCTGCCACATTATCACGTGAAGTAATTTCCAGATTTATTTCAGCCATCGGCAACAATAGTGATCAACATTTCATGTTGGAAATTATATTGTTGAGTATTTGTGAATGTTGTGTGTGTTTGGGAGGTTTAGGGTCAACAAGCTCATTGGGTTGAGCCTTTATGATTTTAGCAATGCAGTAAGAACACAAGCCAGGCATGAAAAATAAAAAGACAGGAGTTTATTAAGTTAGTGCAACGCTGTAATTTTAATTAATCAAATTTGAGCTTGAGATAGCCCAGAGTTCTCCAAAGTGTCGAGATGTGAAAAACTGTCATAAATAAAGACCCCTAAGTCTTTGCGTGACTTTTTTTTTTTTTTAGTTAAGAGAAACATTTCAAGCCATTTGAGTGTTGTCTTTTCCAGGACACTGGCAAGTGCAGGAAAGGAACTCAAAGATAACTTCCTGAAGGCCCTGGCAGAGCGAGAAGAGGCCAACCGCAGTGGGAAAATGACTGTGAGTACATTATTACAGCACTCAAATTGCTACGTAATGGGATTCCCCTCAAATATTTCTGCAATTCCATTAGGATGGAAACAAAATCCATACTGTGTCAAGTTGAGTGGAAATGCCCCTCCTTCCCCACACCAGTCCCTCCCCAAATACCACCAGAGCCAGCTGCTGGCCCCTTTCCCAACCAAAAAACCTTATTAATAACACTACACTGTGCTAGGTGAACCGAAAAACACCATTTAAAGGCCACAACCTGGTATAATTAGTCCTGCTGTTAGAGACAAACAATTCAACTTCATATGAGAACATGTCTGCTTTTGCAGATACTGTAAAGCTATATACGTAGGTGCCATTTAAAAACTATCAGATACTGTGGTCGTCATCATGCAATGTTTAGTGGTTTCTGTGCTCCAGCACACCTGAATCAAATGATTCAATCACCTCCTCACCATTGAGCTCTGCAGAAGCCTCTTAATAACTCACTGAAATCAGGCGTGTTGAAGCAAGAAAACGTCTAAAATTGTCAGGATGGTAGCCCCCGAGAGCTGCATGGTGGTGCAGTTGGTTAGCACTGTTGCCTCGCAGCAAGGAGGTCATGGGTTCGCGTCCCGGCTCTGCGGCCTCTCTGCGTGGAGTTTGCATGTTCTCCCCATGCATGCGTGGGTTTTCTCCGGGTACTCCGGTTTCCTCCCACAGTCCAAAGACATGACTGTCAGGCTAATTGGGCTGGTAAATTGTCCTTAGGTGTGAGTGGGTGTGTGGTTGTTTGTCTCGTTCGTCTCTGTGTGGCCCTGCAATGGACTGGCGACCTGTCCAGGGTGTCCCCCGCCTCTCGCCCCTTGACCGCTGGAGATAGGCACCAGCTGCCCCGCGACCCTCTGTGGAGGATTAAGCGGCTACAGAAAATGGATGGATGGATGGTAGCCCCCGAGGACTGGAGTAACGGGAACATGCACCATTTGACATGCCAGGTTCCTCACTAATAAAAGAAGTGAAAACAGGATGCTGGACCATCACAACCATTTTTAAATTAATTGACTAAGAGTATATCGGTCTCAAAACCCATACATCTAATTTGGCTCTTTAGATCATATTTTATATTGATTATAAATGGCAGGTGGGTATGCAGTGACCTAAAACTGCCAATCCCAGAATGCACTTGGACAGGCAGCTCTGTCATTTGTTGAGAAACGGTATAAGAATCTGTAGAAGCTAAATCCTGTTGTCCTGTTGGTCTACTTTGGTTATATTTGTACCTGTTAGAAGTTTGAGATTTGCTCATTTATTTTACATTTATAGTTTAATGTCTCCAGGAAGTGTTTCCTTTGGGAATGACATGGGGAAAATAGATGTCAACAATACACTAGATGTCCAATTCTTGTCCCTAATCTTCATACATCCATGAATATTTCCAGTAATTATCCAGCGTTAGACTCTTTTGGCCCAAATCCTTTGTTTATTTTCTGTTCATTTATCACATTAATCGTTTATAACTGTACAAACTGGGATTTTAATGCTAAACTAGGATGAAAATGTGTCAATTGGGTTGGGAGAAAAGTTGTTTATCAACATTTTATTCACTGACGGCAGTTAGAACACTAACATGTCAAAAAATAATTAACCAGTTAATTAGGATACAGTAATACTTTTTCTAAATCCTTATTGTACTTGTGGGTGAAATGTCCACACAAACAAATTATAACATCTTACGATAAATGTTATAAGTAAAAGGATAAAATTGTTTGCGGGATTCCAACAAGGTGCTTTAATGAAATTGTAAATAAAGTGACTTAAAAGGATATTTCATCTATTTTCTTGCATGTTTGTTTAAAATGTGTGAATAATGGCTACAAGGTTTGGGCTAGTCCTGAGCTCATCAGTCTTGTTGGACATACACTCTGTTGTTCCCAACAAAGGCTGTTCAGGAGGCAACTGTTAAGACAAAAAATATTTATGGAAGTCACACCGAAATACTTGAAATTGTCCAAAAATATCTTTAATACTTACAAAAACAAAAATAAACATTTTGCTAATATGGGAATCAGCCTCCAACACTTTTTGACTATTAAGTCTATGGTTTCTATACATTATTGCCCTTCTTGGTCAAATCTTTGCTTTTACACTTTCAGTTTGTGCCCAGAGGTCTCTGGACCTTCACCCATTACTGTGTCTGTTGAATGTGTCTTCAGCCAGGAAAGTGCTCAGCGGGGATGCAGCAATCTTCTTGCCGATTGTGTGATTTTGTGCTGAGCGTCTCCAGGTGCAACTGATGAGTGGAGCGTTTGGCTCCATCAGAGCGCGACCTCTGGTAGACCTCGGGGCACTTGGCAACAGGGTGGGAAGCAGTTTGGATGAATGTGCGCACTTCCAAGTCTGAGACGCTCTGCTAGGAAATTCCTCCTCTGGTGAAGGAACAGAATTACCTTCAGTGTTTGCAGAAGCGCCGTCATTTCTCTGAGTTGGTTTGTCATGAATGACCAGGGATGGATTTTTTAAAAATAATTAGAGGGATTGTGTAGCATTTTAAAATTCTGCATTTTTCTATAAAGTGTGTTGGCGCTGATAAAAGGGGAGGTTTGTTTGACTTAGATTTACCGTCTGCTGAGGGATTTATAATGATCGGGTATGAAGTGAATGGAAGGGAGCAGAAACAGTAAGGCTACTGCAAAAGAAAAAACCCTCAGACCACTTTAAACACTTGAGTTGCAACTAGTTTTTTTTTTTTCTCTCTTTAAGGAAACATCCCATAAAAAGCTAATCAGTTTTGTTTATAGAAAAAAAACATTCCATAACAAAAGCAGCGTCGCGAGGCGCATCACCAGCGTTGTTTTGCTGTGATGATCTTTTCCCGTCTCGGAGGCACTTTCTTTGTTGAAAAACTGGACCTGGAAGATGTTTATTTTCCTTTGAGCCCCACTCTGTTTAAAATTAAAGCCACATTTGTCCACTTAATGCTGCTTCTCTTTGAAAGTGTTTACGTAACAGGTATCTTAATACGGTTTGACGAGGCTTGACCTCATTGGTGTATTTACATTAGACAGATGTATTCCAGGCAACATTTGCACATGTGTGGAGGCATGCTGTATCATGTTCATATAAATAGTTTTTCACATATTTATTGTAATTTGCTGGTAGGTGTTTGTCAAAGTGCAATTTTATAGAAAGAGGATGTTAAGCATCAACTTTAGCAAGAAAAAAAAAGAAATTATAAAGATGTTTATTTATTTCTACACCCAAAATCTGAAATCACCCTCATTTTTCTTCAATAAATTTGATACCAGGGCCACCCGGTATTTTCAGTACTTTTCACTCTTTTGCTGTTTTTCTTAAAAACATATTAAAAACATGACATAAGCTGCTATCTGCCATCTCCCTCGAACCAAAGGATCCTTCACGCTAACACTTTCCAGGTCCTCATATGTGCACATTTTTACACTTTAATGCAAAACATTCCTCATCCTGCACATGTTTCCACTTTTTACATTATTTTTTTAAAATGCTGGCACATTTCTGTTATTTTAGGCATTTCATTCATAACACCATGCACAAAGTAACAGGTTTTATTTCATCTCTGAATCTCGTTTAAAACAGCAGATGTTTTAAACTATAAACTTTTGTCTCACAGATTAACGTTCCATCCAGGTTTCCTAAAGTTGTTTGATTCTGTTATCTCTAATTTATCATGAAGGGGTTTATCATTGCTTTGACGGTAAAGCTTTTAAAAATCTCTGATTTATGTCCTTTTAAAAAAATAACATGTCACCTATCATCTCATTCATCAGAGGGTCACTGCTTCCACTGTCCTTTTTTGTGACTTTCAGTCTTTAAAGTCAGATTCAACCAGTCAGTTTTCAGGTTGATCCGTCTCCTTTAGATTTATAGAAAAGATTCAGTTTCCCTTTTCTTTAGGGCAGACCTGATATTGGGTAGTAAAGTCATTCAGACCAAACCCTCCACTGTCTTTCTGATCATTTTAAGCTTTCAGTTCCTTTTCTTTATTGAACTTTTACTTCCCAGCGTCTGTTGCGAAAGCAGCTTCACTGGTAAAGTCGCACACTAACAAAAGCTGCACCTGGGCAGCTCTGGCTTTATTTGCACTGGGTAAAAAGTTTTTTTTTTCTTTTAAATCAAATCCAGGTCACACCTGCACAGGATGCCTGAGGGCCTCCATTGTTTGAAAGTTCATATCTGAAACCAAAGGTGTGTTGCTAACACCTGTCCTGCTCCCTGCTTGGTTCCAGTTGTTTGTTGAGTTTGATGGTGTGAGCAGCAGCAAATAAACTATTAGGAACCAGTAACAGCACAGGGACCTGGTTTGATTTCTTTGTTTTGAATCTGATTGAAATAAAAAGACAGTTTGGACGGAGCATGAGGAGTCTGCTTTTATGAGGCTAAAGGAGAATGTTTAGATATCAGTAATTTTAATTTACTTTTCCTAATTTTATCAATCAATTGAAGAAATTTTTATCTAATCATCTTAATATTCACTAACTTTTTATGTTTTTCTATAAAAACAAAACAACGAAAAGACTTAAAACATTAAAAGAATATATTTTATTGGTTAGCTTTTTAAAAATCTGTTTTGTTGGACGATGATTTTCAGTCTCCCACCCTCTCAGAGGTGGAATTTAACTGGTTGGCCTGCGCAGCGTGTCTCATGCCCAGAGGGGACATCCTGCATAAAGGAAGTGTTTGTCTTTGGTCTGTGGACCCAGCAAATTCTGTATTGATAAGCTCCTGTCGCTATAGATAATAAGGTGGTCAGTCATGCAGCCCAGAGATCAAGTATAGCATTGAAATTAAAGAGGAATTCCCAGCCCTATTGCATTTCAAGCCGTGTGTGTGTCCCCGCTGCCCGGTCCCTTTGTCCTTGTCATGGGCAGTAAAAATAACAATGGCAAGTTTGATTTCAAAGCAGCAGGACCAAAGTGGACAGCCTTTAGAAAGGAAAGAGTCCTGCAGGGCTATCGTATGACCTTGACTTGAATGGTGTCACAGAGTGGAGGCGAGGTGGGGAGAAGGCCTCACCAGTTTGCAACCATCTATCAAACCAGCAAAAAGGACTTTTTGTCCCAAGAAGCAACCATTGTGTTATTTGAGATCAGACCTAATCAGCATCCATTTTCTTTTTTAGTTCCCTGACCTGACTGCACCTGACACACACACACACACGCGCGCGTGCGCACAAATCTGTGTTAATTACAACTTTTTAAATCATATTTTCTTTGTTGGCTTATAGACACTTTACATCTCAGCTTAGTCCTAACTAGAGGGTTCTGTCGGGCTCCAGGTGGAATGCGCACCTGCCTCATGCAGGGGACTTTGTGTTGAGAGTTCAGTGATGCTCTTTAGTTTTCCTCAGATAAACAGAGGTTGACCAGGGGCCCAAAAACATCATACAGACTGTAGGCGCGCTCAGTTCACTGTGTGCAGCCGCCGTATATCGACTTCCTCTGTTTACGTTGTTTTCTGTCTCTTTTATTTCTTACATCATCCCTTTGGATTTTCCACCAAAACAGTGATTAAACCGTTCCAGCTTGTGTCTGGATACAGCTTCTTTCCGGCTGCTTGTTGGGGAGCGAAGCCAAGAGTTTTAGGCTGAACTCAACTTGTAATCTTCATCCAGACTGCACAGATACACACACACACACGTCTTTCTGTCAGCAGCTTGCTATTGCTCCAATCTACTTTTTAGAAAAGAATGTACAGAATCTAAACTGATCTGGAGTCCTGAATGGGGAATACTGAAGTTCAAACTATCTAGAAAGTTTTAGTTTGTCTCGTCAGTGACATGTCAAATCTTTCAACATCTGTAGAGTAAATTCCTTTTTTCTTTCTAATATTTCATCTAATTTAACTCTATAAATGACTTATTAAAAAATGAAATGACTTATAATCTCACTGAACTCGTTATTTTATAGATTAATGGAACAGAGATGCAGGTATTTTAATGATTCTTCTTCAAGGTGACATGCAGCTTAGCCAAGTGTCTAATCCTGTCGACGGCTGCTGAGAATCTGCTCCTTTAAAGTAATGTGACCCTCCAGCCTATAGGGAACATGTGAAACCAGCTCTCAACATCCTGACTTGTGTGCGTTTTCTGCTACTGCGCTTACTGTATCTGCCTACACACAGCGTCCTTATTCCTCCAGTGTGTAAACTCTTTAATCTATAGCTATGCAGATGGTATATTTTTTAAGCACCATGGTCTTTGGGTATTTACTTTGACTAATAAGGTAGCGCTGAAAGTGTCGACGAAATTTATTTATGGTTGAAACATTGATACTCAAACTGGGAATTAAGCTATCCGCTCTTAGTAACATGTGGTGCACATTCTTCAGAATCTTCTTTGTTTTATCACTACACACTGGACTGCTTTGGTGTATTATTCCACCTGAGTAAATACTGGACGGCATCTCTCTCACTCTGCGCAGTGCACATGTCTTCCAGGAGTGTCCCGTGCAGGCTTCAGCTGCCGGACCTTCCACTCTGGTCTTTGGCCCAGTAACTGTCTCGCCCTTTCCTGCCATTGGAGAGCAAGTGCAGGAGTTTGTGTTTTCGATTCGTGTCCTGCGAGACCAGATGCTGTTGATGGACAGTTCCTCATCAGGTCAATGTCAGTCTGTCTTTTTGTTCCGTGCTCAGGATCTCACTGAAATGCCAGAGATTTGAGCTCATGGTTTAAACTTTCAAGCTTCTGAAATCCAGACGGGCCAAATTCTCTGCATATTTTTGTGTAATTGTAAGACACATTAACATGTGTATGAGGTTCTTGTGGGAGAGATATGCAGATGGTTTTTTTCTTTAACAAATACTGTGACTTTAAACTGGTCACATGTGAGTTATTTTGTAAGAATGACGGCACAGATTGATTATATAGATGGACATTTTGGGTTGAACAGGATAAAATGGTCACTGTAGTTTAAATCGGCTGATAAAATCATCATGTTGACATAAAATTGAGAACATACAGCCTTTACATTATGGAGCTGAAATAGAAAAGTGTGTGTTTTGATAAGATTTGCTAGAATTATTAGAACACACCTTTTGTTTGATCAAATATGTAACTTATTTAACTGCAGAGTGAGCGTTGGGATTTGTTTGTGATGCACTTTGAATGCTTCATAATGACATCTAGGTAGTCTTGTAGTCTCCTCTGAAGGCATCATTGATCCCAGACCTATTATTATAGACCTACAATAGATCCGTTTATTCTGTGTCCTCCAAAGATGAGAAGATAAAGTAATTATTGGTTAACCATGAAGTGATTGGATCAATAGAGGAGCAGTATATTAAAGGTGCTATAGGTAATTTGGAAAACAAATTAGCTTAGCATAGTATAACTATAAATATATTGTGGTGATTTTAAAAAATCGAAAAAAATTAATGATTTGGTTCTGTCACGTTTGTCTAAAAACCTCAGCCAATCACACGTTTCGGACCGAAAACAACTATTGGACAATGCGGTTGTCTGTGTCGCTGAAGCGCCGCACTTCTGCACTTTCTTGGATCCTCAATTCATGGGCATTGGCACATTTTGCAGCAGAACATCCTGGAAGTGAGAGAAGGAAACAGCCGACTGTTACTGCTTCAATTTTAAGAAAAAATACCAGAGTTCCAAAAAGAAAAACACCTTTTCACCTAGAAGAAAACAAAATACTTTCCGATGTAGAAAGAGTAAAAATCAGGTTCAACGACTCGTGTTTTGCTCTCTGTTGTTACTGTGGCAATGCGCGGTCCCATAACCGGGGGGGCGTGGCTTAGGATTATAGCTGACAGGAGGGCTGAGAGTTCTGGGACCATGTTTGTGTAAGCTAGCTAGCTATACCTAGCTTGTTTGCAGATTACCGAGAGCAGCTTTATATCAGTTTTGGAGAGTCAAGTTTCTTTCTTGACTTGGAAAAGCGCTATGCAAATTTGTTTATTTATAATAACTGTTTTTAACTACATTCTAGCAATGACTCATGGTCATGGCAGTTTAGCATCAAAATTGCACCAAAAAGTGGCTAATGGTGCACATGTGGTGCCAAATGCTAACGGATCACATGTAATCACTTACCTATGAGACTAGAACAGGGATTTCCAAACTCCCAATCTGCTCACAACCGAAGCTGTCTAGAGTTGAAAGTTGAAATTACTATTTTGAACAATATAACTGTTTTAACAGCTTGAGTTGTTGGTTGTTGTTTTTTTGTATCAATCTCCCAGTCTGTCAAGCTAGTTTTTAAGGCCACCACTGGAATCGACCAGTATTGATTTCTCCTAAAACTTGTCTCATGCAGTTTGAACAGCATCCCTGCAGTGGGAGAGGTGGTTTTACTACATTTTCTACAAATGGGGGAACTTTTTTTGTACTTTTTATTCATTACTTTGTATGTAACACTTAATAATTCCAAATAATAAAGTTAGAAAATAAACTCATTTTAAGGGTCACGTTTATATTGTGGCTCTATACAAATTATATTTAGTAGGAGAGATGGTGAAAATGGTTTCAGTCAAAAAAGATGCAGACTTCTGGTCTGTTTTTATAAGTGTTGTGAGAAGTCATTTGAAATTGTCTAATTGACATATCTCACAGTGGCCTTGTCAGATTATCGTTTATTCTTTTACCTTCAATTTTTATGTTTTACTCCTTTTTAAATATTACTTTATAATAATAATAATAATAATAATGCATCAGTTTTATATAGCGCTTTCTAGGTCACTCAAAGACGCTTTACAGAGTTGCATTATTCATTCACACAGTCATTCTCACCGGTGGTGGTAAACTACGACAGACGTCTGTAGTCACAGCTGCCCTGGGGCAGACTGACAGAAGAGAGGCTGCCATTCTGCGACATCGGCCCTTCTGACCACCACCAACATTCACACACAGTCACACTCACATTCACACAGGCAAGTTGGGTGAAGTGTCTTGCCCAAGGACACAACGACAATCTAACCCAGCCAGAGCTGGGGATCGAACCGGTGACCCTTCGGTTACCAGACCGGCCACTCTCCCAACTGAGCTAATGCTGCCCCGAGCCACTTTGAGCAGCAGTAGAGTTCTTAAAGCAACACAGGCACAAAATGATGTTTGTGGTTACATGCTTCAACGGAGTGGGTTATTTTCACACTGAGAAATATCTCACTGTCCATGTTTACATCCTTTTTGTTCCACATCGAAAGATGTGAAGTGCTGACAGTGCAGCGCTGTAGCTCCAGGTAGATTAATCATCGGTAATAAATGGAGGAAAGACAAATAAAGCCTCGGGGGCTGAATTTGAGAGAGTGCTGACTCACATTTTTACTGTGCGACACTCGGGGAAAGCAGCCTACTTCCTAAACCACTGTGCAATTTCTCTCCTATTTGCAATACATTTATTTTGTCAAGCTGTGTCAATAACAAGCAGCCAGACAGTTTTATGTTTTAACTGTTTCTCAAAACGCAGTGGGTAAATTAATCCCTGGAATAATCAAACGGTGAGTGCTGCAGTGACTGGCTGTAGTTTCATTGTTTTGTTTTTTTTTTAGAAGAAATTAGAAGAATTGGCACAAAATTTAACAAATTACTTAAGTCAACCGTATTATTTTAATAAATGGTGGTGTTTATTCCAGAAGCTTCGAACGGCACATTTTTTCTATGCCTCCAGTCCAGATCAAACAAACGTATCCAAACGAACATGTGACCACAGTTTCCACAGTGGCTGCTGAGAACTCACCTGCTGCTTTAGCTGTTTTCTTTAGTTACCCGCCGAAGTGGATGGTACGGTGGATAAACCATCCAACCACAATGAGAATTCCCCAGCATTCAGATGGACTTCATATTCCACCATCTCTCTGTGTGTTCCTGCAGCAACACCAGCTCGTTTAATCAGCTGATATCCTAGTAATGTCTGGTTTTGGATATCCTCGTTGTTGGTCTCTTTTTGTGTTTTTGAAAATAGAAAAACAAAACCGTCAGCAGAAAGCAGGAAACGGTGTAGAAAGATAAACATGTTTGCACAATGAGACGTGCTTTTTTCTGCACGATGCTAGCGTTTTCTTACACCACAAGGCCACATTTGAGTTATTTCACTGCGCTAAAAAGCTGAGATCAAACAACATCACGCTGTCTATTATTCTTCTCCTCTAGCAGGGCTAAACTGAAGTGCATTTCATGCTTTGGAAAACCCAGTAAAAACACTGTGAATTCCTTGTGCTGCGGTGTGACAGCCGGCGATTGCGGGAGTCTCATGGCAAAGCTGAAGGGGGAGCGTCTCAGCAGAGCTGCAGGCCAACTAAAACAGAATCATGTTTGAACACCTATTTCCACTGGGATGGGGGGATGGGGGGAGGGGGAGGTCTCCCAGCTTTAATCAGGATCTTAAAACAGGCAGGCCTTTGATAAAGACTTTGCTCAGTACATTTATCTTCTTCCTCTGAAGGCTGTGCTGGCTTATGTCATCTACTTTGATCCCACTCTTCTGGAGAGCAGTGTTGAACATATCTACTGCTGATAACAAGCTGACAAAGTCGTGATGTAGGAAAGAAGAACACAAAGACGCCTCCCTCCTCCTTACTTGTACTCGATGTTTAAGTGTGTGTGTGGTACGTTGTACTGCCCACATTATATATTATTTTTCCCCCTCCTTTCTATGGAAATGGTGCCATTAATTTTCCAAGCGCTGTCATAAACACCACCTCCTGGTTAAAGAGGAGCTGTGACAGGGTGCTGCCCCACAATGTGCGAGGGCAACAATATTTGACTTGGACGTGTTCCTGGTGATGAGGCCAAACCCTGCAACAGGCCTCTTGGCAGATGTCACGCCTGAGTGCTTTGGAATAATGCTGATAGGAGCTGAGCTGGACTGGACTCTACCCATGACAAACTCAGCTGTAATCTGCGCATCAGCACTCACAGCGCTCCAGGATGTGGCACAACACTTTGTCTGCACGGACCGGGGTTATCGTACAGTTAAATTCCATCAGCAGTTGGACTGATTGCTTTAAATCGACTACGCCGTTTACTGAGAGCTTAAAGTTTCTCCTGAACATCTGGTGTCAGGTAAAATAAATGGATAATTATGTTTTAGGGACAGCTGAAAACAGTTTGTTGTTTGGAATATCATCAAAAACTGATGGCTTGGTGAGAGCAGGCTAGAAAAGAAGCCCCAAAAAACACAACTTTAATAAAGTCAAACCCAAATAAAACGCAACAAAATGCCATTCACTTTGTTTGATTGCAAAGTGATTTTCAAAATGTATAATTTTTATCAGTTTGTAGTTCTTGGATAGATTTACAGCCATGCCAGTTAGGTGAAGACATGGAGGAAGCGCAGCCAGGAAGACAATAGGAATATTGAGAATTCCTCTGCGTCATTAGGGACGAGCAGGATTAGCAGAGACTTCCTGTTTGTGACTAGCTTGTTGCCAGACCAGCCTGTGATGTAGGCATTAAAGTAAGGAGGGAACCTTAAAAAGGATACCTTAAACAGGGCCAGCCACAGGGGACATGTTTTCTTTCCCATGACACATCGAGCTGCCACTTAGCCTGCAGAGAGCAAGTTCAGCTCGCCCCCTTCCACCCCCCCTCACCCCCTGGGGCCAACCGACGGATCATAAACTGATACTAAAAGAAGACAAATTTACGATAATGGTTTGTAAAATAACTTTCAAATTACAAGGAGAGGAGTGCTCTGTTTCGTGTCACAGTGTCATGGTCAGTGCAGCCCAGCCACAGGTGTGAGCTGTTTGCAGGCAAAGTTCTGGCATTTCAGTTCATTTTCATCAGCTGTGCTGTCTCAGCAAGCTTCAGTCATTTATTTATTCACAACAGTTGTTTGTTGTCTCTGAATTCTGGTTGCCTCGAGGTTTTTTTTAAAGGTTTTTCAAAGGAACTTTGCTGCTTTTTCAGCTGTTTTCTGTCCATTTACCATTTTCCCATATATGATTTATTTATGCAGGCTTAACTCATTCAGACATAAAAAGTTGTGTCAATGCATCACACTAGTTTTAGACTTCAACAACCGGTCACAAAGATGTAATTTGTACAAGTTAACGGTTTAGGCTGCAAATTAAAATTTTAAGCATGTTTAGATGATCAAATATGGCCACTTGCCTCATAAAAGGTTAAGCACAAATTGTGTATTGTGTTGCTATGGACAACAAGGACTGAATATGAGTGATAAAGCAGCCAAAGTCCAATATGAAAACACTAGAGCCTTCAGAAAATCTGGAGAATTTGGATCAAGACCACTTTTTAAATTATCGCAAATAAAGTCTGACTGATAGGAAATGGAATAAAACAAAATCAGCACAGTGGCTGTCTTTCATTTCTTTTGACAACATGGTGGGCTGTACTCTGAAGGAGCAAACATAGATGAGACCATAGTTATATATTTAGATGCAAAGCCGTCACATGCTCTGGTTCAAGTTTGATCTGTAAACGGTTCAGTCTTCGGTAAAAATCGACTCATCAGCTTCATGATGAAAATACACTTTCAGAAACTATAAAGACAAATCAAATGGGTAGCTATAACACTACTTGTTTGTTTAAAAAACAGTGTTGGCTATAGTTGTTTTGAAATAAATATTCAAATTAATTTAATCATCGTTAGAATTTATGAATTGTTCACACTAGAATTCATAATTAATTCATGAAAGTGACTGTGTTGCAAAAATGTTTTCTCTTGAAGCTGCAGCCTGTTCCTAAAGTGAGTTCACATTACACTAATGAACTTTCATCCAGAGCAAACTGAAATAGTTTTTTAATATAAATGATTCTTTCAGCAGTTAAATTCAGTACAGGTACAGCTGCAGCAGATTTTAGATTTTTAAATCAAAGTCTGAGTTTAAACACAGTGATAAATTCTAATCAGCGAGGTGAGGAGGCTCAGCAGAGGAAGTTGGTGAAGTGTACGAAAAGCCCAAAGCTGATGGAATGATTCTAACAGAAAACAACAGAAACAGAACTGTTTTTTATTTTTAACATGTTTCTAGATTTATTCATGTTCCCTTTACCTTTAAAGGATAGTTTAGATATTTTGAGGTGATTTCTGTGGAGTGATGAACACTTAATATAATACCTGTTGTCTATTTGAATAAATCATGTGAGATCATTCCTGATCAGATGGACTAAAGGCTGGCCACAGAGAGGACCAAAGTAGATTTCTGCTACCTTAAAAAACTGTCATCTGAAAATATAAACCCTAAAATGGTTAATGTGAGCACCCTTAAATAAACTTTTCCTTAATAAGCCTTTGCATTACTATTTTATGAATCTCTGAGAGGAAGTGTTGAATACATCACTGGAAGTGCTCATTTTTGCTGCAAACAGAATTCAGTTTAAAGCAAAAACATCTACAAATATAATTTTTATGACTCGTTATGAGATTTTTGAGATTCTCAACATTGCCAGTGGCGTGAAGCGTTGAGATGTCCACTACGATTCCCGTTTGGTCTCCTGGACTTGAGTTGAAACCCTCTGAAGAGTCCCTCATCTCGACCACCTAACAAGAGGCTGCTGCCTCATTGAGATTGTTGGCATTCTTGGTACTTTCTCTGACATGTTTGGTCTGTAACGAACAGGCTTTGAAAGCTTCTGTCAGCGGCAGAAATGCCTAATAACTCGGGAAAGAGTTTGTCTCAGGTCAAAAGAATTAACCTCTGGTTGTGTGCGTGGCTATAGTTGGATAAGAGTCAGACAAGGAGCGTGATAGTCGAGTCTTTCAAGATTTATTTAGGGTCCCTCCCACCCTTAAAAACACACTTAAGTTAATTTTGCACGGCCTGCTTGGTATGTTAGATTTCCTCCTCTTCCCACACACCCTCATTGTTCCACACATACACACACTCAGCATACTTTCAGATTAGCTGAACTGAGGCTTTGGGACATTGTGTTTTCACTATATCAGACACGTTTGCCTTGTTAGCCCACTGATGGTACTCAGTGGGTTGTAGTGTTAGTGATGGACAAATGTCTGTTTATCTAATCTAATCTAGAAGTCGTCTTGTTAGGCAGACTGTTGTTGGGATCTTTGTCTAATTCATTAAAACTTGATTTTCATGCATCAAGTTATTTGACTACCGGTTGTGCAGCCTACCACGCTAAAGACAGAGCATCTGCTGCTGTAGCCCCCAGATTCTGGACCTCTGACCCCCTGAGCCTGAGACCTGTGGACCTGTGGTCTCAAACTCCTCCCTTTAAACCAGCTTTTACGTGAACTCCTGTAGATTAGTTCTTTTCCTACTTATAATTCTATTGTCACCTGTGTATTTTTGTCTCACTTGTTTGTGTTTAAGTACCATGTGATTTATATCTAGAAAGGAACTACCGGTATATAAATAAACCTTCAATTTAGATTTTTATCTTTATTTTAAGTGTCAAGTCAAATTAGTGGCTTTACACAAACTATATTTAGTAGAAAATATTATGAAAATGTCTGATTTCGCCATAAAGGTTGCAGACTCCTGGTCTATATTTATATCACAGCATGCAGATCTCTAAATGTAGTCCCCTTCATCCTGAAGCCTATCGACATCTTCAAACGTTTAATCATAACCTTCCTCGGCGTGCAGCGTTTATTTCTGCCTGCTGAACCTTTTAATTATCAACATGGAAATCCAAATCTATTGCAGGTCTTTCATTTGTTAGTGTTTGACCCCCTAAATTATTAGCTGCATGTGACCACTGATACATTTGTACCACATGTTTTTTTATTTATTGGGGAAGATGGATGTAAAATTATTAGTCTCCAGTCTACCTCTGTCTCCTTGAAATGCATCATCTTCAAACTATCAAACATAATCTTGAAAACATTTGTAGTTTTATCTGTTTTTTTTTTTTTTTTTAAGGAAATTGAACTTTTTATCTTGAGTTTCAGCCTTTAACAAACACTTTGAATACTGAATCGAAGAACAAAGCTAATTGAATTTAGTGCAAACATCTTCCTGGAGCTTTGCGTCCCAGCAGTCATTTGTCTGCCTTAAGAGCTGATTGTGCTGTGTACACTTTTCCTTTCAGTGCCTTACACCTGCGGCTTTGTCTGCCTGGGAATGTGTCCACAAATATAAGACTCTGATAATGCTGCACCTGTTTTAAAAGTGTTTCCAAGCAGGCTAAACAATAATCACAGAATAAGTCATCATTATGCCAGAGCAAGCCTATTAGAGTGCTTATGTGTGGGTTAGATTCAGTTCACAGGCTCACAGTTCTTTATACAGCTGCAAAAAATCAAAAGTGCAGTTTTTATTTCACGTCAAGCTAGGCAAGGTTTTTATATTAATGAGTCCAATGGTGAAAAGTCAGTTTAGCTTTCAAAAACAGACAACAAATTATAGTGTTCTTGTGTAATAAGGGGCAGAGAGCAAAGTTTGACACTTTAGTCTGAATCGACTCTCCTCGGTTCACGTTGGAATCCTGGTGTAATCATCCTAAATCGAGTCCTCCATAACAACCTGAGCTGATTCAACTCCAGGTTTACAGGATATATGCTCTTCTACTCCTGCAAAGCAGTAAGTTAAAATGTAGGAGTTAAACAAACACACTCCCAACATGAGGAAGTGATTCACAGTGGATAAACAAAAGGATTGTGTGCTTTTTGTGTTTGTCTGCTCCATTATTCTACTGATATGATTCTTCCAGACTTAAATGGTTGTATGAGTACAGCTGTAGGTTAGGAAAATAAAATAATGGGCTATTCTGTGTCAGTACTGCCAGAAAAACATCACCTTTAATGATATGGGTGAAATGAAGAGTTTGCATTATTTTTTTTGCAGTTTTTGCAAATGCAAGCTTTAAAATATTTAACAACCATTTGTCATCTTTCATTTAAACATTATTTTCTGTCACTGGACCACGAGACTGTTTATTCGCCAAATTTTAGACATTCTGTCACCCATTGTGTCTCTGACCTCTGCAGGACTTCTGTTTTTTCTCAGATCTACACAGAACTGACTCGGCCAAAGTCCCATCAACTCTCATTGTTCCTCAATTCAAGGCCCACTTCCAAAGTGGAGGGTTGTTTTAACTCTTCATCTGCTGCATAAAACACTAAAACAAAGATTAAATGTGTGACCACCAGACCCATCTGCTGCAAAAGGTCCAATATCATTTTAGGCAGAACAGTATGTTTTTGCATAGCTGCAGGTTAGCAGTAGGTCTGTGGTCTTGTGTCTCACAGATGTGTGTGTGTTTACCATCCCAATGAGCCACTGACAGCAGTTTGAAAAATTCTCTTGATTTTGGTTTTTGTTGCATTTCTTGTGTATTTATATATCAAAATGTAGACATTTTGTCATAACAGTTTATTACAAAAGTAAGTACAGTGCTTTATAGAATTTAGAAATGTTGCCGTTATCGGTGCCAGCTGCAGGCTTACTGAACTTTTAGGGGAGAAAAATGACGGTAAAGATAAATCTAATGGGATCAGTGTTAATAACGGTGTTAATTTTGGCGTGAAATTTTAATTTAGTTTTAGTCTTAGTCTTTTGACTAAAATTTTTTTCATTTTAGTCTAGTTTTAGTCGTCCAATTTGTTTTAATTTTAGTCTAATTTTAGTCGACTAAAATTCTGAACTATTTTAGTCGACTAAATATAAAATACGCATATTTCACTAATATTAATATATTTTCCTCTGGTGCGTTTATTTTACATTTCTTTAAATTAATTGGGGTAACACTTTACTTTTATTAACATTAATGCATTATTAAGTATTAATAAACAAATGGGCTCTTTATCAACGTTCCCAATATTGTTAATGACCCCAATTATAAGACACACCCCTTTCCAAGACTAATTTTCAGAAAAAAAACTAAATTCACTTTTAAAATAAACTATTTTGTTGAAAATTTGATTAAGTAGTTTAAATATTATCTTATTTAGAGACCTTTAATATTTTTTATATTAATTCAATCACAAAGATCTGTAATGAATATTCTACTGTGTGTTGAGTTCTGTCAGGAAAGACACTAGTGGTCCTGAGCAAAAACTGAGCAAAAAAATACCATAATAATGCAAACTGTCAGAACTTTGCTCATGACATGTCAGATCAAAAGTCTGCAGGTTTTAACTCACAGAGTCTGATCAGCTGTTCTCACGCTGCGGTCCGTCTCCTCCCACAGAACGTGATCGCCACAACGCTCCGTCTTCGGTCATTTCACTCCATAACGCCATGTTTCCTGTCTCCCTGACAGCTGTTTGAAGCCTCTGCTGCATTCACCACCATTATCTTAAAATTAGCGTCGTAACTCTGCCTCTGTTCTGTTCATGTGACCCACTTTTAATAAAGTTTGTTCCTGTCGGAGTCTGCTCTGCGTTTACAAACTCCGGCGTGTCCCGACAAGGCGGACTCTGATTGGTTCCTTTCTCATCTACTTCCGCCTGTTACGTTTGCTGATCGGTTCCCTTCTCTAGTCCTGCCTGCTCCGATTGCTGATTGGTTCTTTGGTATGTTCGTCAAATTCTTCCCGTTTTCTGATTGGATTTCGTCACTGTCAATTCTCGTCTCGTCTTTCGTTCCTGACGAAAAGGTCCGCTGATTTAGTCTTTGTCATCGTCTTTTTCCGTTTTATATTTTTGAATTTCGTTTAGTTTTTGTTCAGTAAAATATATTAGTGACGAAATAAATAACGAAAATATTTCGTCTACGAAATTAACACTGGTTAATAAATCATTGATTTCTAAAATACTGCACCGATCAAAGCTAGATCACGATTGGTTTCTACTAAGTTCATAAAGATAAAAGCACCTGCGGAGCCTGGCCTTTTTATTGCCCCAAACTGGATCGGACCAATCGGAAAGCATGCAGCACAAATGGTCGTAAAGCTTTACACACAATCTGTTTCACATGTAGAGAAGAGCCAGAGTGCTGACCAATCAAAGCTTTGTTTTTTATTATAAGGGCTGCAGCCAAATCTTGAAGCATGTCATTTGCACATTTGGCGTTCAGCTGACATTTAGAGTCTGTTGCTCTCAATGAAAGGTTTTGCCCTCAATTAAATTTGATGGACACATGGGCCATTGCAGGCATCGTGACCTTTTAGTTACAAGGTGGTTGCTGTAACCACAAGGCCACCCTGCTGCCTTCAGCTTACTGGTGGTTCCTGACTTGACTCGGTTATATTCCTAAATGTTAACGGACTTAATACAGTGGGACTCCATGATGTCACATGCTGTGAGTGGTTGGAAAAGCTGCTTCTCGTTAGCTGGTGGACTGGAACCAATAACCTGTGTGTGTGTGTGTGTGTGTGTGTGTGTGTGTGTGTGTGTGTGTGTGTGTGTGTGTGTGTGTGTATTCTGTCTTTGCATATGAATAAACTATACACTCGTGGTTAGACATATTCAGGAGTGTGTGTCTGTGTATTTGTGGTTCACATGAGATCAACCGGCAGGGACTTCCCCTCTGTTTGGAGCTAATCCCCGGCTGCAGAGCCCAGATTAATGTGCTGTGGGAGCAAGAGCTGACAATTAGAAAAGTGCTTGTTCCCTTCAAGCCCTCAAAAAAGAAGCCTGCAGTGACAGACGCTCACCGCAAAATGTTAACATTTCAAACGGGGGATCTAGGAGATGTAAAAATGTTGAAATGTCATCGGAGATGGTTTGCAGCAGTGCATGGCATGCTTGCTTTGAACAGGAAGGTGATTGTTTCATGTTTGCAAATCACGTTTTGGTAGACTTACTGAGATCAAACTAATCTACAAACATTTAAGGAGGAAATTGTGCCCCACCCAGTTACTTTGAAGTCTGTTTTTTGTTAAAGATTGACGGTTTAGACTGAAACGTGCAAAATTGGAACAGAAACTTGTGTTTGTGTGTGTGTGTGTGTGTGTGTGTGTGTGTGTGTGTGTGTGTGTGTGTGTGTGTGTGTGTGTGTGTGTGTGTGTGTGTGTGCTGAAACTTTAGGTTTTTTTAACCATATGACACTGAATAGGTGGAAATTTGCACACTGCTGTACTCTAAGAGTTAACAATGGAAATGCTTACATCCCTAATAAGAAAAAGATTATCTAAATCTTTTGTGATTTTATTTTGTTCAACCGAATGAGACATGCAGACAAAAACAGATTAGAAATTTGCTTCAAGCAAAACTCTGCTTTGCAAAAACTACAAGTCTTACTGGAAAAAAACTTCTGGAACCCGAAGTGGCAAAATCATCAGGTCATGTGTGAATTGTGTCTAAAGCGTTTTATAAAGGAGACTTGGTGAATTTAAAAGAACATTCTCTTACAGTTAGGAACAGAAACGTCAGAGCTGAGATTTAATGGATGCTGATTACCGTTTGAAGCAGCACACTTTGCACTCTGGGTGATCTGAGAGGAAACTATAGCAGTGAGAGATGAAGAGGGTGACGGAAGATAAAAACTCTGTTTTGATGCATAAACTGTTTAAGAGGTTTAAAACTTGTGACCAAAAAGAGTTTTTAATTTCAAAGACCTTAATGCTTGGACAGCTCAAACTCACTGACGCTTCTAAAAATAAACAAAAATCACTGGAATTGTGTAAAAACCACAAAAGAGATCAAAATTCCAGTTCATTTGTGTAAAATCCAACTTTTCGTTACCAATGTTACGATTACGATTGTTACGTTACGTTACCAATCAACGTTACCTTTTAATGTTTCTGTGGTGAACTTTACTTTAGCTAAAGAGCAACTAAATATTGTCTCTCTCATTTGACAGAATCCCAGTTGTGCATGTGGACTTTTTCTATATTTTTTGCAGATTTAATTTACTCATTATGCACTGCTATACACTTTACAGTTAGGCCACATGTTTTGGTGTTTTTTTTCTTCAATCTGCAGAAGGAATAGCAAAATAGACAGAAAATATGAACAAATAATAAGAGCGCTTCACTGTTTCTGCATTTGTATATTTATCAGGACATACAACAACATAAATAAACAAGAAAAATCAACAAAACAAATACTGACGTCTAATATTAGGCTTGAAGTTGGAAAGCAAATCTGTTAGAACTTTAAACCTTCAGTCTGACCCAGAGTTCTCCAGCATGTCTTGGTTTTTTTTTTTAACGTAGAACATCTCATTAGTTTCTTCCACAGATTATCTCGTTTAAGCCTCCTCGTAGACCTCGTAGCCTCCTCACACGTGACCCTGAAGTGACCCTCTGTATTTGGATTGAGAAAACTCTCTGAAAATGAACCTTTCCAAGCGTTTACTATGTGGCTTCCTGTATCAGAGGATGCAAGATGTTGAGGAAATGACTTTGAGATTCAGTAATTTTTACAGCTTAGTGTGGTTGGTCATGGTTTTGGGTTATGTAGCTGTTTTGGAAATCCTGCACCAGCAGCATTTGGACAAAAGTGAATAAATTCTTTTAAAAATTAACTTTAAGGACACCTCTCATCCTCAGCTTGTCCTAAGTCAACAGGCTGCAGTTGATCCTGTACTATAGTCTGTTTATTTTTTGTAATTTATTGTTTTTGTACCAACCATAGAATTTGTTTCTTTCATATTAACTACAAGAAGATTTTACTGTAATTATTAAAATATTTACTTGATTTTCCTCCTGAATAAATAGCATCTTTAGCTCAGCATTTGCTTTTTACGCACCTTTGCACAATTCAGTCTTCTATCATGTGAATATCCAACCCCACCAGAGGTTGTAGTCGGTAAAAAATTTTGGAAATAAAGAAACTAAACCCCCTTAGTCTCGTAATATTCAACTAAAACACAACAAGCTATCCAAGACAAAGAGAGAAGGAAAACAGTTGAAACTTAGAGGATTTCATGAAGGTACACTTCCCAAAAATAATTCAAAGGACGGCACCTTATTACCACCCTTGTTCACTTTTCTTCCTCTGCACTGTGGTTTCCAAGTACATTAAAATCATCCGGACTCATTGCCAGAGCACAGTTATTTAATATTTCTTAAATAAACCGGTTCTTTGACAGCCCTTTTTTTATATGTCCAACCATAGCAGTCTGTCTGTGTCCACTGGCTCTGCTGCTACCAGTCCAGAAAGGGCACCTGCTTGGTTTCAGCTCTGTACATCGGAGCAGCTTGATTTGAGTTACACAGTAAAGAACCAGGCAGTGGATGTTGGGCAGATGTAACACCAACACAGTTCTTGGAAAATTTTACTTGGTGCACTTTTACGATCCCTAACCATCGAGAGGCAGAACCTGACCCACATGTTTTAATCTTAATCTAAGCTGCTAATACAGAGTTCAATGCATATAATGTTCATGAGTTATTTTTAAATTCCCACACTAACTTTATTTGTTTCCATGAAATTTTAAAAACAATATTTGATTAAATTAATTCCAATGAGGCATGTTTAGAACCAAGATTAGTTCCTCCACAGGAGCTTTGTGTTGCGAGCAAATAAAACCATTAAATCAGCATGGTGAAAGTTTTATTTTGTCAGAAGTTAATTGACAGATGCCAGCCATACTTCCAGAAGGTGCTGGTTGCTCTTTAAATACTTGTAAGTGTTGGTGTGAAGGCTTGGTATGTGTTTACTGCTACTGGATCACGGTCGTGCGGTCACCGTCGCCAGCATCTCTGCTTAAACTAGGAAATTTGTGAGTCAGGCCGCCGCTGCATCTGTTGAGCTGCAGATGTAACTGACCAATGCAACATGTATGTGCCTCCTCCTAAAAACCTGTTAAAACATCCGTCCTAAATAACAGGAAGGGAGTGCACCTAAAAAAGTTGTTTGCGGCAGCCATGTTTATGTCCACTTTAGAACCAAAGGCACTGTGTAATTTTTCAATCTTTGCTGTGGGTAACGCTTCGGAGTGATTCAGATTGCATTTTAATGATGTGTTTTAATTACGTCGACCCTCCAAGAAGAATCTGATTCCTGTTGGTCTAACTTACAGGATGTTTGTAATTTTCAGGTTTTCATTAGAAGTGACTCAGTATCTCTGTGTTAAATCTCCTGTAAGTGAAGCTCCGTTTGTTTCATGTGTAGTTGTAAATTAGATTGGATAAGATGCTAAAAGCTCATTCTGCACTGTTTTAGGTTGTTTTAACTACAAAATCCCCAAGTCTAAGAATTGTTGTGAGGAAAGCAAAATGTGAAAGTGTAATTACTTTTTACTTGAGAAGTGCAGCAGGAAGTCCAAAATTACATAAATACCACATTTAAAAGTTTTTGCATTTTTACAGCCAAAAATATATTAAAGGCATACTATGTAGTATTCACTTTTTTAGCACCCCCTAGTGTATGTTTTAAATCACTGTCATAAAAACATTAGCATTGTTTCTGCTCAGAAACACCTAAGTCTAACTGTAGAAATGTCTCCTCAGCCTTCACTGCTTTCTACTGGAGCGGTTCATCACTCATTCAAAGAAATCAGCTGTGTTCAAGCAGGGAGAGATGGAAAAAATCAGGAATCATGAGCTAAAAACACTTTGGAGCTAGCATAACAGCTAGCCACATTGGGTTAGCCTAACCCTCGTGAGATACGTGACTTTGTGAGGCTTCAGGGCACCGGACCAGAGACTCAGAAGTTACAAACGTGGTATTCTGGATCCAAGCAGCAGCTGGGGCTGAGGGACTTTTATTAACCTGTAAAGGGTCAGATTAGCACAGACTGGATCAAGGAAAGTTATGTAGTGTGCCTTTAAGCCAAATTTAAATGAACCAAACCAGAAAAAAACTTCTAAACAATGAGATGAGGACAGTGCTGCTCGAAACATGGTGGTTCATGTTTGTGTAGGTAAAACTTTTGAGTTTGCATGATTTTATATGAAAACATAAATGGCAAAATTGAGCTGGTTTATCTGGGGGTTTTTTTAACAGCGAGGAAGAAAAAATAGAGCAATTTCCTGACATAAAAGTTCAAAATGTTAACATCTGATTTTCTGATAGTGTCTTGCAGTCTTTTCATAAAAGCATACCAAAAATAAAATGAATAAAATCAGAATCACCATCAAAAAGCAGTTTTAAAAAGATGGGTTTTGAAGAGTAATAGAGAGATTGGACTTGAGGAGATGGATTTTGAAACTGATGATTTAATTAAGATCCAGTGAAGCTGCTGCGAGATGGGACTGATGTGGATGGCGTTCTGGAGACGATGCAGACAGCAGAGTTTGGAAAATGCATGAGAAAACAGAGTTTGACGGACATATTAATTAATATTTCCTCACCAATGAGGTGATTTCCAATGAATCACCTTGTGTGGACTTACAGTGATGTTTAATATCATAAATGTTGGTTTCTTGTGGTTAGATAAGGAAAGCTGAACATCCTTTATTAGGGACATTGTGGGATTTCCAGAAACAGAGTGTAACAATCTGACATCAGTCCAGTTAAACTAAATCTATGGTTAAAAATCAAGTTGTTTATGCAGCATTTAGTCACAGATATTATAAAGTGCTATTGGATCAATGCACTTATATGCATCTATTTTTGAGTTGTTACAACCTATAAAAGCCTTTATGAGTTTCTTTTATGGTTTGATCTGACAATGTTCTTTAAATGCGATGTCCCATCAGTCCCTGTTCGGCTACTTGCTGCTGTTTCTCAGCCCAATCAAGTTTGACCAACAGAACATAAAAGACTGGCCCAAATTAAGGCAGGAAATGCAACAAAATGGATTAAAGATCCCACAGAGTTTATAACTCTATAATCCAGCTCTCTCGTTTTTTCTAGACAAACATTTGCAGTGAAACTTTGTTGCTCTGCCTTCACATGTATTTTAGGCTAAACTTGTATTCTTTTGCCCACTGGTAATTTAAAAGCCAGTGGAATGTGAAAATGATTCTCGGAGTTGAGGGTAGGAAAAAGATATGCCTCGCTTGGTCACTTTGGTGTCTGAAATCCGTAGCTGGGATGGCATTTGACTGATTTGTGTTGTGACCACATGTGCCAGACCCGCCTGCTATTCTCAACCCATAATTCCTCCATGAATTCAGGCATGCAGCTAATTTACTGTAGAGGCAGTTTTTCCCCTCTCTCTCTCTTCCAGAAAGCAGAAACTTTACCCTGTTTCTGTTACAGGGCCATGCACCGAGTGCTGTAAGTGATGCCACCTGTCAAGCTGACAGCTTGTTCTCCATATGGGGAAGCCTTTATCTGCTGCAGTTGTGAGGAACAGGAAAATTTCTGCCACCTGCCAAAGATTTCAGACCTTTAACTTCTCTTTTTTTTAAAACAGGCTACAGAGTTATTTCATGAATTGCTGTAGTGGGGTTTTTCTGTCTGTTGAGCAGTGAGTTTTAGACTTTTGGCATAAAGATGGTTTAGATTTACTAAAAGGAGGCCGCCTTCTATCCTTGTTCATACTTCAGTTTTGATGAAAAAGTGACTTAAAAGACTATTTGAGGATTTTTTTTTTTTGCAGAAAAATCAACATTTAAAGCGGTCGTCCAGTTTCACGTGTCCGAGACGGTTCTGGTCATGTTTGTTCATGTTCCCATTCCGGCTTTCTGTTGTAGCAGGAAGTTGCTTTGGCACTACTACAATAGAGTCATGGTGTGACTACTCATTTCCTTTGAGCCCTATAGTTTAATAGCCACATCTGTCTTCTGAAGACGGCCATATCTCCCACTTCAGTTACGGTGTCGCTGTTTTTTCTTCCCCCAGTCGAACTGTAATTTATGCAGTCATGTATGCTCTGCAGTGATGTCGTTCGCTGCTTGTGAGGACGATGAAAATCCTCCAGACAAAGCACGATTCCGCCGGCCAGCATGGAGGAAAATAGCAAAGCTGCACCGTGGGCCAAACTAGGGAGGTTTTAATAGAATTTCTTAAACATCAATTGCAAAAAGCAGAATAGAATTTTCTGATTTCATGCGCCCTGTAATTTAAAGTGTGTGGGTTCAAGCCACTTATTTTGTGGTGAAGGCTTTACTGCCGGCCTCTCCAAAAAGGCAGAAGCCAACGCAACTGAGGGTTGAGCTTGCTGCTTTTTGCCTTCCTGACTGATTGACTGAGCTGCTTCCCCTTTGGTATTTGGCCACAGTTGTTCTGCTCTCATGGCTAACCTCACTGGGCGTAGCTGTCTACCACCGGGTGTTTAGAAAGCTCAATAGGAGGACACCTGCTTCTGGATTTATTTATTCCGTCTCTTGCACAAACACACATGTAGTCTGTTTATAGATGCATTTGGAGAACGCAGGAGGTAAACACATGCACTCCTTTAATTTTTTTGCAAAAAATGATGCCTAAAAAAGAAACAAGCACCACATATTTTAGCATTGTTATTGATCTTACATCTCATAGAAGTACAGATCTAGTCAAATGAGAGTTTACTTTATGCAGGCCCATTGTGCAAACGCCTCTCTGCTCATGGTTGCAGAAGCACACAGATTCACACAATGCCTATCTCGGTTTCTGACAGGTAAACTGTATGAAATGATTGATTAAAATGGAAAAATCTTGCAAGCCAGTGCATTTAGTTGAGTATTTTGTGTGACCTAGCCAACCTTTGTGTAGGGCTTTAGGGGGGATACAACATTAAACCACTCTGCAAATGGAAAGTCCTTTTGAACAGTTGTGCATTTTTTCATCCGGTGCCAACACATCTGTCTAGTGACACACCCTGTAATTATAAACGGAGGAAAACGAAATGTCTTCTGATTATTTCCATCCATTTTGCTTGAATTCACAATCAAACCTGTCATAACAATTACAAAAAATGTAAAAATGAAGAATTTCCTGTTCTTTTGCCATGATGATAGCTACTCAGTGTTGTAAACACACACTCATGTGAAATCCCATCTGCGTTAGTGGGATATGAAATAAGTGTTTTAAGTTTTGCAGAATTTAAATTTTGTTTTAAAATGTGCTTGATTTTAGAGTTAAGTTGCATAAAGTAGTAGTGCAGAAAAGTCTGAGGAGAGTCATCGGTGTATCAGGGGTCCGTGTGGAGGACCGTAATCCCACTAGGATGTGGAACAAAAGAACCGTACTGAGAACTGATGGAGGAGGTGTTCTCTGTTCCAACTCCTAAGCAGTTTGTTTATAGTGTGAACGTGATCCAACCTCAATCTGACAAGGACAACATGTACGCCACAAGTTTTAGCCAAACGCCCTTCTGTAGCCAGGTTTGGGTTGCGTTCTGGGATGCAGGAGGGCACAGAAACATCAGCAGCTACCAAGTAGCTTCTGAAAATGTAACAAAATGTTAGCTCACTGATATTTGAGCAGATGACATTTATCAGCCAATTGAGTGCCCCTGCTGTAGAGGTTTACAGACAGGTAACATACTAACACATCAGTATCATGGTTTTTGAGCAAGAGTTGTCTTAAGTACCAGAAAATGATCTGTTCATTTGTCACAGTTTGGCAGCAGTGTCTCTCCTGATCTGACTAGACATGAATATTGCTCCAGTCAGAAGACTGCTTCCTGTTTCTAGCGACTCCGCTCGCTTTAAGTGGTGAAACCGGTGGGTGTGGTCCTTACTGTGGATAAAACACTGAGGGAACACCACTTCGAAAAAGTCAAAACATCTTTTCAAAAAACAAAAATCACAAAATTCTCTTGATTTGATCGGTCAAATGTGCTTTGGTCTTTAAAATTAATTTGAGTCTATTGTCAGCTACAATACCAGGATATGAGTCACTCTTAAGTACTGAGTAAAGTATGTTGAAGTACTGGGTAAAGTATGTTGTTTTAGTAAAAGTAGGTGACAGTTTGAGGTCCGGTTAGCTATGAAATTTAATTTAAAACAGTAAATGTGGTTAATAACAGACAAATACTTGTAATTGCAAACAATTTAAACCTATAATAAGCATCGTTTTCCAAGCAGAAGCTTTTAACTAAAGTGATGTACAACAACATCAGGCATGTTGTGATCTGTGGGATAAAACCTAACTTGTGACCTTCTTGCTGCAAGGCAACAGAGTTAACCACTGCGCCACCATCTAAAATCTGATCATTTTAAATGTCTGTCTACATTAACTGTGTATTTCTTTTTGAATAACAGTCGTAGTCGCTCTGGGGGCTGCAGATGGGCCACTGTCCACAATTTGGACACCCCTGTTTGATGCAGATTAATTAAAATTTAAACAAAACCTGTTTGTTTAAATTCTAATAGTGTGATTTGTTTTATCTGTGGCATCCATATCAAACATGCATTTATGTGCTCCATTCAGCATGTGAGAGAATTAAAAAATAAACCCCAACAACACATCAGCCGTTAGCAGTGGCTAATGTGTTTTAGTGACTTCTGGTTAGTTTAAAACAAACTCCTGTAAATGAGTTGTTGCTCTGGACTGTTTATCCAGCAGGACGTGTAATGAGGGCCGATCCCCTCTAATGCAGGACACCTCAGCACATATGGTTTCCACCGCTGCATCTATGTTACACACGCTGGCTGTGAAGTCACTTCCAAGTCAAATAAGCAACGACCCCTCCTCATCCTGCTCCCAAAGCCACCCCAATCTCCCTGCAGCGCACGCGTTTAAAAGAAGAATATTTTTTGAAAAAGCTTTCCGAAAAAAAGTCTCCTGCCTGAAAACATTTCTGCAGAACAGGCCATGTTTTCCTTACCCCAACAAATTTACACAGTTGTTAGTGATGGCCTGGGATTCCTCCTGAAGCACAGCCCACCAATAATAAACAGTATGGCAGCTGACGCCGCAAGACACCTGCACAGCTCCCTGACACTGCAGGATTGTTCCCATGGACCTGGGTGGGGGGCAGAGGTGGGCTGGAGGATGGGGGAACAGGAGGCCATGAGGCAGGCAGGTTGGTGGTGGTGTTCTGAGGCTAAAGAACAAACAGTTAGTGGATTGATCTGGGACTTGATCACCTTAACAAAGCAGATCCGTTGTTGTCTCAGACATGATAATACTGAAGGAGATTAGAGTTTCCATTCTTTCATTTTTCCTTTTTCTAAAATGTTCATTTTGTGCCTTAAACAAGTTATCAAGAAAAACATTTACCAGTGGGAGGAGTTTCTGAAGACCTTTTGTCACAGAGTCACTTTGACCTCTTCCATAAACAAACTAATACAACAAGGCTGCCGTTTATACCAGCGCTACCGATCTGCTATACTCGCTCTACGTTTCCTCCTAAACCTGAAGATCTGGTTTAAGATCCTTTAAGTGGCTTCTGGCTTTGACCATGAATGTCAAGAGCCTGAGTCCGTTTTATTAACAGCAGGAACAGGTAGTTTTAGTTCTTAGCCCAAAATGTTTGTAATACATTGAACTTGTGCAGCAAAAGTTGGCTGGACTGCCTATGTGAAGTCTTTTTTTATAGTTTAGACTGATAATACAGTGATCAGTTTCACTGACTTTACAAGAAAATAGACCTTTTCAATTAGATTTGAATTTATTTACAATTGATCTTCAGTTTATTTGCAGTTTTGTGAAGTTTGGATTGTAAAGTCCTTCATCTCCAGTCTGTCACAACTCTGTTGCACTGTTCACAAACCCCTCCTAAAGTCTCGCATTTCTCACACATTCTTTTATTTCTCAAACATTCGGACTTTTGGAAAATAAACTGGAAACTTTTGTGACTGCATCTTCAGTTTGTGACCAACAGTTGCAGCTTGGTGAGAAACCTGCTTAAGGTCAGTAAGCATTTGTGGCTCTGCATGAATGATTTTTAGTAGGAAGGATGGTTAAACTGTTTTCTTTACAGTAGACATGCAGGCTACACTGCAGAAACCACTCTATAAAAAGACCAACGGGGGCAAAAAGTGATTCTGTTCACTGATGTGGTTCCAGGATGCTGAACTGGCTGATAAAACGTCCTCGGGATCCGACAGGGCCGATGCTACGCCGTGCTGATGGATTGTCACACACGTTCCCAACAGCTGACTGCCTTGGTGCATTTCACCAGAGTTCACTACCTTTCCCCGGTGGTTTGTTTGCTTTGTTTAGGTTTCTGTTTGTGCCACAGGATGTCAGGTGGTCCAGCCTTTGTGTCCCCACCTGTAGGACATTGTCAAAACACAAAGACTTCGGGTAACGCAGAACGTGTCAAACTTATGTCGGCTTCTGTTTGGCTGAAATTTGTAAACCCCTCTCTTTTCAACCACAGAGCTTTGAAAGATTAGTTTGTGGAGTGCTTCACGATTGTGAAGGCAAAGAGACCCGCGCAGTTTTTAAAGGCTTCAATAATTATCACTGTCAACAGTGTTCAGGTTTCACTGTTTGTTTCTGAACTCATAAACATGTTGGTATTAGATTTTATAGGGGAGTGGTAACCACAAGGATTAGAGGTCCTTTGTTGCGTTTCATAAATCACGGTTTAAGAGATTCCCAGTCTTCCATTCTCTCTTAGTTTATATTACCTTCCATCTAAGGTCACTAGGGAAGCTTCAAAAGGACACAAACGCTCAAAAGGAAGACTTTCAAAGCCAGTCCATCTGGATGCAACAATGAGCCAGGATCTGAACCTGGGACCTGTGCAGGACTCTGACTCTCGAGCCTCAACCAGGCTGATGTTTGCCATAAAACGGGGCCTCTCCCTCGCTGCCCTGTGAGGTCACAGCACCTGTTCTTGGTAATTGTTGACAGGTGACGTATGCCTCCACTTGTTTTCCATGCCGTAAGGTGGAGGTCCCCCGTTTCCTCCCAGCAGGCAGCCTGGAAACTCTTGTTTGCAGCAAATAGGAGTCTGACGTGTTCGTTCTGCTCCATCACAACTGAACCAAGGGCCACTTTTCAATATGTAAAAGAAAAATCTGACTTCCTACCACACAAGAAAAAGCCCCAACATTAAAGTGTACACTTGGTAAATGGCAACTCAAAAATCGTCCAGGTAAAATGAAGAAAAGCTTTAAAAAAGGTCAGAAGCTTTTACAGAGAGGTCTTTTTTTTGTTTTGATTTTAATATTGTCAACTCTACCAAACATTTTAAGTAATTGCAAATGTTTTAAAATATGTTATAAATAAGTTTGATGGAACGAAAAACATTCAATCTGGAAGGGAGCTTTGAAAAGGTCCTTAGACCTTTTATATTTTATGGATTAGATTTTTAAATCTGCCCTAAATCATTTGAGGTGAAAATGCACCAGTGGGATGATTCAAACATTCCCTTTTGTAGATTTTCTTCTAGACAGAAGGGGAAAATCTGAATGAAGTGACTTTTTACTCTGAACCACCCAGCTGCTCTCATAAAGGTTGTCCTTTTGTGGCCTAAAAACTTTTAACAAAAACAGCTTAACCCTTTATTGTCCACCCAAAGAAAAATGCTATTAAAATCCAGAAGTGTTTTTTTCCCCCAGTGTTTATTCATTTAGGGCAGTAAGGTTTATGATGTAATGCCTGGTATTAATATAAAATATTATAAATTTAATATAATTTTTAGGTAAGTATTTAACCCCAGTTCAGTGCTTCAATCAGACTAAAATGTGATCTACAGAGTGGGTCACCTGCCAGTTAAAGGATCAATACATCCAAAAATTACTTCAAAATAAAAGAATACAAATAATTAAAACTAACCTTTTCTGCTGGCTTTTTAAATAACAAACGATAACAAAAATAATGCCAACAAACAGTTTAAAGTCTGTAACTTGTTACAAAAAAAAGTGAAGGACTGGAAATTTTGCGTGTTACTATAAATAAGGATATATATTTCTGTATTTTCTACAAATGACTGATCTTGATGTCTGCTTAGTTTAAACAATGGAGGCAAATAATGTCCCGAGTTTTCCTGACATCAAACCGAACCATCAGATAAAGAGATGAATGAATGAAATAAGTTAAAAGAAATCTTCAGTGCAAACAAGTCCCAAACATGAAGGCAGTTTTCCGGCTGCACATCAGAAACAGGTCTTTGAAGTTGAGTTCAAACAAGACAACCTGAGTATAAAGAGGATGACAAATAGTTTTGTCATCGGATTCAGACAAAGCCGATTCGCCCCCGTTAGGAACAGCAGGACATGAAATAAACGTCTTATGTCCGTTTGATAGTTTAGATAACACATGATAACAGTGGATGGGGAGAACTCCCTCAGGTGTGAACAGGTTGTTTTGTCTGCCACTTCTTGGACAAAAAAGCCGCTTTTCTGTCTTTTTCCACTTCATCATGTGAAAAAAGGCTTTGTTTTGTGTTTGACTTGTCTTGTTTACTCTGTGCATGAATGAGTTCCAGTCTTCAGCTTACAGTAACTCGGAGAGGGGATCCTTGCAGGATACCTCAGCTTGTGAGTTCACATTTGTATACCTGTCAGGACATGGACCATCTGTGGATCCCCTTACTAGAAAGCCATAAGATAATTAATGCTCCAGAGCTCAGAAGAAAGAGGGTTTCTTTCTCAGTGTCTCTAAAATGTTTAAAGCAGATGCTATTAGGCTTATACAGCTGGCTGGAGGCCTGAGCCGTTTACCCTATCTACTGGCTCCGGTTCTCAGCCAACCTTGAAAAGACATCATTAGGTGGACACAGCAAAGACGGGGACGGCTATTTGAGTGGTGGTGATAAAAAATATTGGATAATTGTCTTTTTGATGTGTGATCCAAAAGCGATTTGTCTCATAAAATGACGCAAATCACATCTCAACAGTTTAACTTGGCATGTTGAGATTTCACAAGCAAAATCACACCCAGTCAAGTTTTTAATTAGTACATCGCAACCATCGGTACAAGTTGTCACAGCAAAGTTTTATCGAATTTATTTTCTGTCACTCTCTGATCTCCAAATCACTGCAGACACTCAGACTGACCAAACATCCTGAAACATTTGTGCTTATTGTTTTGGTGTAAAAAGAGGAAGAACATTGAGATAAGGCGCATATTAAAGACCTCAAATGATTTAACAAGAGGTGGTGATTTAAGAATAAACAAAGCTTGGTTCTGATGAAAAACAGCACTTTGTCTTCTGGGCTTATAGTAAAAAACTGGTGCTAAGACGTTAAACAAATGTTGCAATCAGTAGAAGATGGCTTAAAAGCATCGTCCCAAAATGTAAATTAGTCACTAGTCTGTCACCGTTGGGCAGCAGTGTCTGCCCATTTAGAGGACTACTTCCTGTTTCTAGAGACTCCACTCGCTTTGAGTGATGTCACCAGTGGGTGTGGTCTTTACTGTCGATAAATAACTGATAGAACATCACTTCAAAAAGATCAAAATATTCCTTCTATAAAAGAAAAGCACAAGATTCCCAGGCAGTAGAGGTTCTAGACCAGCATTAGAGGGGGCAGGTTGGGGCCAGCTGATTTTTAGAGGAGCTCATTCTAAAACAAAAAAACTACAAACATAGTGTATAATTACTGCAATATAATAACAGCTATTCAGTTACAGTTGCTTTGGACACAATAAATTCAAGAAGTTTTAAAATAAAACTATTTTGCAAAAATAATTTGATCTCTTAGTTATCATTTCAGTGACAACATGAAAGGATGTTTGTCTCTAAAGCCTAGTTTATACGTCTCCGTCAATACGTTTGCGCTCACACGCACACGTATTGACGGAGACGTTTTTGATTTTTACTTCTCCGTCAGTGTTGTGAAGCAATTCTCCACCAGGACAGCAGAGGGCGCATAACTTTTCTGCTGTAATGCCTCCGGTCGACCAAAGATTGTTTACTTCAGCTCAGTAATGGCCGACAGAGAGCGAATTTTGATTGAGTTTGAACAGATTGATCTCAAGGAACAAACAATATTGTTTAAAAGAATGAAACGGGAGTGAGGAGACTACAACAGGAGTCTGTTGAATGTCCATCCGTTCAGTGAGGACGAGGCAGACGACTAGTGAATATGTAGCTCTTGTTTAACCCTTTAGGGACACTGATGGATTATATAAATGTTCGTACTTCGTCTGCCAGACGTTTCTCAAGCTGATCCATATCTGCTTCGCTGAGATTTTACTATTACCACTCTGTTGATACCGGCGTCAAGCTGGAAATGATCACGAGGTGTTGAGCCGACCAATCAGAGATGTGCGCTCTCCATCTCGTTCGACGGATAGTTAGAAAAGTGAGCTCAACTCCGTTCTTGCGTGGATGTCGGAGAGCTCTTGCGTCGACATATAATGGCGTTGCATGTCTCCGTACCGACGCAGACAGAAGTATAAACTAGCCTTAATGCCTGAGACTCAGCACTTAGCAGGGGGGCCACGGGGGGGCCAAGCTAGCTGTCAGGGGGGCACTGGCCCACTCTGGTCCACCCTTAGAACCACCCCTGTTCCCTGGCTTTGATGGACCAAAATGTCCCTATAGGACTCCTGACTTAAAATATGTTTTTTATTTCTTCTCGTTGAATTCATTAACTTTTGAATGTTCTTAACTTTGCTCTAAAGGTAAACATCTAGCAGCTTTGAAAGTTAAAATTTTACACAACAGTATCAGTTTATTTTGAAAACTTTTAAAATCACTCAAGTTGAACCAAAGTGCTGGTCAGGAGAATGCAGCAAATGTGTGATAACAGTGAGGATATTAAATTGAGCCTTTTGGTCAAGCAGTGGCTGCTGGAGTGTTGAGGTGTGTGTGGGAGCAAAGTCAGGTGGGACTGTGAGACATCAGCGTCTTCAACTAAACAGATTTCTTCCTTAAGGTCATTTTCAGTTGCATCTTCTGGGATATTTGTCCAAATTGTCTTTATTTCTTCAGATCCTTGAACAAAATGACCAATGGAAGCAAGTTTTTCCAGGAAATATAAAGAAAAGAGAAGCCTAGCTCATTTTATGTCTACATCCAAAGTCTGATCAAACAGCTTTAAGGACGACCAGTTAGATTAATCCACAGAAGACCATAAAAGATGGTTCCAAATTCTTCTTTAAAACAAGGTTTTAGGTTCTTGTTGTGGCTCATAAATATGTAGCATCTTCTGTTCTTACATTTAAATTTTTTTTTTTTAAATGACTCAAAAAACGAGAAGAAGCTTTAAAATCAGGGTCCCCTTCACACATTTTTCACTGAAGTTGTCTGAACTTTTCTCACAACCCAAGTTTCAAATCAGAGCCCCACATTTCATGTAATCCAGAGATACATTCTTGCAGTGACTGTAGGAGTGTTGGAACGGAACAGAGACTTTAGTTACTGTATGTTAAAGTCCCACGCAGGATATTCTTTAGACAGGCCACCTCGGTGAGCTTGGGACACTCCGGGATGACATGAGCTGGACTCATTTCTGTTTTGAACTCAATTCAGAATTTAACAAGAGCCTCTGTATATAAAACTGGGAGCATTTTTAACACGTCCCTTTCATCTGTACTGCTTCTTACTCAGAAAAGACGTAATGGTCATGATTATTTACGCAGAGGGTTTCCTCCTCCTTTCTCTTTTCTCTTTTACAGTCGGTCATTTTCATAAGGGATTATAATGCACTTGGACAGGAGGTATCTGGCTATATAGACTACGCCCACAGACTCAAGACACAAGACTTTGAACCGTATTTCAGCAGAAAGAAGAGGCTCATGCCAAGACGTTCAGATTTATGGTAAGTCTCATTTTATTGTAACATATTGGATGTGGAGGATTTTACTCTACTGGGAGCTGATTTGTAAATCATATTATCCACGCTCAAAGATTTTAGCTGTCATAAGATGCAAATGTAGGCCTGGAAGGAGCTGTGCAAAGGGTCAACAAGGACATCCAACCACTCTATATATCAGCTTGGTCCTGTTCACTGGGAAAGGGGGGGGGGGCACACCTGGACTGGTCGCCAGTCCATCACATGATCATAATGTAGAAAACAACCACACCCTCACACCTAGGGCCAATGGAGAGTCACCAGTTAACCCTTGTTAAGAGAATGTGAAAACTCCATACAGAAAGCTCTCAATGGGGGGATTGAACCTATGACATTTTTGCTGCATAGGAACACAGTGTTAATCACAGGGGCAGCTCCAGAAAGTTTTCAAAGACGTGGTCAGACGGGGGCCACTGATAAACTTGGGGTGGCACATCAAAACCTAAAGCCATCACTTAAGTTCAGAGTTCTGTTACTTATGGAGGACAAAAACATGACATTAGCATAAAAAATAAACGTTGGAACTCACTGCACTTTCTGCTTTTCAATTCATAGAAGTAACTGTGGGGGGGTTATAGGGGAGGCAATGGCAGGAAGAGCCAATGAGCAAGGAGGGGGAGTTGCGGGTTATATACTGTTACTCCCTTTGTTCAGGGTAGACTGAGATGCTCTTTACCAATCACACTTGTTTGTATTCACTGTTTGCAGTTCATTTAATTTCCTTAATTTTGAGAGTTGTTTTGTGTCTCCTTCTAAAAGGACACACCTAACGATGGACATAAACAACTATTGTTTTTCCTCAGTGTTTACTGATTATGCCATTAAAGATTTACATTTTATAATTATTTCACTTTCAGATTCCACAAATAAGCAGATCATCAAACTACTGTACGTTTCCTAAAATAGCTTTAGGCACACTATAAGTAGTTTTTTATATTAAAAGTTTTGATTAAAGCACCTGATTCAGCCTTATTTATCCTGGTGTCAAATCCCACAATTATTTTAGTGTTTTTCAGAAGTTTAGAGGGGACAAAGCCAGCTACAACAGTGGTTGACAGCTGGGATCTAAAAATGTGAAAATGTCTGCTAATTCTAAGGGAGGGTTTATTTTTAATCTAACTAGATTTGTTGCTTATTCAAGTCTGTTTTGGGGATCTGGATTCTCAGTTTTTGCTTCAGTTGATTTTTTTTGGATGAAATAACAAACGCCAGTTGTGTCCACCCGCTGCTGCTGCTGCTAATTAACGTCTGTTAGTGTCTGTATTTCTGAGATTTCACTAAATTTTGACAGTATTCAGTCTCAGAGTTCATTGCTCACTTTAACCCAAGTTACACACATGAACTCCTGACCTTACAAGTGCAAGCTAAAATCCACTTTGCATCCCTCACTCAGACAACTTTATATCTCTATCATTCTCGTTGTATCACGAGGACTGTCTCCACACAGCGCTGTCAGCAAAGTACCCGAGCCAAAACCATTCCCAAATTCCACATACTCATGCATAGTAACATGTTACCAACATTTCAGATATGTGCGAGAAATCCCAAAAGGACAAACTCAACTGAGCAGGAGGTGAGAATGACTGGTAATACATGATTTAGTTATGAGTTCAGCCAAATGGCAGACAACCTGTTTAACCCCACTCAGGGCTTTAGTTAGAACATCATATTTTTTACTTTAAAATTTAAGCACAACAAAAGATGCACAACGGAAAAACAGGAAGAAGTGATAGGATACAGAAAGTCTGTTTTCTAACCCTGGTCCTCATCCTTTAGGTGATTTCCTGCTACGAAATCAAAAGGTTTAAAATTGATCCGTCATCAGGAGGCGTCTGCAGAAGCTTGTGACAACCTGCTGAGATCATTTGTAAATTGTAAATTTGTTTGTTGGAGCAGGGAACTCATCTAAAACCTTATGGATGGTGTGCCCTGGGGACCAGGACTGGGAAACACCGTATTCACAAACCTCCTAGACTGACAAAGGAAACCAATAGGGTTTTTTCCAGACTCCAGTCCTTAAAACCATTTCAGGTAGTTTGGGGTTTTGTTTCCAGATTGGTGGCCATTCAAAGTCCTACATTTGTCAGGATTCTGTTTTTGAGTAGGTGCGTTTTGGGCCCGATAGACTAGCGATGTGACGTTCATGAATGAGTAAAATCTTTTGAACGCCGAACCAAGTCCTTGTAAAGAGCCGTTTATTTTTTTGTATTAACTGTGACGTTTAAGGCCGAGAGGCACTGGCTCTTTATTTAAAACATCACTGAAGCTAATTAGCAACACACACATAGGTGTCACAACAAAGAGTGGCCCCAAACATAGTTCCTCGTGACAATTCTCTTTTAAAATATTAATAAAATAAAATAAGAGCCAGTTTTTTGAACAGCTCTTTGAGGTAAATGACTCCCCAATAAATGGCTCCTTTCAAAAAGCCATAAATCCCACAATTCGATAGACCCAAGTCACATAAAGGGTTGTGGTTGATTGATACAAACATGCACACAATCAAAACTGTGTTTTCATTGAAGCTTTAGACTCACCAATGTGTGCTATGGTGTGTTTTTGACACACAACACACAGCTGCAAATCCATTGTTGTTGTTAATGAATGATATATGCATAAATGATGTGACCATTCTGAGTGATGTATAATCACAGCATCCTCTGGAAAAGCAAACCTGTAGGTCAACCGTCTGACCTAAAGGCACCAAATAGAGCCCCAAACTGCAGATTAAAGTGTTCACTTGGGACAGGCTTCAGAAACGAGTCCATTTCCAGACCTCGTGTTCAAACGGCAAACTTTACAGAACACGTCTATAATCTCTTCTAAACAATAGTTTTTACAGTTTTTTAAGTCTTAACATTAAAGTGATTTTTCAGACATTCTAAAGTGTTTCTGTGTTGTTTTTTTAAGTTGCCATCTGAACCAGCCTCCTGAATGATCTGTTTGGAGAAATAACCTCCACGTCCCTCAGGACCGATGAGCTAACAGCTAGCCCGAGTGCAACCAAGACCCCAGTGTGTTGCTGCCGTCCTAAAATAGATCTTGTAAACAATGGTTTATAAACCTTTTCACCTCAGTGTTGCATTACATTGTTAGTATCTTTAAACTACACGGTGCAGCTTCTTAACCTTTAACATTCTTATCAGCCACCCTGCTGGTGGCCTTGAACTTGGCCTCGTCTCTGAGTAGAAGCCCTAATGAGCTGTAGATGTGAGTCATTGGGCGAGCACGCCTGGAGCGGTACAACTTACTCCCTAATGATGCTTTTATGAGGCTTCCCCCCTCATCAGGTCTCCCTTCCCTCCCTTTTTGTGACATACGACTTCACGCTCCCCCTCTTTCTCATTTTTCAACCACTAAAACTACACTTCATCAGATTTACACGTCTCTCTGTCTTCATTCTCTTCTTTTCCAAGCTCGTGTTTTATCTTTTCTCCCATCCTCCTCCCCTCTCCACCTCCCCCCCTGTCTTTTTTTTCCGTCTCTGTCGGGAACAATAACACCCAGTGTGGTTGCCGCTAAGAGGGAGCAGATGCTGGAGCTGCTGCCCACTCAGTGCACTAAACCTTCCACCACAGGACTCTGAATCCTCCTCCTCCTCCTCCTCAGCCACAAAGAGCAGTGACACCAGCGCCAGCTCCTCCACCTCCAGCGAGGAAGGGTGGATAGGTTCATATGTTTCTGCTCAAATCAAAATGTTTTGCTGTCATTGACCTTTGAATGGGGAAAAAAGTTGTGATAATCAGAATGAAATTTGTCAATTTCCTTTTTTTTCACGTTGAAGAAAGTTACATTTTTGTAGTAACGATCAAATGCAACTTCTGTGGAAAAAAAAGTTTCTTGTTATAGTTTCTTCAGTTCAGCGCTTTGGGATTTACCTATATTGTGATAGTCTTTATAATAAAGCTTTACTTACTTGTTTTTTTTACCTTATGATGCTTTATTGCCTGAAAAGCAGTTTTTTCTGATTTGTTGAAGCAAATTGAACAGTTCAGTCCCCAGTTCTTTAAATCATTTTACCATTTTGTCAGGAGGCGTTTTCTCTAGAAAGCAGCCAATCAGGGAACACTTATGTTCAGATTGAAGTTAATCTAGTCGAGATGTGATGTGATCCATTTATCATTTAGTTTTTTAACATAACTAAACTTATTCTGTAGTTATTTGAGTTAAATCAACTGGATTTGTTTTCAAACTGGATTATAATTGGATTGAACTGGAATATACTGGATTTAAACTGAGACTGTGTCTTTTCTTGTGATCGTCTCTATACAGATGAACAGATTTGATTTAAACTGACATGCCATCACACACGTTGATATTAAACTAAATGATTGATGACAAGATAAAACTTTAATATTCACACGTGAAACCGATCGAGTTGATCCACTTTAACTCAGATTCAACTTGATTGATGCTGAGAAGTATGTTTAAAGCAGGATAAACACACACACACAGAGTAGAGTCCTGAACCTGGTCTAATTAACCAGCAGATCTGCAGCTCCGTGCTGTTTCCTGTCACTCCAGATGTGCCTACAGCATCTCTGATGTCTATTTAACGCTCAGCAGCAGCAAAGTGACCATCTGTTTATGCGCTCTGGCTGCTCTCCTCCTCCTATTTATCTCTGTCTCTTTAGTCCCTGTCAAGACTTTTAAAAAGCTGGCTCGCATCCTTCAGTGAGATTTATTTTTGTTTTGTACTTTCTTGTTTTGATGTGATTGAAATTAGATTTCTACTGAAAAATGGACTTAAAGCGGCACTCCGGAGGATTTCATCAGGAGAGCAGTTTTTGAATCTAGCGTCCAAAGGCTCCTCCTCAAAACATCTCGACACGCGCGTCCGATCGCGTGTGCGCGCGTGCACACGGTGCATATACTTCGGACATGAACTGTACAGCTCAATGTGTAGGGTTTAATCACTCACAGTTCACAATCTTATTCCAACAACACTACGAGGGTCTGAAGAGCCCTCTCTGTCCCTGCTGCTTCTGATATTAGCTCTGTTAGCACCGAGCTGCTGCTGGAGTCTGAAGCTGAACTTGACTCGGCCCTGGATGAACTTTCTGACCCAAATAAACGCATAATCCTGTCAAGCCTTGCCATTCTGTGAGGTGAAAGGTTTAAAAATAAAAATAAACCCGTCTTTAGCTGGAGAATGGGTAGGTTTTTAGTAGAAATGAGCTGTGAGTCCTCAGTGAACGGCTGAGACGGCAGAGAAACACACAGAGCGTCCTGTACGACAGCGCCCCCTACTGGTACAGGTTTGGTCGATGCGCGTGCATGTTGAGAGAATGCAGACATTTGAATTTCATTGGCTGAACAATGTCGGCGGCAAGAAATAATGGAAAGGGGTCTCTAGGAGGAAGGAGGGTCTTCATCAGAATGACAGATGTTGTGGAACTCAACCCATAGATCATAGTTTAGACCTGAAATATCATTTAAAACATTTAGAAAACTTTGATACAGAGAAAAATGCTCCAGAGAGCCGCTTTAAAGATTTTAAATTTTCATCTGGTTTTCATTGCAAAAACTATTTTCATGATTCAGCAAATCTCTGATTTTAACAACTTATTGAAATGCTATAGAAAATAAATGTTTTCTGTTCTAACTTGTGCGTGCGTGCGTGCGTGCGTGTTTGACGACAGACAGAAACACTGGATGTGAAGGATCAGCTCTCACACATGCCTCTTCTTGAGCCAAAACCATGTTGCCTCCACGCTCTGCCTCTGCGGTGCACCTGTGTGTCTGGCTTCATTTTCTGCTATGAAAATATTTTCACTGCTGTCCCGTTTTATTAATTTTTAATACAAAAGAGAAGCTGTTCCAGCTCCTAGAGGTGATTTGGCGAGGCCGGTTTGAAGCGTTGTGTCCGATCTTTAATGGGGGTCAGTGGGACGTTTTATCGCGGCGGCGTTTGCCAGCTCAATAAATATTTGCTGGAATATTCCATGTCATCTCTGCTAGTCTTCACACGTGGCACGCACATACTTCATTGGCTGGATCCTCAAGGTTAACTCCAGTCATGCTGTTTGTTCTCAGCGATGATAGATTCAAAGTGTTGGACTGATTCAGAGCTCCATCAGAAACGCTTGATTCCCATGTCCTGTTCTTATAATTGCGACCTAATATTTTGATTTATTAGTCAATTGCAGAAAAGAACTAAAAATGTCAAATTATTCACAACTCATCGATGTATCCACATCATATAGCAGCAGGTCTTTAAATCTGAGTGAAGACCTGGTTGTCTGTATTTTTCTAGGCTCTTTGTACAAACACTGTTTGACCTCTGACCTCTCTCAGTCAAGATGCTATTAGCCTCTGGAGCGACAGTCAAATGGAATAAGGGAAACACCCACATCTGTCACTGCTTTATGTAACACATCTGGCCACGGTGTGTGGAAGTGTTCTAATGGAGGACATGTAGGGGATTCTACTAGTGCTAGACTGGGTTTTAACTGGTTTTATTATCTAAAGCAACAAAAACAGCTGAGAACTGGTTTATTTTTCACCACAGGACTCAATGATTAGGTCACACCAAACTCCTCCTGTAGTTTGTCCGGTGCTCCGTCTGGTGTATTCTTCATTTCTGTAGAAGCTCACAGTCCAGGGAGACGGTTATTTAATTTCACTAAACTCTTTTAAACAGCGGTGAGTTTGTGAACACTCTTTATGATGCAGATTAACATTTCTGATCTCATTAACCATTCTGCAAATAGGAATTATTCCCACTTAGAATTTAAAACTTAATGATTTGAAAAAAATCTAATTTCCTGAACATGCAGCTTTCTTAGTTAACATGATCTGTTTTACCATGTTGTGCTTTTCTTATGATTTAAAATCAAATATTTCATCAGATCAGACACATTTTGCAATTTTGTTTTTACACTTAAATTTTAAACCATAAAATATTTATTCAATCTACAACTGTTAAGGTCAAGTTATGTAAACTAATAAGAATATAAATAAATGCATGTTAAATCTTTTTGGGAAAGAGTCAATTTCTCTTATAATAAACAATGTAAAAGTTAGCATTTCAAATCTCAAACTGCAATTATTTTCTAACAACTTATTTACATTTAATTTAATTTTAGTTTGTATTTTAGTAAATCTCTAAAAGATGCTGTGATTAAATTACTAATATTTTTATTCAGATTTGACCAAAAAAAAGTTATTGGCAACCTTGGGAAAAGCATCTGAGTCCCAAAAAAGATTTGAATCAAAATATGAATGACTATACTTCAATGTAAAGGCAGCGATAAAGAAATAAAATTGGTAATTTGTACGTTTTTTTAATGGATTTGTGTTCATCTGATCTAGACTGAACATCTCTATAAAAACCAAACTGTAATTTTAAACTTAATTCTCTCAACACTGAAAACCTTTAGATTCAAACACTATCAGCAGCCAGTAAAAAAATCGCATATCAGCTGAAGGAATTCTCGCTCTTCTCTGATATATTTGATCTGCTCCTCTGAGTCCCGTAATGAGGCTGTTGACATTCCTCTGGAAAATGACCGCCTGGAGATAACAATAGAGCCAAGCACGGTAACAGTGGAAAGTGAAAGAACACAGTGCACACGTCAGTTGTGGTAAATGCATCGTGAACCAGGAACTAGCGCAGCGAGCAGAGTCATAGTTTCCACCAAACCCAGGTTCTCAGACTTTTACAGGTCCATGTGTCTGGGTGTGGTGCCATCCATCTGCTGGAGCTTTCTGTGTGACCAAATGTGCACCGACTGTGAAGTTAGTTACCCTGGTGACCATTCATATAGGATGGAGAGGGTCACGGGTCCAATAAACACATTCAAACGGCATGAACCAAATTTTCAGCTCGGCTTTTTTTAAAAAGGAAACCGCGCCAAATATATTCCGTTTCTTTCATGTTCAGCGTTAAAATATGTCCCGTTTCTCCCCTAAATGCTTTACTGTGGTTTACCCAAAAAATTTTAATTATTGTGTGGCATTTAAGTAAAAATAGTCACCGAAACGGTGTCGAATCTCATTCACAAAGAGAAACGATGGATACAACGAAAATCTAAATCCAAATGTCATTTAATCTAAGTTTCACCTCGGTTTGTATTTGGGTCATTGCAGCAATCTATTCTAGACCAACAGCTCTGTTGGAAAAAATACCAGACCTCTGGTCTCGTCGTACCTTATAATTTTATGCATCAGTGTGTTTGTCTGCAATGCACAGCCTGGTCTGTCCGGAGGCGAACGGGGTATGTGTTTCCTGGAGAGGAAGCTGACAGCTGCAGGAAATGGTTGGCCGATAGCTGAAACATCAGAAAGTATTCAGTGTCACGTTTTCTGACATCCCCAGTAGCAGAAATACTGTAACAGAAGTGGACAGTGTAGATAAAAAGGCTGATATTTGGATTTTGTCTCGTCTTAAACATGCACACTTCAAGTCAAAATGCTAGGTGGTGATCTTTCTGTAATCATAAAAGCTTGTTTCCTGGTGAAGTGGAAAACCCAACAACTCAATTTGCTTACATTTTTACTTTCTCTTAAATTATTACAAACATTTTATTGCATGAAATTAAAGGGATACTCCACCAAAAACAGATTTTTTTGTGTGTGTATTGCCATATTCCCCATAGTTAGATCAGTGGGCAAAAACGGTTAGTAACAAGCCCAGTCTTTATCCTGATTCGGCAGTACTCCTTAGCTTTAGCTTAGCAGAAAACAATGTAAGTGAATTGTAACTACTAGCATTGTGAGGAATAAAAGTCCTAGAAAATCAGTCAGTAGTGATACTAATTCTGCCTAGTGACCTCAATAATCATATCGACTTTAAGTGAAAATAAAAGTAACAAAAAGGAATCACAGGAACCGTTTTAGACTCTGGACTACTTTATGACAAAGAACAGCTGTAAGCCTCCGCTGAACAGAGCAAGAACATGAAGCAGCGGCTCCAAAGACGCCTACGTCCATAGACACAAATACTGGGTACTAGGCTAAACCCATGAAGTTTTTTGAGAAAAAGCCCTTTAAATTTGCGTCTCCTGGTGCATGGAACAAAATTCTAGAGCGTCTAATTTGGGTGAGCTGGTCTCAGTAAATACTTCTAAGAGTGTTGGAAAGTTTAGCTGCTGGCTGTCCATGATTGATTTGTTGAAGGCATTTTAGGAGGGTTTTAACTGTTTTTATTGTTGGCGTTCTGTCATTTTGGACATTTTTTTATGATTGGCTACTGATTTTAGATTTGAATCTGAGTGCTGATGTTGTTGTTTATCATGTCTTTTTTTATCTGTGAATGTCTGGAAACATTGCCTTACTGCTGATCTTGGCCAGGACACTAAATCACTGGGAAATCCTGGTTAAATAAAGGTTTTGATTCATTGATAAAACTTAGCCTAACCAACTGGTTAGATACCTTAATCTGAGAGGAAACTTGAAACAATCCTAGATCTCTTCAGTGTCATTAAAATGTGTAAAAATCCACCAGTAAAAGTTATCTGCTGTCACAATATAGAACGACTCAAAATCAGGACAAACGGGAAGGAGGAAGCAAACAAAAGTAAAAAACAAACAAAAATTTGGTGCGAAACAAAAAAACTAGTAAAGTTCATAAATTCTGAGCAAACAGGGTGACTTGAAACAGAATCCGAAAGAAAAAATGAAACAAAAGGAGGAAAAAGTAACAGGTGTGATAAACAGTTACCAAAATCCAGGTATGAAAAACCCAAAATCTAAACAGGAGGTAAAACTAATCAAAGTTCTCCAACAAGGAAGTTATTTCAAATGAATTAAGTTAAGCTGATTAAGATGCTCAAGGAAAATGGTTTTAAATGATGAGATTTACTCATAAACATACAAAACTTAAAGAAAGAAAAAAAGAAAAACAGCTTTACCCTTAAAGGATTCTTGTTTCAAAAGGTAAAATTCATTTTTAAAGTATTTTTAGGAAAAACCCATCATGGTACAAGTACTTGATCACTTTCATGTGTTTCAAAAAAAAAAAAGTAAAAAAAAAAAAAAAAATACATTTTAGAAAGTACAAAAAAGTAAAACAACTTGAATGTCTGCTATAGCCTCTAAACACACAAGTGTTGAAACCTAAAAAACCCAAACACTTCAATGATTTCTCTTAAAATGGGTAATAAAACTAATTTCTGAGGTTGTTAATTCATCTGTCCACCCTCACAGACTGTCATGTGTTGTATGATTTATTGTGTTTCTTGTTCATCAGTGTGTTTATGGTACTCTTGTTTTTCTAACTGAACCCAGACCCAGTTGGTTTGAGGCCTTGGTCTCCGTGTTGAGTTATGGTGTGAACCTCAGCACGCTGATGTGAAAGTTATTCTCCTCTTTTCTCTCTGGAACAATTCAGGGAACCAGTTATATCTTTCCTTTTTTATAGCATTTTTCAACAACCGTTGTGCAAAAATGATTTATCTGTTTCCTAAAGTTTCATACTGTGATTGTGTTTTGGAAAAGCCACATGGGTAATTAATAGACTTCTTGGACTATGTCTTGTAATTTGTAAAAAGAAAGCATGAAGTTTTCTCAGTTTAAAATGTGAGTGGGTATTTGAGGAAAACATCTTGACAGGATTCAAAAAGACAAAACGTTTGACAGATTGTGGGGTTCCTGCAGAATGAATGCAAACATTAATCCATGTTTTTGACATCATGCGGGTCATTAATACTGTATATCTGCTGTTACTCACATATTAGCTCCAGTAAAACATCACAGCACATGAAATATGGCCTGAAGAACACTGGCAGCGTTCCACTGCATTTATTTACAGCTTGCTGCTGCAGTTTCAGCTCATTCAGCTTCCCAACACGATCTTTCTCCTTGCAGACTTTCTCCCTGAGGTCCTACTTTGTTGTGTGACTGCAGACTAAAACTGGGGAAGATCCAAGACTCTCCGCCTTCATTTACTCCCTGTGACATGCAGAGTTTTGTTAGTAAAAATTTTAACAGCTCATGATGAGAGCCATAAAATTCATCACAAGTGCCTGGGGAGTACAGCGCTGCACAACACTCAGGTTATTTATTACTCGTCACTTTCTGCAACAGCATTCAAAAACTGTTAGCACTGGGATGTTTGCTGCTTTAAGGTGGCTTTCCAACAAGCTTTGCAAATCATTTAAATCCTGTTTTATTGGATTTGTATTTTTTTATTTATGTCTGTAATATTTTTTGAGATGTTGGAACAGGTGGATGTAACAACACACAACTTAAGAGACCCGTTTTGTGGATTTGAAAGTGAAATTTTGTTATGTTAGGCACCTGTATGAATCCCGGACGAGCCCCCAAATATATTATGGTGAATACGTAAATAAAGGCTCAAAGGACACATGAAATATTGGAATATTTAAAATAATTCCCACAAAGCAAAGAGGTTTGTGAGCTCCAGGCAAGAAGACTAGAGCGAGGCGCCCTCACCCAGAAAACCCAGAACCATTAATTATTAGCAAAAATGATAAAAAAATATATTAGAGACATTTCTTCCCAAAACAAGCATCACTATCCATCACAGCTTCCTTCTTGTACCAACAGACTGAATTATTCTCCTCCTCTGGAAGGAAATGTGTTCCTGATTTCCGAAAAGACGTTTCTGTTTTGATTCCTCGCACCAGAATCCAGTTTTCTACCTCTGAGCCGATTTTAAATGATTTCAGCCCCAAAGAAAGCAGCAGTGTTCCGGATTTACTTTACAAATGTTTTATATTTGCCTTTCAGTTGAATTCCTGCTCACGTTTGTGGATGCAGCGATAAACTGCTGACAGTGATTTTTAGAAGTCGTGCAGTGATTTCCATTACAGCATAATGCCTGTTTTGTATCACAGATGATGAAACGTTGTGTTGAGACGCATTGTTCTCAAACTATTTGTTTTTTCTGAGTCTCCACATTTTAACTTTTTAAACGTTTGTCCTCTCTGTGATGCTCCTGATGCAGAACTGTTGTAAATAGGCTGATTTATTTATTTTAATTAGACTTCACGACAGTGTTTCCTTGCTTATCAAATTTAAAAGTACTGTCAAAAGTCACACCCAGGTTATTTTACTGAGGAGCTGAGAAATGGGCAACAGGACTAGAAGGTTTATGACCAAATAAAATAATCTGTCTTGTTGTCGTTGATATGTAAGACGTTCCTGCTGCTCCATGATTTGACCTGATAAATAGAAGCTGAATACAATCCTCGCTGTTTGGTTTCAGGGGCAGGTAGATCAGAACATCATCAGCATAGAGGCAATGCTGTGTTTTCTAAAATAGTTATCCCAATAGCGTTTCAATCAAAAGATTTTTTGTGGTTTACGGAGGTATATTAAATTTCAGAACCACAAAGAAAGTAGTAAAGGACAAAGTGTTTCGATGTTCTAAATCTTTGTGATTAATTTAAAACTGATCAGACACCATGGATCAGTCTGAACTTATTTAATACCAGTTTTGTTTTCTGAAAACAATTAGAAACTTGATTTTAGTTTCTTTCCAAGCTTTAAAGGTTTTGACCCAAAGTGAGGACAGAGTTCAATAAAAGGTTCTCACCTCCCAGCTTGCCTAAGAAGAGGTTAAACATCTAAAAATGTGAGGATGGTGATTTCTGTTTCACCTAATCAGTGAAAAAACAGCTACATAATCCACTAATAAATTAAAATATCTTAAAATTGATGAACAAGAGAAACATTTTTATTCAAAATCCCTTTTTTTCCCCCCTTCAAATTTGCTGAAGACATTATTTCTGTAATTTTTTTAAAAGAAGAATCAAACGGCCTAATAAAAAATGTGGAGCTGGAAATGGATGCTGGGAATTAATCAGACATTTATTTTGAAATTCAAACCATTCTTTGGGTTTTCTTGCTTATTAGTCCCAGCTTTACGCTAATGCCTGCCTGGCTTTGGTGAAATCTAAAACGGTGTCCCGAAGATCAAATTAGAAGCAGGTTTTTAACCTCTTACCCTGGAATAAAAGACGCACAGCTCTGAAGGTTGCTTCTATTTCCTTCTTTTCATTTTTTCCTCAAAATTCTTTGCAGCTTAGTTTTGTATTTGCTGTAGAAAATGCATCGTCATGACCTCAAAATGGAGCTTGTGTTATTATAAAACTACAAACTCCTTTAAAACTTGTTTGATTTTATGTTTTATACTTGTTTTTTCATTGTAAGTTTTCTGATTGGATTGCATGTAATTGGTTTTGAATTGAACCAATATGTGATATAATTAAAATTTTCCATATTTATTTAATAAATAGGGTAGATCACATTTAGAAATGTTGTTTATTGAAACATTTGAGAACAGACATTCATATTAAATAGAAACATTCTTTGTGTTTCTAGTGTTTTTTGTTTTAACTTCAGTCTTTTTGCAACACACAAGTGGGAAATAAATGTTTGCATGATCATTGTCAGCAGAAAACATATCTCATATAGAAGTTAGATAATTTTATAAGGCAAAAAAGTTTGTTTGATACAATAATCAATACAATAATATTCAATTAATAAAACCAGATGCCCTGAACAAGGTTTATTGCTCCCAGTGTAGTTTCCTCATGGCTCCAGGTGGGGGCGCTGTACATGTAAATGAGACACATTTCACAGGAAGTTGAGACCAGATAAAGAGGAAGTTTGATAGTTTACCAATTATTGTAAAATAATTATATTGTTATTAAAAAATGTGAGCCAGTTCATGATGCCAAATTTCCACTCACTAAGCCTGAAATGTTTTTTTAAATCTTTTTTTTTTATTATTATTATTGGGATCATAAATGTGTTAAAGGTGCATAAATCCTTTTTTAGGTTTAGGTATGTCCTTTCTGCTACAGCACAGTAATTGTGTTTTCCATTGAACTTAAACTGTTTTTGTTTTTTTGGTAGAGAAAACTTTTTGTTTTAGACCTATTTGAGCTTCTTAATTGATCCCATTCATCTAACTTTATTTTAACCCTGTTTTATTTTTAGTTACTACAACTGGAAGACACAGGTGTCGTCGTCCAACTCCAGCACCAACTTTGAGGTGATTTATGATGACCCAAACGGGATTCTCTTTAAAAACAAGGACAAAAAGATCCTGAACGTGGATCCCTGGGTACGTTTTCTCTTCTGTTTGTATTCCTGTTGTCCTGCTTTGCTTTTAATAAGTCAAACAGTGAAGCTAACTAGATCCAGTCACCTGTTCTATGATAGTAAAAATATTTCAGCTCTTCTTTGCTACACCAGGTAAGGCTTGGTGGCCACATTATTTGTTTAATATCCTCAATATTTCATTTTTGCTCCAACTTAGTTGTTGATTTAAATCATAACCTTCATTTTCTCCAGTGAGATTCAGGTTTCAGATGTCTGTATTGGTGAGGGTCTCTGTTAAAAGAGAGGAGTCTGGAAGAGATAAAGAAACCAGTGGGAGGGGAAGATATTTGCTTTCCACCTGCGTAAAGAATGAAGGATCAGTGGGTCGAGACAGGTGCTTCCTCCAGTCGGAGAGAGGCTCTGGAAAAATAACGACTGACAGGGATGGTTTTTATTTTCTCTCCAGTTTTCCCTCTTTGCTGGGGGGTAGGGAAGTAGTTGGTGGGGTTGAACTATTTTGAAATTGCAGACAGAGCTGTGGGGACTGCGTTTTTGAGGCCAAAATGGCAGCAGAGTGTTCAAGCTGTGGTTGAGCCCCGCCCCGACCAGGCTGTCTATTAAAAACACAAGCAAAGGCACAGGAAGCCAGACACATCAAACCACCCGTAGGCCCAGAAACCCAGCTCGGTTCAGCCCAGATTGGCCCGGAGCTGCACAGAACCATCCGATTTTAACCCTGCACCAGCTGCTGAGCGGCTCTGGAGCTGCAGATTAATCCTAAGCAGCTAAATGCAACCACATTTGGAACCTCTGTTATACCATGACAGCTTGCTGTGTTCTGGCCAGAAAAGCGGGTCGGGGGGGGCGGAGGGGCTGTCGTATCTCAGCTGAGTCAAGGACTTGATTGGTTTGGCCGAGTAAAAGAAAAACTCATGAAAGGGAACAGAACACGTCTTCTAGATGACGTGAGGATTAATAACACGTTACGGTTTTCAGATAAATAGAAGCCTGTCATTTACCAGGCTTTTCGACTCATGTAATGAAGTCATTTTTATCCAGTTTCTTCTTATGAAACTCCATCGAACTTGCAAAGGAAGAGAAGCCTGACTTATTCTGACACCCACAAGCGTGTTTGAGGTAAAAGTGTAAATTGGGTGTAATGGTTAGCCAGCAGATAGACGCCCACCAGATCCTCTCGACACACTTGGACCTAAATAAATGTTCCCAGCTGGAGGTGGCTTCACATCCTGGTTTTTTCTTTCTCTTTGGGGAGGAGAGGGTTTAGCCTTGGCAATCGAAGTCAATGGTTACATTTGCTGTCAAATTATCCTGCACCTCCCTTTTAATGTACCTGTTAATACTCCTGGATGTCTGTGGTTGCTAATGGGAGGTTTCTGTGGCAGGTGTGGCACTTTGGTGTCTGTCGCCAAAAGTCGAAGGGCGAGTGATAATGTTTTTGCCAGTGTGCATGTCTGTCAGTAAATATTTCTCATGAATCACTGGATGTATTTCAATGGAAATGTCAGGATGGACGTCTACAACTGATAAACTTTTAGAGTCAACCTGATTTGAGCTAAAGCTAATCAATATTCCCAAACACAAAAATGGCTTTAAGTCTGTCAATTTTATAGATGTTGATTGTGCACGTTATTTGCCTAAAACTTTGGCTGCACCTCCTCCGGACATGGGACCGCACATTGCCGCAGTAACAAGAGAGAGCCAAACACCAGCCGTTAAAATGCTACGCTAATGTTCCCCCTGGCTTTCCTCTTTCTGCCTCCAAACGTTTTTAGTTTTCTGCTAGCTGAAAAGGTGTTTTTCTTTTTGTGACTCTGGTATTTTTTCCTAAAATTGAAGCGCTGTTTCTGCCCTTTTCTCACTTTTGGGATGTTCTGCTGAAAAATACTCCAGCACGGATTAATGCAGGATCCAAGAAGTGTGACAGACAGCCGGATTGTCCAACAGTGGCTTTTATGATTTGCTGAGGTTTTTAGAGAACTGCAAGGGAGCCACCTTATTGATTTCTTTAATCTTTTTATCGTCACAATATATTTATAGCTATACTATGTTAGAGCGTTGTTAAGAGGCATTAAAAAATGTTTTAAGCTAATTTGTTTTGCAAATTACCTATAGCACCTTTTAAATCTAAGGATTTGGTTGAAAAATAATGGTTTTAATTCTATATCTATCACTGCAGCTCATTCAGATTTCAGTTTGAATTCCCTTGTTTGACGAAGCGTTCTGACTCTGTTCTGGGTTTCAGTCCAGTCCTGGTGAGGACTCCATCAGGACCCTCCTACAGTCAGACCTCTACATCCACGTCGTGCTCTTCGACCACAGCGTCAGAACGGTCTGAGCTTCAGAGGCTGTACATTTCTCCATCATTTACCAACCGTTCCCTTCATATCGTGCGTGCCATCTGGGTGGAGGAGCTGCAGATTTTTAAAAAACTCCTGTAAATGGAGGATTCCCAGAGGAAGAGGTGGATGGACTGGTGTGAAGAGGGAGGCTTCCTTTTAAACATTCTTAGTTTTAAAGTTTTATTTTAGGGCTAAACTTTTCTATATTCCTTTTCTTTTCCCTCTAACTTCCCACATGTCATCATTCATAGTTTTCTGGGCAGGAACCTGCTCAGGGACCCCGGGCTCATCCACCGTTTGGCCTAACATGTTTTGGGCTGTTTGTCTAAACAAATTAAAGGCGTAAGAGCTTTGAAAGATGATGGGGCTTGCTTTTATGTCCTCCCCCAGGCTGCGGTAGCTCCAATTGGACTGGAAGAGTGGGTAATGGGCTTAAAGCATTCCGCATGTTCCCAGATGCAAGGCACACTGCACAGGACATCAAAGTGCTCTATCATTCACATATTAGTCATTCACTGACATGCTTTAATGCAGCTCCACAAATCGACAAATAATCTGCCGTTGGAGTTCTTTTGAAATGTGAAGAAGTTTACTTTTTACCTTCGTAACTGAAGCCGACGGTGGAAATCAGGAACATCTATAACAAATCACAGGCTCTTTGCTGTGTCTTCACTCGTATCAAGGGTCAGAGACACTCTTATTAACATCTCCTTCAGAGAGAACTTATTCAGTCTGAGGTTTTCAGGACGCTGATTGAGCTGCTCTGACTGAACGGGTTGAAACGTTTGTGTGCTCAGACGTTTATCAGCGTCTGATAACGTTGGAACAGGATGACTTGCTGGTTTTGTTGACAGCTCGACCTTTAGGCAATGAAAGGACACATTTAAAATAAGAGACGCTTAAATACTTGTGATGTTTTAGCTGAAAAAGTCTCTTTATTTCAAGCTTTTTCTTTTGAAATGCAGAGTTTGATTTTTCTTGATGAATATTTTATACATAAACTCTTGAGGATGAGGATATGAATGGAGGGAATCCCAGCAGCTAAAATAGTTTGTTGTGGGTTTAAAGATTTTCGAGACATTTTCTGGACTCGGGAGTTTCTTTCCATCAGAGTCTCACTTTGACCTCTTCTTTCAGGAGGATGCTGTCTGACCTTTTGATTTTTTTCTTATTTTGCACCAAACGTTTTTATCTTTTTTGTGGGAAACCAGCTGGATGAGCGTGCTGTCAGAATCCGTCCAGCTCACCAAATAAACCACAGACAGATAAAACCAGATATTCAACAAGTCACATCTTGTGTTTTCTGGTGCAAACAAAAATCAAAGTAGTGGTTTTAAAAGTGGGGGTTCTCCCAGTAGCTTAACGAGTCTCGATGTTTTCATCAAACTCTTCACAGGAAGAGAAAAAAAATCATCCCTCATTCATTCTCTTAAACCAACAACGTAGCAGACATGTTTTGTTTTCCCTCCAACCGTTACGTTTCTTTTTTTTTTCTGAAATATATAATTTTATTCTGAAAAATCTCTAAATTAATCCAAACCATCTGAGTACCAGAGGAGATTTTCTTCTGCTGAATTGACTTCTCATTAAATCAACGTTGACATTGAGGGTTTGAGTTCTGAGGAACGAGACTCTGGTTTTGGGTTGTATTCGTGTGTGTGTGTGTGTGTGTGTGTGTGTGTGTGTGTGTGAAGGTTATGAGAAGCAACTCTAAAAAGCAGCCTGATGGTTGAGGAGGAAGTGTTTATTTAATCTTTTTTAACGTTATTCTGTTTAAATTTGTTTTTTCAGATGTTTATGGCAGATCTGTGTTTACTTCCGTCTGATTTGTCTAATAAAACAGATGTAGTCTTGCAGAAATACTACTAAATATGCAAACATGCACAAACCTAAAGCTAAACGACCCCCCTGTGACCTCATCGGTTTATTTGTCAGTAATGATTTCGCAGTAAAATAGAAGTTAAACGGTTATATCCCCCTCCATTTCTTTTATTGGGCTTTTAAGCTGTTGGGGTTTCGACTGAAGCGTGCTTTTATTAGTTTTGGGGCCTGACTTGCCAATAATACGCAACATGAGGTAAAGAAGTGGTTTCACACTAAACTGAGCTCCAAATAGCTGAGAAATTATTCCACATTCACAGTAATAAAAACTCACTTTGACTTGATGTTTGAGCCACAGGTGGAAATTCAACCTAAAAGTCGTGACTTCAGATGTTACTTTGAAATCTAGGTATTTTGTCTTAGTGCAAAAGTGAGACAATATGAATATATGCTCAAAGTTCTTATGATTCTGATCATTTTGTGGGACTAATTGGAATCATTTTATTTATTTGCTCTAATTTTTCAGCTTTTTCATTTTATTATTGTCTGTTTTTTTTGTGTCAGTAGATGTATATCTCTCCTTTAAAGCTTATAAATCTCTCCTAAAGCCATGTGCTCTTTACTTTTCTTTGCTCAGATGTTCATGGAGATCTTTCTGACATCATTTTAAGTCTCTAGTACTTCATTGGGTCTGACTGTTTGCAGAGGGATGATTATTAGTGCAGCAGTTTTATTTTGTAGATTCACAAAAACATTTTCCCACCAACTGGAATGTGATCATGTGTTCTTGTTGACTGAAGGTGCCTGAATTGTGCTGCTCGATGGAGGAAAAATGTTTGTCTGTGGAAGAAACTGAACATTGACATTAAAACATCGTCCTCACAGTCAAACACAGTGGAGGAGGCATCATTCTGTGGGCTTTTATTTTTGCTATAGAGGCTTAGAGGGAAATCATAACGGAGCAAAAGATGAGCATAAATCCTCATCTCTTCTGATCTCCTGTTAATCTGGGTCTGGGTTAGTGAGGAAGCCCCGACTCTCCCCAGGTTCCTCCAGCGTCTCTGCTGGAAGTCTGAGGCGTTCCCAGACCAGCCTGAGGATCGAATCTCTCCAGTGTATCCTGAGCTGACCCTGGGGTGTCCTCCCAGAAGTCCATATGCGCAAAACACCTCAACCGGCTTTTCTCGATGTGGAGGAGCAACAGTTCAAGTCCAACCTCCCTGCAGAGGAAACTCGTTTTGGTTGCCACAGTCTTCTTTTAGTAATTCCCCAAAGCTCATGATCAGGAACGTAGATCAACTGGTAAATCAAAATCTTCACCTTTTGATGTAATTTAGGCTCCTGTTCATCTCAACGGGGTCAGCATCACTGCAGACGCCGCCTGAATCCCCTGCTCCATCCCTCCCATCTAAACAAAACCCCGGGAACTAAACTAAACCTCCACTCCACGGCCAGAATTTCTAGATTAGTCAACAGGAGAGCACTGGATTCTTTTCAGGAAACCCCTGAACCCAGTGAAAGGATTTCTGGGTTTCAAAAAGTTGTTGTCCAGTCCTGATCCTGGTGGGTCCTGCATGTTTAGAGGTTTCTCTGCTTCAACACACCTGGTTTCAGTTAGTGGCTGATTAAAAACCTTCTGCAGAGGTTGATCACTACAGAACAGGTGATTCAACCATTGAACCTAGTGTGTCGGAGCAAGGAAGGAACTAAAACACGCTGGACGCCGGTCCTTGAGGACTTTGGACACACTGCACTACACTGATCCGTTCCTTCCTGCTGGATTTGAATGTTTCTGCTATGAAAGATGAAAAGATTTGTGCAAACCTTTAGACTGTCAGAAACTCGGCTAAATACCAAAGGAAAGGTCCAAATTAGTTTAACACTGTAAAACAAATGGATTTGTTGTGAAGAACGTGTTTGATTTTAAAATGCACAAAATGAGAAACCTAACAAACAGATCAGTTCTAACATAACCTTTCTACCTGTTGAATCTTTGAGCTGCAGGTGTATTTACTCAGATTCCTGTTTTCCTGCTCATCTCTTAAGGGTTAAATCCACCCAGCATCCTGAGCGCTATGGAGGACATAGCATAATATTATTGCCATCAGATGTCCAAGGGCGGAGAAATGCCCTAATCATTTCCTCCCGAGCGCCCCTGAAAGAGGACCAGAGGGTGGGGGGGTTGAACCCCGCCTGATGGGCTGTTTTGCGGGAGGCGGGGAGCAGTAGAGCATCCGGATCAGACCGTGATGGTACAGGATGTGTGTGCTTAACTCCACTGACCTAAACAAAACAGGGAAGAAAGCCCTTAATGCCGACAGTAAGCCGCTTCTTTCAGCAGCGCTGCCCAGACGCGCAGCTCCGCGGAGCAGAAATTACGCACGGAGCGGCTGTTTTGTGGCAGCGGTTCAGGTACCAGTCGGTTCAGTAAACCGCTGGAATGTCCTCTGGTTAAATAGTTTTTTATTCTGAGATTTCTAACTCACATCAACTGATAACACGACCCCCTTCTGCTCTCGATAACGAGATAATTTGTCCCCAGGCTGAATGTGCGTAAAAGTATTCCGAACAGGAAACTCTCCCTCCCTCTCTCTCTCCCTCCCTCCCTCTCTCTCTCTCTCTCTCTCTCTCTCTCTCTCTCTCTCTCTCTCTCTCTCTCTCCTCTCTCTCTCTCTCTCTCTCTCTCTCTCTCTCTCTCTCTCTCTCTCTCTCTCTCTGTGTGTGTGTGTGTGTGTGTGTGTGTGTGTGTGTGTGTGTGTGTGTGTGTGTGTGTGTGTGTGTGTGTGTGTGTGTGTGTGTGAGGAATACCCAGCTGGTCCCTCAAGCCCTATAATACTAAGCACAACATGCTTTACCTTCAATGAAAGCTGAGACGGGGGACGGGAGACTGCTGGTCCTGAAATCAACTCAGCTGAAACCTGCGCTGTTTTCTGCAGAGGCGCAGCGCTCTGCGTCTGTTTCTCACCTTCTGCTCCGCGCCAGAACCATTTGTATTATTTGACTGTTACGTTTAAGCCCCATTTATCTCTGTCATCTGAAGCAGAGAGAATCTTGGATTCCACCTGTGTGCCAGAGCTGATGCTTCTGGACTCCTCGGGTGATGGTCTGTCTTTTTGGGAGTAGGAGACGCGACAGGTTGTCCACAGCGATCCCCCCTCTTGCTACCTTTACTTTGTCTCAGTGATGGCCGTCTACTCTCGGTTTGTGCTCGTGCTGCTGTACGGATGGAGTTATCTGTGCCTTGGATTCTGCGCGATGCTGAAAACGGACAATTTCCCCGAGAGACGGAAGGTGGATTTTACGCATTCAGTGGATACAAAGTTCGCCACGAAGGAAGACCAGGACGCGCTGTTACAGGATACAATGACGGAGCACATGCAGATGCTTTATGCGAAGTACAACCGGGCTGGGTTTCCGTTCAGGGACGGCAACACGGTCCGCAGCTTCAAGGCGCACTGGGGTACGTACCCAAACTTTTACGCATTTTAGAAACTCTTTATCCGACAATCACAGAGCTGACGAACATGAATGTTTTGTTGTGTGACCTGCAGTTATCTGTGTCATTTCTGCACATTTGACTAAACTTTATTTCCCACTGAGAATAAAACAAATCGTGCTTTACTGTTACAACTTTTGTCAAATCAAACCCAGACAATCCACCTGTCGGTCAACCTGTTCCCGCTGACAGCTTCCAGATCTCTGCAGCTCAGCCTCGTTTGTCACTTTTGTTTTCACATGTTCAGATTTGACTTTTAGTTCCTTTAAATCGATCCGGATCAGAAAGCTGCTCATCTGATCTGAGCTGCAGCGGAACTGCATCCACTGCAGGACGCTTCTAAATTTAAGCTGCTCTTGTTTCTTCGACCCTTGATGGGGATTTAATCTCAGATTGTGAGCGTTTAGACTATCTGTTAGGTTGTAGCCTATAGCGCCTCCTGTCGCTTGACGGATGTATGTTTCAGCACATAAAGGGACAATGCACCCAAAATACACCAAGTTCAGATTTTATGCGCCTCCTTTTTAGAAATGTAGAAGAGATTACTGTAAATATGAAGCTTGAGATTTTTTGTGTGGATCTTAAAATCAACAGTCATCTCAGTTTGTTGAATCAGGGAGGAAATCTTATGTATTTGATCAATTAACAGCAACTCAGAGCAAAAACTACATCTAAAACCCAATTCATACAAATAAAGATATGACTTAAAAAACTTTATTGCTCTTTTTGGGTTGAATTCAATGACTTTATTGTCACAATGAAATTAGAAGATCCTGCTATAAGATGCAACCAGTAAACAGTGACTAAAACATTCATACTGTTTTGTACAAACAATAAAAAAAGAATGCAAAGCACGTGCAGGTTACATCATTATAATAAAATAAAACCATAAAGAACAAGTAAAATTTGTAGTTGCAACATTAATATCCAAAAAAAAGTCAAAACTGTTGAAAAATCAGTAAAATGTGTTTTTGCATCAATAAAATCCAAAGAAATAAGTAAAACCAACAAATCTAATTTTTAAAAATACAATAAAAAGTACAAACAAGTAAATTCACAGAGAACAGGTAAAATCAGTGATTGCATCATTACACATCAGATAAAAACAAGTAAAAATGAATAAAACAACTGAACAGCTACAGGGTACCACATGTATATTATCACACGGGCTGATAGTGGATCAAGGGTAGAGAGGTTGTCCACTAATTAGAATATCAGGGTTCAGTCCTCGGCCCATGCCATCAAAGTATTCTTAGGCAATACACTGACACCCCCCCCCCAGCTGCCTCCTGGGTGCCATGAGACTGGCTGAGACTGGATTGTCTCGAGGCACAGATCAGGGGAAGGTGACAGAAAATGTTCTGCTCCTTTGAATGAGCTCAGTGGTGTCTATCACTCTTAAGTAGAAGAGGTTCTAAACCACCTGGACTCCTGGAGCTGCTGACCATCTAAACTGAGCGATCGGGGGAGAGGGGTCTTAGTCAGGGAGGTGACCAAGAACCTGATGGTCACTCTGACAGAGCTCCAGTTCCGCTGTGGAGATTATTATTATTAATAATCTTTATTTAACCAGGAAAGTCCCATTGAGGTTCAGAATCTCTTTTACAAGGAAGTCCTGGACCCTACAGGGCATGTTGTGATCTCTGTGGAGAGAGGAGAACCTTCCAGAAGGACGACCATCTCTGCAGAAATCTAACAATCAGTCCAGATGGAAGCCACTCCTTATAAAAGGCACATGGCAGCCCACCTGGAGTTTACCAAAAGACACCTGAAGGACTCTCAGATCATGAGGAACAAAAGGATCTGGTCTGATGAGACAAAGATTGAACTCTTTGGTGTGAATGCCAGGAGGAACCCAGACAGCGCTCATCACTGGGACAATACCAACCCTACAGTGAAGCCTGGTGGTGGCAGCATCATGCTGTGGGAACTGGGAGATAGTCAGGGTTAGAGATAGAGGGAAAGATGAAGCAGCAGTGGGCATCCTGGATGAAGACCTGCTCCAGAGCGCTCTGGACCTCAGACTGGGGCCACACTTCAACTTTCAGCAGGACAACCACCCTAAGCACAGCCAAGGTGTCAAAGGAGTGTCTTCTGGACAACTCTCTGAATGTCCTGGAGTGTCCCAGCCAGACTTGAATCCCATTGAGCGTCTCTGGAGAGATTGTAAACTGCCCAAAGATTGATGAGCCCAGCACCCCACCAAACCAACAAGAAACAGATGAATGGGTTTGATGTGGAGGAACATGACTGGTCTGTCTGCACATAATGGAACAGCTTTGGGATGAATTAGAGACTCCATCAGAGCCTGAGCTCACAAATTCACTTCTGGTAGAACAGTCAACAACTCCATAAACACTCCTAAACTTTGAGAGTTCCCCTGGCAGCAGGGAGGAGATTTAAAGTATTTAGGTACAGAAGCTAAGAACAGCCATGCCTTCAGTAATTAATTTGTGAATTTTCTAAGAAAATTTGCTTAATTTGAGGATTTTTCCAATGCATCCTGCTGAGTAGCTGTTCGTTCGCTCAACTCCAGCATAAGAATCTCTCTCCAGTTCTCCAAACTGAGATCGCTCTGCTCTCTTTTGCAAGTGAAGTAAACATTTGACTTCACACAGAATGAAGAGAAGAGGATCATCTCTTTAAAGCATTATAACTTATGCAAACAATTGTTTTTGTTTTCTGTTTATGACATTTTAGATCTAAGTAGATGTTGTTGGTATTTTGGTCATTTAGATTATGTCCAGTTGTTTTGCATGTATTAAATTTTTACTTATTGTATTCACAGGTACTATAAACAAGAAGGAGCTGCAGATTTTTAACCTGACGTCCCTCACAGAGTCAGAAGATGTCCTGTCAGCCACTCTTCACTATTACATCGGAGACCTTCACAACCAGAGCTGCTCCAGGTCTAAAAGCTGCGCCCGCCATGGCCCCCGGAGGCACAGCCACATCCACATGGTCATCTGGAGCTTCGCCTCAGTGGACAACAAGATGAGGAGTCTTGGACACTTTCGGATCAACGTGTCCACCCTCTACAGAGACTTCATCTCATGGCAGTGGAAGGACATAACTCAGGTGGTGAATCAGGCCAAACACCACGACGAGCTCCTGATCGGGATTGACGTCGCTTCACAAGGACCCCAGCCGTGGAAGAAGCTCCTGTCCGACCGGTCGCCCTACATCCTGGTTTACGCCAACGATTCTGCCATCTCGGAGCCTGAGAGCGTGGTGGCCTCTCTCCAGAGACACCACTCGGTGGGAGGTGAAGTTTCAGCTCCACACAGCTTCCACAAGCTGCGAGAGCGAAACCACACTGAGCAGGAAAAGGTTAGGTCCAGACACAAGCGCTCAGTCAACGTTCTTCTCCCTCTGCAAAACAATGAACTCCCTGGACCCGAGTATCCCTACGAGACCACCGGATGGGACGAGACCAGCCCGTATGAGCCGCTAGGAACCAAGCAGCCCCGTCGGCCTCGGAAAAAGACACGCAAGAGTCAGCGGCAGCGGATGCCTCTGCTGCAGTTCGATGAGCAGACGATTAAAAAGGCACGGAAGAAGCAGTGGAACGAGCCCAGGAACTGCGCTCGGAGATACCTGAAAGTGGACTTCGCTGACATCGGATGGAGTGAATGGATTATATCGCCCAAGTCTTTTGATGCCTACTACTGCTCGGGATCCTGCCAGTTCCCCATGCCAAAGGTGAGAATCAGAACCTCAGGTCTTCTACAGAAAACAAGCAAAGCTTTAACGCTAAAGAGAAAATATTTCTGCAGATATTTTTGTTTGTTTTGCAGAATTTTAGCTCAAAACTAGAACATTCTCCTGAAGAATTTACTTCTAGGGTTTCTAATCAAAATCATTACCCTGGAGGTCTCAAGTTTGTCAGCCAGATGTTAGCGTCTTGTATCCAGTGATCTCTTTTTTTAATACTTGAGATTTGGGTATCTTTTCATGCAAATCCGTATCAAACACACTCGGCAGGACTGATTAGTGAGACCCCACGTGGCGCTGATGACTAGAAACATGAGTAAAGATGTTTAAGGGCTCCCTGCAGTGTGGAGAACATTAAGTAAACAGAACAGGCTGCATTCAGCAATCAGTGATGCTGTTAGGACTGTGTTTTATTAGCTTGAGTAAGATTAAAGTCCAAAGTGCCTGAAATATGTCCGTGTCATATTATAGATGATAATCCCAAATGTTACAAGCTTTAATCTTCAGCTGCCAGAACAAACTACTTACAGTTGTTTCACTGCCAGCAGATCCTCTTCGTTTTCTCCTCCACGGCGCGTCTGAGGAACCGAGATCACAAAGTCTTTGAAGATCCACATCCAGGGTCAATTTGTGTAATTTAATAAAAAGCAGTTTGCTCAAAGTGAAGTCCTAATGGGCTAAACATGGAGTTCAATCTGGTCAAACTGCAGATCTAAAAGGAAAAAAAACACACTAAAAGCAGGTGTCTGATCTCACAAATTCACTAAAAATAGATGAAAAGACAAAAACCGACCCCAAGCAATTAAGAGACAATGAGAAAGCTCGGCTCCTGGTAGTCAGATAACATCACAGGTATGTTAAACACGGTCGGAATGCTTAGACCTCTTTAATTCGTCGCTGCTCTTTGTAGTTGGATGTAATTAGTCGCAGAAGGCTCAGGGCCTTCGGGGCGAACGCCTCCCTCTCCTGCAGGTTTTCTGCTCAGCACCGTCCTGTGATGTTGCTTCACCTCCAGCAGGTTAAAGTTTTAGAAGCTGATAATTAGAAAAGCTGCTCTGCTCAGATTCTGGTGTTAATTTTATGATGCGACGAGTGAGGCCTGAAGCTTGTGAAGTGTTGGATGCACTGAGTTAGTGTGAAGCATCAGGTTCAATCCGGTCCAACATTTCCTGATATCTGCAGTTTTCCAGGTTTTGACATCCCTCTGGATTTGTTGAGAAAGCTGAGGGCTGCATTCCACTTCTGCTTTTGTACATTTTCTACAGATAACCAGTAAGCACAGGTGCAGAATGGGAACACACCTGAGCCGTCTAACTATTTCAGGACTAAAGAAAATATAAATGTTGCCATGATATTTACTATTTATGAGAATAAAAATAATAATTTGAGGGTTTTTTTCAAACTTAAAAGTGACTTTTCTTCCGTCCTTTTGCTTCAGGGTCTGAAACCGTCGAACCACGCCACCATCCAGAGCATCGTCCGGGCCGTGGGCGTCGTCCCAGGCATCCCCGAGCCGTGCTGCGTCCCTGAGAAGATGTCCTCCCTCAGCATCCTCTTCTTTGACGAGGACAAGAACGTGGTGCTGAAGGTCTACCCCAACATGACCGTGGATTCCTGCGCCTGTCGATAGTTCCTCATTCTCTCTACGCCTGTTCACACCTCAGATTACCAAGAAAATATAGAAACATTCAAGAAATAAAACAGTTCTTCACTGAACACAGCTTCCCTTTTGCACTGGAGGAGAGCGCCTCCTGTTGGTGAGGAGGAAAACGCTCTTTTAAGGGGAAGAAACAGACGATGTGAACAAACCCGGTGGATTAAAATAATCCACTGTATCGTCAGCATCAGCACCGCTCTGCATCTTCTGTGACCCGTTGGGTAAAAACCAGTGTGAAAACAAACCAACCGAGGCGCAACAGAGACGCAAACTGAGGAGAAAAATTCTCTTTTTAGGAAAACAAACCTCACTTGAACTGATGCCTCGTCACCACAGCGCCACCTCTGCTCACATTTGCATGGTTTTTGTTACTTTCTGTAAGTATTTATGTCTGTACTATCACTGTGTTACTCACTATATGATCAGATATTGTATAATTATTGACTTGGCTGCTATATTAGGTTCCAAAGCCAGGAAGACGTAGACGGTAGATCACTCGGTTTTCTTTTTGAGTTTCTTGTTGCAGGAGAGTAAGCTATGTTCTGTTTGACCGTTTTTTATGAGCATCCAAAGGTTTCAGGAGAGGTCGTTTGACGTCACGATAATAGAAGAAAACTTCAAGAGGATGCATTCATTTAAAGATGGGCGTTATTATGAGTTTGTTCCAGGAGTGAAGGGAATTTTGAAATTATTTTTGGATCTAAAGAAACTGCTAGAAGAAAAGTAATGATGTCAGGTTGAATATAGTTGTTTTTGATGTTGTTAAAGTGCAGGCCATCACTTAATGTTGGGTCATATTTAACACAGTGGAACATTTATCAAAAATATATTTTACAAAAGTGCCTTAATGTTTTTACACCAGCTAAATCAAGTCCTGATATGCTGCTGGTCTAACACAGATGAGTTTTTTTTAGGCAAAATGGACCATAACTGAACAAAAAGCATTATAAATATAATTTAAAAACTACAAATCTCAGATTAATTAGATTTTACTGGGACTTAATTGGTGCCAGAAACCTTTTGAAGACCGTTTTGTGCTTCAGGATCGTCCTACGGGGCTTCACTCTTATATCTGAGTAAAGTTAAACTCCATCCGTCAGGACGTTTTACAGCTAAACATCAGTGTGTCTTTAGCTCTGTCTGCTTCAACCTCATAAACTACCTCCAGTAAGGAGAATATACATATTTATATTTTACACTTAGTGACCACCAGGTCTGGTCTGACCCACGGGACTGATATCATAGTACGTTAAAGGGATAGTTCAGATCATCTCACAGGTCACAGATAGAAAGTAGCTTTCTGTCATCTTAACTCGCATGAAACAATCAAAAAACAAATGTAAAAATAGACTATTTGTTGGTTAATGACATAAGTTTCATAAAAACAGTAATAATGAAAACATGCAATTGGCTTTTGCTACCTGCAGTACTCAGATGATCCACCAGAGGGCAGACGACAGCAGGTTTTTGAGGAGCGTACTAATCCTGTTAAAGAGCGGGAGGTCTAACCCTCTAGGTTTATAAAATGTTCTGGCAGTTATTTTAACTCAAGTTTAAACCATCAGTTTCGCATTACATTTCAGGCAGAAATGTAAAAAATAGTTGGAATGCTATGAAAATGAAAATGTTTTTGAGATATTAGCATAAAATCTGACATTCTGAGATTAGATTGATGTTTTTTTATTTGAAACTGTTCCCACTGAGACTGATGGTTAGCCTGGTCAGAACTAATCTCTGTCTCTCCGAACTGAGGTTGTTCAAACAGGTGAGATGTCTTTAACTTTTTCACAGAAAAACTGTGAACAGCTCCTTTAATCCTTGTTTAAGGTCAGAGCAGAGATCAACAGCAGCTGGAAAACATCGTCAGACTTCATCAAACCAAATATTTATTCAGACGTTAAGAGGGTTAGGATGACGGTATTTTCTCGTGTACATTATTCTGTATATAGCTCCCTCCGTTCAGAGCGTCTTGTGATTGGCTGGATTTTATTGTTTTTAGTCGGACATTCGGACTGAGCTCAAATTAAAATGTCAAACGAGCAGCAGAATATTAAAGCGGCGCTGATTAAGGTGCCACTGTACAATAAGGGTAGCATTATGAGTGATTTATAAATAAGTTGTTGACTGATTTGTAAACCATCACTAAGCAGTTATAATGCATCAGATCAAAAGAAAAAACTGAAATCTCCTCCTAAACAGAGGATTTCTTTCTAAAGTGATAAATACCATGAACACATCAATATGTAAAACAAGCAAAATAAAGGTGATCTTTAAGCAAAATAATGAAAAATTACAGTACAGTGTGGAATAGTGAGCCATATATCTGGTTAAATAATGCTTAATAATGTGTTACAAACACTCAAACTTATCTGTAAAGCGTTTATAAGGCTAGTCGTATTGTAAAGTAGTAGTTAGTCCACAAAGTGACCTTTTTACGTCTGGTCACCAGTGGATCTTATTTAGAAATATATTTCTGATAATTCACTATTTTTGATATTGCAGAGACTCCAGTTAGGCAGATTGTTTAACTTTATACATTTTGTACTGACCTTATTTTAGGTGATTTTACAAATGCATGTGATCAGAAGGAGTTCTTTAATGCAGGTTTGAGAGTCTTCATTCATATCATCGGTTTGAAGAGCTTATTCTCACTATCTTGTAAATGTTTGATTAAAAAAAGAAATGCTTGTACAATAAGCTTCATAAAGTATATTTGTATATGGAAAAGACTTTAACACGCATCTATTTATTTACTGTATGTTGCATATCTTGTATAGGTGTGATGTGGAAAAGGGGAGCTGGAGGGTTGGTGGTCTTTTTACCTTTTGATGGACATTTATCACTACTGATGTGAAAGAAAGTGATTCAAAGGGTTTCTCTCCTCTGAGCTCCTCCTTCCAAAGCATTCAAAGAAATGAATAAAAGTATGCAAGACTCAAATGTGTCAAATATTTTTCTTTAAATAAAGCAAAATAGTTTGCATTCCCTCGTCAATGTTGCACAAAATACATGATTTCTTAGTTGCAGAATAAAATTATTTCTTTAAAAACAATAGTTGCTTGTTTGCAGGGACTTCCTATGGGATGCTGCCCCCGTGACCCGGACCTGGATAGGCAGAAGAAGACCAGATGGTAGAAAAAAGATAGATGTTGCTGTATGGGTTGATTTTCTGTGTCATGCAACTGTGTTGCAAGTACTTTTTGAAGATTTGTTTTGCTCAATGCGTGATCCATATTCTACTTTTCATACAGTTCATTTGATCCCTTTTTGTAAAACCAATTATGTGCTAACATCCTGTGCATTGGTCTGCATCTCTGAGTTCACCTTTTCATGAAGCCAGAGTCAGGCCGCTGCACATGAACTGTCCTCCTTTATTTGAGAAGAAGCAAATAACCATCCGTAAGGATAAACTGCAAAGAACAGCCAAAATACCCCAACGTTTTAGTGATTTTATGTTGCCAAACGGTGTTCTGGTCAGACACTGATATGCATCCAAAAGAAATGCTAATCAATTATGTCCTAGCAACAGGCTGCTCTAATAACATGCTTAAGTGAGCATGTGCAAAGCTGTGGTCCTTAGTGATTTATGCAGCCCTCAACCGAATTTCAAAGATGTTAAATTGTCATCTTGTCACCATTCTGTTGATTCAGATAAACACTTTTTAGCATTGAGGGCAGTTCCTGTGGAGTGGCAGGCCAGGGTGGTGGTCCACATTTTTAGGAAAGGGGACCTGAAGTTGTGTTCCAACTATAGAGGGATCACACTCTTCAGCCTCCCTACGAAGGTCTACTCCAGGGTACCGGAGGAGGGTCCAGTCAATAGTTCAATCTCAGATTGAGGAGGGGCAATGTGGTTTTTGTCCTGACTGTGGAACGATGGACCAGCCCTTGCTAGGGTGATGGAGGGGGCATGGGAGTTTGCCCAACCAATCCACATGGGATTTGTGGATTTGGAGAAGGCTTATGTGTCCACAGGGACACCCTGTACTCCAGGAGTATGGGGTGGATGGCCTTTTGTTGAGGGCCATTCAGTTCCTGTAGCAGAGGAGTGCAAATCTGTATAGTCAGCAGTAAGTCGGATTGGTTCCCGGTGAGGGTTGGACTCTGCCCTCTGTCATGGTTCTGTTCATAACCTCTATGGACAGAATTTCTAGTAACAGCCAAGATGTGGAGGGTGTTGAGTTTGGTGGCAGGAGGATCTCCTCCCTGCTTTTTGCAGATAATCTGGTCCTTCTAGTTTCAACAAGTTGTGACCTTTAGCTCCTTCTATCTAGGGAGGTTTGCCACAGATTGTGAAGCAGCATGAATGAGAATCAGCACCTCCAAATCTGAGACCATGGTTCTCGACTGGAAAAGTGTGGCTTACTCCAGGTTGAGGGCGAGGTCCAGTGTCAAGTGGAGAAGTTTAAACAAACATCTCAGGGTCTTGTTCAAAAGTGAGGGAAGGAGGTTTTGGTGTAGAGGGAGCTGAGCCAGAAAGTGAAGCTCTCGATTTACCAGTGGATCAATGTTCCAATCTTCCTTTGGTCATTAGCTTTGGGTAATGAATGAAAGTGAGAGATTATGAAGACAAACGGCCAAAATAAGTTAACGCTGCAGTGAGTCCAGGCTCAGCTTTAGAGATAGGGTGAGGAGCTCAGACTTCTAGACTTGGTGTAGAACCATTGTTCATCCACATCAAGCCAGCTGAGGGGGTTCGGGTCAGGATGCTTCCTCAATGCCTCCCTAGAGATGTGTTTCAAGCATGTCCTGCCAGCAGGAGGCCCCAGGGTCAACCTAGGACAAGCTGGAGGAAGTACATCTCCAGGCTGGCCTGGGAACGCCTTGGGGTCCCACGTGAGCTTGTGGAGGTAGCTGGGGACTCGGGGAGACGACGGTCTGGGATTCCCTCAAAGGGCTGCTCCCTTGACCCGGATCTGAATAAGCAGAAGAAAGGGGCAGCCCTCTACCATTTTAGACCACGGTGAAATTAGTTTTAACTTGGATATTTAAACCACCGAGTCCAATATCCAACTTCAAACTAACGTCACTGCGGTCCAGTTTTAGAAGCTTTCTTTCTGGGCTCTCTATCTCTTAACACTCTGACACGTTTTATTCCTTGGCTGCTTGAGTTGTAGACCAACTCCTCTGCGTTTATTACGAGCTTAAAGTTTGCATCAGACCTCCTCAGTGGTAGGTAGTTCACTGGCCTAACTTTTGAGCTGCTCTATTGAGCACGTTCACTCAACACAACACAGCTGCTGCGGCTGATTTTTACCGTAATGCTCGCTGTATGCACGCAGCTACATTCATACATACATACATTTACAGGAAAGAAATTCAGACCAAAACTGAACATTTTGAGGAGTCAGATTCTTTATTTACACAAAAACTTTTTTTCTCAAAAAAATTTAAAATATTAACATGATTTTAAGGCAACAGCTTCATTAAGTGTATCAGGTTTATACATTGTACATATTGGACTCACATTCACCTGTCAGACAAATATACAGTTTTACAAAGGTCCCTTTCATTTTGAGGAATACATAAAGGAAAAGAACCTAGATCTCATACAACTAAACATTTTTATACAATATATACACAAAAATGTCAAAGGAATATCGTGTCAACCCTGAGCTCTTAGACCCGCTGAAGGTTTTTGGCTCAGTTTGGCCTCTTTGCTGTCCCTCCACACATCATCAACACCTCAGACCAAGCAGAACTTTCCTTAAGAGGCTGAGAACCGCAGCGTTGACTCAGCTTCAAAAGGTAAATATTTCTCCAGCTCAGGCACTTTGCCGTGAGATGCTAACACTTTATAATTTAAGCCAAGGAGGTGTTTTATGTGTCAGTGGAGGACAAACCTGCTGCAACAACGGATTCTTGATGCTCCGTTGTGTAAAGAGAAAGAGACACCTTGATGTCTCAACAGTAAAGTTTTTATCAGGATTTCTTCAGTTTTGCAGCATCACTTCCACCAGGGCTTCATCCTGCTGCAGCCAAAAACAAATGATTCACTAATTCTCTCAGCTGGGAGGCATAAAAGCTCCACAGCTGCACCATCAATTTCTCCACAAACCACATCTGGAGCCAGCATGAAATCCTGAATAAAAATAACTGAAAGCAGTTCTTTAGCGACGGCTGTAAAAGACCAATATCACTGATTAAGGAATGTAAAAGTTTGTGGGTGATGACAGGAACACTGATCAAGGCTTATTCCCTCAAAGAAACCATGAAGCTACACGATGCTTTTAGTTCCTGGAACACATTGAGGTTCTGTTGTAAAACTGCAGGCTGTAATTAATAACTTTGAAACTAAAATAAAAGTTTAATGGCTTATTGTGCTGCAGGACGAATATCTTTGGCTGGTTTCTTTACGAACTCTAAGGAACTTTGTGGTTCTAAACCCATTTTGAGCACAAAAATCAGGAAAACATCTACGTTAATGACATGTTGCTAATGTGCAGCTGTGATTGTTATTTTGGGGTACAATTCTGAAATCTTGCTTTCAAAAGGAGTTCAAAAATCTAATACGAGTTGTTGCAGAAAATGTAAATGTGACAGAAGAGGAACCTAGGATAACTTTCAGCTCTCAAACTGCAACACCAGAAAGGCCTGTCACTTGTAAAGCTCCTCAACTAGTTGCTATACAAGGATGCATGCTTATAAACAGCTGGTTTTGTTCAAAGCGAATGTAAACACCAATGTTAGGACTCGGTCTTACAGGCAATGGTGTTTGCCGTGAATAATGTACATTTTTGAGCATTTGAAGCTCCACCGACAGTGAAAAACGGACAGAAAAATCTAAAGTAAATCTCCTAAGTCAACACTGAGACCTGCTGCAGGGAGACGGTTTTATAGACTACAATTCTCCCTTTCCTTTCATATCTGTTCTTATCATACAGAACCTAATCTCCTGCTCAAACATCAAATAAAACTGGTAAATAGTTTAAAAATACAATTTATACTGATGCAGGAAAAATATCCGTCATAGATTACCATCACTAAGAAAAGGAAATGACAGTTCACTTTATGTGATTTAACAAACATATAATTTTATAAAGTGTTATACACAGGGGGGCACATAACTAGTCCGCCAGTATGCGTGCACACCCCTGATATCATTTGTGGATCTGATCCTTCTGCCCAAATCTGCCTTTGCAGACCGGAGCTGCATGCAGAACTATGTTTGGGGACTCTTTTTGTTGCAACGCCGTAGTGTGCGTCGCTAATTAGCTTCCCCGATAGAACTGGCTCATGCTGTTGTGCTCTCTGACGTCGTTTTAAATAAAGAGTTTTTCTGTTTCAGCCAGCGACTGAGTCTAGTTCAATAGTGACTCCCGGCTTCAAACTCACAGCGTACCAAACATCAGCGCCAGGTTTTCCCTCAATGAAAATGTTGTGTGCACCCCTGGTTATAAATTCTGCCTTCTTTAACCAACCTGCATCCTGAAACGAGTCTCTGATGGGAAAATATTCTCAGCTGCTGCTCATAACAAACATCTATTCACTTTGATGACTTGTTTTAAATTACCGTATTTGCCCGCATATAAGACGAGGTTTTTTTCATTAAAAATAATTTGAAAAGGGGGGGGGGTCGTCTTATTATCGCGCCCTAGTTTTTCCGGCGGAGGGCGCAGTCTTTTTGGTCAAAGCGGCAGGAAGCAGTTCAGACCGCGAGCGGTTCCAGAGGTCTGGGCCTGGCCTAGTTCAAAGTTACAGGTTTACTAGTACTGAGGATTAAAATGTCCAGACCCAGCAGGTGTTTTCAGCAGCAGACTCTGTACAGGTGAGGGCTCTCGTCATTCGCTCGATTCACACACGCATTCTCCCTCAGAACCTCATCCGTCTCACCGTTCTTTATGTGCACCCGACACACACACGCGCACACTCCCTCACACATACAGCGGGTTTGTGTGTGTGTGTCTGCACAATAATTGCGAAACAGCGGGTTTGTGTGTGTGCACGATCATGGCGCAACAGTGGGTTTGTCTGTGTGTGTGTGTGTGTGCGCGCGATCAGCGCAACAGCGGGTTTGTGTGTCTGTTCGTTCATGGTGCAGCTGTGTGTGTGTGTTTGTGCATTTTGCCGCAGCAGCGTGTGTGTGTAAACAAGCTTCCCCTACATGAAAACTCCATCACAACACCACAACTGGATGTGAAGTTCATCAGTGTCTGATGATCGTGAAGCTGCACAATCTGACCGTGAAAGCTCCTGTCAGCAAAGGTGTGTTGGGCAGAGATCAGTACAGTGGACTAATGGACTAGTTGTGTGCACCCCTATAAGCAAATATTAAAGCAGTCTGTCATTATTAGTAGCATTAGTTAAATTATTTTCTCAAAATTTCAATAAAAACTGTTTCTTTAAAAAGTGAATTTAGTATTTTTTTCTGAAGATTAGTCTTGAAAAGGGGGGGTCGTCTTATAATCAGGGTCGTCCTATATTCGGGCAAATACGGTAATATCACGTTTGTTAAACTCTCGTGTTCATGTTCCATTTATACTGCGGACAACCAACCAGTTGTAACACATATGGGGGCTTGTCCGGGATTACAAGGGAATATGTTTATCATTTTAGCTTATTTAAAGAGGTGTGATGTAGCAACACAGACCTAATCACTGTTAACCTTCCTACATTGTTCCAGCAGAAGGTTTTGGATAAATGGATAAATTATATTAACTGGAATGCAAACACACATTACAGAATAAGGGCAGTGATCCTAGTCGGTTCAACCAAAGGCAACTGGACATTTCTCATTTAAGGAGATTTCTCAATTTAAAATGAAAGTACAGCAACGGTTATGCGACAAGTAAGAAATGTGTGTTGAGATTTTACTCAACCATCCGTTTCCTAGACCTGTTGGATCCAGGGTCCTCTGGAGCTGGACCTTAGGTGAGATGCAGGGTTAAAGGTTTGACTGTCCATCAAACTACTAGTCCCACCTGTTTAGGACCAGCAATTAACCTAACCTGCAACCTGGAGAGCCTGAAGAAAACAAAAACAGAAACTCCATCAAACCACGAGTTCATTAGTGAACCTGTTCACTGCAGCAGCTGTTGACTCCAGCTTGACTCCTGTTTTTTCTCATTGTTTCTCAAGTTCTCAGAAGTCCATATCCCAACCAGAGAGCTCATCAGGAGGGCTGTCGTCATCTGGAGGGTAGTTATCAAAGTAACTGTAATCGGTCGGTCCGGTGAGCTGACGAGGGGGGAAAGAGGAGAATCATATTTAAAATACTCCTGAAACAACAGGTCAGGCACATAAAACAGCTTTATATTTAATCAGAGCTAAATATATATTTAATGGTTAGGTGTTTATGATTCGTTTGCCTTCTCGTCACTGTAAAACTCAAACTTCCATACATACTTCTCTTCTGAGTGGAGACGTTAACGTCCTCGCCTTCAGCCCCTCCCAGTTGAAACCATTAAACCACCTTCAGATCACACAAAGTAAAAACATGTCAGTAAATCTACTTTAACTCGACCTCTGGTTTCTGGGGAGGTCATTGACCAAAAAATAAAAAGGATTCAGGAACTGGTTGTGCAGCTTTCTGCATCTCCAAGTTCAAAAGTTTAACTCAGAGTAAAAGAAACCTGCAGTAAGTTATCGATTTTTCTGTGTTTGCTCGGTAATCACCTGATTTCACTGTAACCTGTGGGCTTAATGGTTCCCATTACCTGTGCTTCTTGATGTCAGTTATTCCGTTCTTCAGATTGCCCAGCCGCTCTGCAGGATTCCTCCTGTAACGTATCCAGAGTTTCAGTCACTCCCTCATGGACCCCGTTTAGCTTCACCTCCTGGTCAGGAGGAGTCGTCTGCAGCTCGTTACCTGCACAGCTTGCGTATCAGGTCCTCGGGTCTCTTGCTGACCTTCTTGGGAAAGTCCATCTTCTCTATGCCTTTCAGGATGAAAGTGTAGGTCATCATTTGGTCACTTCCTGAGAATGGAGGGCTGTCGGATTAACAAGAAAAAAACTGAGATTATTTATTTATTTAGTTGTGCTTTTTAGGAGGTTTTCTGCCGAGTACTGTTCAAGTCAGCAAACGATGAATACGACAAATCATTAGTAAGACTGAAGAGATAATAAGCAAACTCCCAGAAGGCATTGCTGCACTGACCTGCCGGTAAGAAGCTCAAACACCAGGATGCCCAGAGCCCAGAAGTCCACACTGAAGTTGTGTCCTTTGTTGAGGATGATCTCTGGGGCCACGTACTCCGGCGTCCCACAGAAGGTCCACGTCTTCTGGCCAGATCGGATCTTCTTGGCAAAACCAAAGTCAACCTGGGAAGGAAAAATTCAAACAAAAACAGTCAAAAAGTTGAGTAAAACTCCAGTAATTTAACTCAACTTGACTATATTAAGCTCAAAAAAGCTGCACAGAACCTAAAAACACAAGGACCAAAACAAACTCTGGACCATTTACCAGTTTAATGTATCCTTCTGCATCCAGCATCAGATTCTCAGGTTTCAGGTCTCTGTAGAGGACGCCTTTGCGATGGAGATATTCGAAAGCTTCAGTCACACAACCGACACAGAATTTGGCAGTGGGTTCATCGAAGCTTCCCCTGAAAACAACAGGATCCAGAAAGCATCAGATCGTCTGCATTTAGTAGACACAAACCGATCTGAATCCTTTAGGATTACAGAGTTAGTGACGACAGGCTTCGTCTCTCTCACCTGTCTCTGAGCAGACTCCATATCTCTCCACCTAAACAGGCCTCCAGCAGCATGTAGACGTATTTGTTATCCCTGAAGGTGCGATACAGTCTGAATAGGCAAGAAGGAAGTTAAATGGTCAATTCAGAAATAAATTCTCCTGTTCAATTTTCCATATTAAAGAGTTTAACGTCATCCTGTTTAAATTCATCATAAATTTAACACGTTAGTTTCTGCAACAAAAATATGGCAATAAAAAAATACACAACACTTTTTCTACCAACATCCCTGTATTTTTTTTAGTGCTGGGCCGATAACGCCGTTAACGCACTGCGTTAACGCGAAACTGTTATCGCGCGATAAAAAAAATAACGCCGTTAATCTAAATTGGGTCACTGGGTCTAAGAGATCTACAGGCATTACCAAATGGCAGACTCCGATCCTGGCCCGGATCTTTCCGGAGTCCGGACCTGCAGCAGGACCCGCTCCCCCGGTCTAGCTGAAGGAGGCGCGGCTCCTGTCTCCCGAACGCTCACTTCACCTGGAGCTGCGGCTCCCGGATCCGACCCGATCCTTCACCCGGACCGGGAGCCGCGGGTCCAGGTGAAGCACGCGTTCGGGAGACGTGAGGCGTGTCTCCTTCACCAGGAGCCGGTTCCGGTCCAGGATTTTCACCTGGACCCAAGGAGGTGAAAGAGGCGCGTCCGGGAGCCGCGCGCCCGTGCTAACCTCGGCATACGCTCCCTCCTCCTGAACCGGACCGTGTGGTTCGGACTTGATCCAGGTTGGAGGAGACGCAGCAGAGCGCTGACCGAGTCACAAACCCGCGGCAACAACTTGGTAGAGTTCCCGCAGAACTCCGACCAAGTCATCAACCAGGTCTGGACTGGCTGTCTGGGTTCCAGGTGTTTCCTGGTGAACCGACGTGTTATTTGGGCCGACAGCCTCAGCTGTGCACGCGCCTCTCGTTAAAGTGAATGTGGCAGCGCGTGCTGCGTTTTTCAGCATAACTGACAGCTGAACATTCAACAAATCAAACAATATCAACACTAAAACACATTGATCTGTCAGTGACTTTATCAGAGGGTTGTCTTTAGTTTTCAGACTCGTTAATGTTTAAATCCCCTAAAGTGGTTTTACTTAACAAAAACATGATGAAACAGCCCTATGGGATAATGTGAAATAAACAGTAGAGAAATGAAGTCATTTTAAGGCAGATTTAATCCATTACAGATAAACTGGATGCTACAATCATTTTTTGACAGCTAAAAAAAATCAGCATGAAGTTATTTAATGTAAAAAAGAGAGTTGATGCTTTAATCAGGTCACCTGTAAACTAAATGTAATCCTTTACTGTCAGGAGATGAGAAGGTTTCTACAGTAAAACTATTAAAACAGAGTGAGCCTTAGAAAACAGCTGTAAAGTTAAAGGAGACAGACCTCTGATGACACATCTATGTGTTTTAGTGTTAAAATGTTTCATCCTGATAACTTGATCAACCATCAGAGGTTGTTAAAATGAGCTCAGAGCTCATCTGGTCTGGAGGTTCTGGTTTGTGACTCAGGTCTGGGTTTCTGAGGGAAGTTCTGACAGGTTTAATATTTCTTGTTAGGTTAGTAACAGCTGATCCAAACAGTGGGTTAGCTGTTACTAACCTTTAACTCTAGACTTGAAGTATCACGACTCTTCAGACTCATGCTAATGAACACACATACCGGTATTATGAACCCTTTGGCAGAATTCAAATGAGCCATTTTAATCTAGATTAATCTAGATTAATTTCAAAATTAATCTAGATTAATCTAGATTAAAAAAATTAATATATGCCCACCTCTAATTTTTTTAAATGTATTTAGTTTAGTAGGTTTTTTTCAGTTCATGCATGATTTAATAAAACTACTAAAATGAGCTCTACCAAGTCAGAGGGATGGAATTAGTGTTTACATTAAATTTAATTGGGACTTTTAGCTTCCAACTAATTAAATACTAAATGATCCAGTTTAACTGAGAAATTAACAGGAAGAAATTCAGCTAAGTTACAAATTACAACCGTAATGATTTAAATTACAAACTTAACCCTATGACATTTTTTTGTGCAAGCAGCTATGTTGTTTTGAATAACTTTGGCTGTGCTAATGCAATTCTTTTGATTTTTGTGGAAGATGTGTATTTCTGGGGGGATTACCAAAAATAAAAAAATGTTTCCCTAACTCCTTCTCAAACACTGGATAAAACAATTACTCACACTAAGGTTCATTGAGTAAGAGTCACCCCTAAAACCAGTCCTCTGGACAAAACACACAAAAAATGATTTCATTTTTACAGTTTTTTCTCAGTGAAGTTTTTTTTATATAACCTGGCAATAAAGGGATTAAAACAAAAAAAACACCAACATTTACATTTTTTTTGTTAGTACTGAAGCCAAAGATAAAATTCATGTAAAAATATAAACACATTTGTAATATTATAATTATATTTCTATATGAAGTTTTAGTTGTGCATTTTTCTGTGCTAAGGACCTTGGTGTAAGGTAAACAAAAATAATTGTTATGCTCTTTTATGACACTCCAAAGCCCTGATAAGTCACCCCTAAAACCAGTCCTCTGGACAAAACACACAAAAAATGATTTCATTTTTACAGTTAAAAAAAAAAAATTTCAGTGCAGTTTGTTTTATATAACTTGGCAATAAAGGGGTTAAATCTAAAAACAAAAAAACATTTTAATTTGTTTTTTAGTACTGAAGCCAAAGAAAAAATGTATGCAAAAATATAAACACATTTGTAATATTATAATTACATTTCTATATTAAGTTTTATTTGTGCATTTTTCTGTGCTTATGAACCTAAGTGTGACAATTATTTAAGAATCCTACAAGGGTTAAACTGCATTCTTGTAAAATGCCCATATTTGATCCCATTTGGTGTTAAATCTCAGATTAGTACACAATCAGCTCTAAACAGTCAAAAACACATGATGCACAGGATGAAATGCAGAAATAGAAAGTGAAGAAAGGTTTTAAAGTAGGGATGTCCCGATCAGGTTTTTTTGCCCTCGAGTCCGAGTCTGAGTCATTAGATTTTGAAGATCTGCCGATCCCGAGTCCCGATCCGATCTTTTTAATATGTTGTTGTGATCAACTTTATAAAGCCTCCAGACCACAGACATACTCACACTTTCTGCTTCAAGCTGCTTCTGAGTTCTACTTTGTCAATATTTAACTAATAAAAACAAACAAGTAACAAAATGATGTCATGCTGCAGACATAAATCCATCCATCTGTATATTCTATCATATCCATATATGTTTAAATACTTAAACATAATTCTCTGTGCATAAAATTAGTTTGTGGTTAAAGTAACTTTTTGAGGAGAATCTTTTTTTTTCCTACAGCTGTTCAGGTGCAGAAAAAATGTCAACATTATTTTAACACTCTGCTCCATTTTTTGCCCAGAAAGAACAAACTTGTTTACTGACAATGACCCGGATCATTTCTTAAGTCATCAGTTCCTCCTTCACTCCTCCTCCTGCTTTATCCTCTGACTGCAGCAGCTCTGAATAACTTCTTAATTAGATTATTTGGAGAAATCGTTTTGGAGCGACATTTAATCAGGAAGCTCCTCCTCAGAAAGCGCTTTTTAAAAATCTTAACATCGCTCAACTATTTCCCGACGGAGGGCGAGTGTTGTGACGTGGTGTAGCTGCAGCACTCAGCAGAATCTCCTCTGAGCCTAGAGGGAGACGCTGCGTAGGGAGAACGAGTTAGCGCGGGGATGACTCGCTCCACGCCGGCCTCTCTGCCTCCTCCACACTCCCGTCGGTGCTTGGCTGCTTTCTGTTCAGGGGGAGGACGAGTCCCGGTGGGTATGGAGAGAGCAGCGAACTCGGTCGCTGCTGGATAAGTTCGCGTGTCTCCCGGTCCCGGCCCCTCCCTCCTCCTGGACCGGCGGAAAGTGATTCAAACTCTGATTATGGTTAATATAAGTGCACAAATATAGACTATATATAAATCCCATGTGCTTTAGATTGTTTAACATATATTTTAAAAACCCAAACTTCCTTCTGAAGGCATAGCGGCTTTTATTTTGGCGGGGCGGTGCGCATGTAGAGGAAACCCGAGTCAAAATCGGGAGGTGACGTCCGATTCCGAACAAGTCCAAAATCACGTGATCGGGGCCGATTTCCGATCACGTGATCGGATCGGGACATCCCTATTTTAAAGTTTTTGTTTGTTTCACTCACTTTAATCCTATCAAACACCAAGAAAAGCTCCTGTTGCTAGGTTTTAAAATAAATACTATTTTAGTGATTATAGATCATTCTGTCACAAGGAGAGGTGATGCAGTCTGCTCTGGGTCTCAGCTGTGACTTCCTCAATAAGTGACCCAGATAAATGGTGCAGATTTTCAACATGTGGGATCAAAATGGGAGCGTTAAGCCGGAGGACTGACTTGACGACGAAGGGCGAGCGAGCCTCAGCGAGGATCCTCCTCTCAGAGTGGATGTGCTCCTCCTGCCTGTTCTCAACAACGTGTTTCTTCTTGATGATCTTCAGTGCAAAGGTGATGTCATCATCCTTCACCTTCACCTGTGAGTGGAGTTAACAGGTAGAGACATCATTTGCTTCCTCTCTGTGAATGCCTGAAAAATACACATTCAGCATTCATACTGTAAGTACCTAAATCAACAGGTGAAATATCGGCAGTGCAATTTACAAAGTCATGCTTCATTTAGTGCATGAATACAAATCTGGTTTGTGTTTGCAGCTCATTAACTGGACAGTCATATCAGTTGAGGGATTACCAATTCTACACGTCCAAACCCGCCGACTCCAAGAGTAGCGACAACTTCAAGTTGATCAAAGGGCTCGGACGGAGGGAACGCCGACACCATGTCCTTCAGCTGGATGAAGCCCGGAGACAGCGGCTGACTCTGGTGTCGCGACACAGACTTCCTGAATGAAGAAGAAACGTGGACTCCTGACTATGACCGAGTCTGAGGCATGTTTCTGTGTATACTTTAAAAACATAATAAATAAACAAGCTGTCATCATTTTACTAGAACTACTTCTCTCTGGACCTACTTGACATGCCTCTTCTTGTCATCGCGATCAAGTGTTGCTACGTAGCCTTGGAGGAGTTTCTGCAGCTCGTTGAAGTTTCCTACCGTCTGATCAAATGTCCTATAGAAACAAGAACCCCACATCAACTGTTGGCTGGTTTCAAAATCCCATCACTGCACAGCTGATACTCCACTTTCAGCTGGTATTTATGGATGTGGATTAAATTGTGGGGAGAAAAACGTGTTAAAGGAACAGGCTGGTGTTGATTTTACAACCCGTCAGGTGTCAAACTACTCACTCCCTGTCGATGACGAGACACTCCACCCCATTCTCATCAGCGATGATGTTGGCTGACCTCAGGTCATCGCTGAAATACAAACGGAGCACAAAGATAAGCAAAAAGACACACTCCAAATCCTCCAGGTGCTTTCATTAAGACTAAAATACTGCATGAGTAATATTACTGTATGTCCCTTCTCCATGTTTCATAACAAGAACAGAAGCTAAATCTGGAAAAGGAAAAAAACACCCCAGTACAACCTTTAAGCTCTTTTCTCAGTAAAACAGACGTATGGAAGCCTGTTTGTGACACCTTAAGGAAGAAAAGATTATTAAGTCATAATTATGACTTAGCATCTCATAATTATGATGTACTTTTACAGACATATGAAAAAATAAATGAATATGCTACTTCGATGCTAGATTATGATTGAGATATTATCTCATAGACTTAGCATCACATAATTATGAGACACTAAGTCTATGAGATAATATCTCAAAATTATAAGAGACTATGACCATGAGATAGTTTTTCATACTAATGAGATACTAAGTCAATCATGACTAAGTATCTCATAATTATGAGACTCCAAGTAATAATTATGAGGTACTATGTCATAATGAAGGGAAAGGGGGGGTGACTTGTGACCACATATACATATATACTACAGAACAAAGTAGTGGAATTTGTTCTCGGCACTTGACCCATCCCTGTGGTGCAGAGGGCAGGAGGCAGCTGGGGGTTCAGTGTCTAGCTCAGCCTGGGCTGGGGTTTGAACCCTGACCTCTCGATCAGTGAGCCTCTTTTCCTCTGAAGGGAGGCTATGAGATGCTAAGTCATATTTTATAGATGTTACTTACAAATCCTTGTTTTTCTTTAATTTAATTTAATTGGTGGAAACAGTCTTCCATACAAACAGGACATTTCCCTCATTTCTTTCAGGTATTGAATTCTGTTGATTCACATAGTTCTGACTTTGTTACTACAGTTTAAAAAATATTAATTTGTCCTTTATTTTCTTATACATTTAATTGCAATTTTTACTGATGCACAAAAAAGCCAATAATCAGAGTGATTAGCCAATTTGAAAATCAAAAATCTAAAGAAAATTTGATTAGTTACGGACAGATCTTTCATGCATAATCTTTTACTTACAGAATCATAAATATCAATTAAGCTGATCTATTTAAAGTCATTTGATGAATCAGCAGGTCAGACCTGTAAACGAATCAGAAGATCGTCTCCAGGGAGCAGGTGTGACATCATGGCTTCACTTTCATACAAGAGATGCTTCGTCCGTCTTTATTTATGTCAATGTTTTCAACAATCCAGCTTTATATTTTATGTTTTTATTATTTCCTTCTCTGGGAGCACCATCACCCTGCAGTGTTTTTACCTTATGAGAGCCTTTTCTCCAAAGTAGTCTCCCTTCTGCAGAGTGTTGATGATCTGCGGCAGCTTGTGGGCCTCTGAGCTTTGGGTCACCTTCACCTGCATAACACAGCTTTATGACCACCGGTTCAGCTTTTACAGGTGCTTTACATTTTCTCTGAATATTTTTACACACATTGTGAAAACACATAAAGCATTAAACCTTAGAAATTGGCATATTCAGTTACCGTCATTTCAACCGGATAAACTGTGTGTGATTAGGCACCGCTGATGCACTCGATATTTTCCTGACGTGCTGTCCAAATACACACATTAACTGTAAGAGGGTTTTAATCAGCGTAATCTGTTTTCTCTGGTTGTTTTTTAAACTCCTGCCTCCCTGAGCTCTTCAGAGAAAACACTGCAGCGCTCTGGATGTTGTGAAACTTCTCTGTAATTTGCGAGGCTTTAAAAACCAGTGGCCCACCCCGGTCGAGGTCAACCAGCCCTCTCGTGGCATCGTCCCGTTTAAGAAATACCACAATGACATCACAGCCATAATGGCCCGAGTGTGTTTTAGCTAAGTGCCCCGTTTGACCTGAGTGACCCTCACTTCCCATGTTGTTCCTGGTGGTAGCCACTCTCAGAGCTGATCCCCTCCCTGGTCAGGGGGTACAAAGAGAGGTGGGGGAGTCGTTTCCTGTATTAGCCCCCTTCCTCCCAAACAACATGTGTCTCACCCTGATTTAGTTAGCGTTTAGGAGCTGCTGTCTCACATAGACTTGTAATGGCATTTAGAGAAATCCCCTGTGGACAGCTCTCGCCTCTTGACGTCTCTCCTTGGTGTCAGGTTGCTGACGGATGGGACGGACAGACGGGGGAGTCACAGAACTCTCCTACAGTTTGGTCAGCTGGTTACAGCCAGAGGTGTTAGTGGGAAAAAATCCTTCTTAGCTTGGACATTTCTATTGAGCAAATGACCTCAGATGTACAAAGAAATCACTAAGAGTAAGTTTCTAAAAAATCAAAGACTTTCAAAGCACTCCAAGATCGTTCTCTCTGTTGTTACTGTCTGAAGGAGGCACAGACAAATCAAAGTGCTGCTTTACAAAACGTCAAGAGCCGAGCTGTTCCAGCAGCCATTTATCAGGCAGGCTGAGTGATGAGAGAAGATTCACCACCGAAACTAAAGCTGAGCCTCTTGTTTTTAGCCGAAATCATCTCAGTGGACACTGGAGGGAAGCTGGTTGGAAAAGTACTTTAATATCTAACAGAAATAATAGAAACCTCTGTGACTAACAGTTACATAATTATGTGGAATTAGTTTATGGCTTCAACTAAAAGCAATAATAAAAATGAGAAAATATGCAGACGCATACAGGCGGCACCTTCTGTGTTCATTTTGTGTATCTCCGTTCCTTGAGAACCTGCAATGCGTACTGAAATGCAGCAAACAAAGTAGTTCCAATGGAAAAAGCAGGGAGCAGAGTTCAAAAGGAAAAAAGTACAAAACAGAAATGGTAGAACTTTTGTGTTTACCATCCAGAACCAGTCTAGACCCACGTCTTACTTTAAATTTGGGACAGAGATGCAGAAAAACGGTTGGTGGCATATTTTACGGTTAACCGGATATTGACCGTGAAAAGCTTCAATAGCCGGTTAAACAAAATCTCGGAAAGGTGCATCCCTAGTTAAGATATAGTGACAATCATGACAAAGATGTTTAGGTTGTAAAGTCTAAATTTAAAATAAACAGTGAATCAGATGAGGGGTTCAAATATAACTGTTTGTTACTTGCTGTACCTTGCCCTGTGCGATGATGTAGAACGTGCTGCCCTCCTCTCCCTGTCGGATGACGTACTCTCCTTTGTCATAGTATTCCTGAGGGGGAAAGGGGGGGGTGAGAATGAGGCAGGACAACAGTCAGAACCACAGCGTTTCATCGATTTAACCATCGATCCTGTTATTATGATTCCTGGTAGCCAGTCCCCTGAGGGATGAGAGTTCAACCATCAGTGATGCTCTGCTAATCTGAATTCCTCAGCCTGCTGGTCTGGAAGGGACCCACAGAATAAATGAAACATGAATTATGGACCCAATTAAGAACGCCTACCACATTTTATTAGAAGTCCACTGTGGTCTGCATTTCACAGCAGGGTCTATGTTAACATTAATCTCAGTGTTCAATAAAAGTTATGGTAGAATTAAGATGTAATTTGTCACTTTATCCATAAAACATTCATCACAAAAAAAGTTTGTCTGTTTAATTATATAATATGAATTTGTGAAAAGTTTAACTTAAAGCTTCAGCTGATATCACAGATCAGAAACATGGATTCTTGTAACTGATACCAGTTATTTATCAGTTCATTCACTGATATAAAATTACACAACTCATTCTACGCTTTTATAGCAGACATGTGTAGAAAAGACAAAAACAACAAAAGCTGCCAGATTACAGACAAACTGAAAATATCAGTAGGCTGGGAGGAATTACATCTTTTTATTAGGCTTGACCACCGAATTGTAGTTTTTATTATCGTTATTTTTAATACCAATAAATTGTACTTGTTAGAGCCTAAGCATTTTGGAGTCAATCTGTGTATTTTCAGGGCCTCTTGATGTCATAGTTTACTAAATTATTGCTTTTATTATAGATTTATAAATTATTATGATGGTTACAGCATGAACAGATGCAAGAATGGTGTGAATTAGACCGAAACTGTCTGGGGATCAGGCTCAGAGCAGCATATTAGGTGCTAGAAATGTGAAACCGGAGGCCTGCCCCTCTGTGTGATGTGGGTCTTTCACGTTTGATGTACTGTAGATGGCTTCCTTTAAAAGGGAAACTTTGCAACTTTTTCATATTTTTAGATCTTTTTCTTGAGCTAGTATGTGTTAATATGACCCTTTATACGGTTACTGAAAGGTCACTCGGCCCCATCTAGTGTTTAGATCAAGAATACAGCGTTTGCTACTCGAATTTCTCCGTCACGGTGTCCCGTAAGTCTCATAAACTCACGTCTCGCGAGAAGCAGTAATGCTTTACGGCATTTCAATATTTACATCGGTATAGGGGAGCTGAATCATAGCTGAAGACTATCGCATCGTGTTCATCATGGCGGAGCCTCCAGAGAAACAAAAAAAAAACCTTTATCTGATGAAGCTAAAAGAAGCTAATTGCTTCTGTGGTTTGTAGTTTTGAAAACACTGACGGAAAACAAGGGGGAGGGGGGAAGTTCGTTTTTACGACAGTGATTTAAAACGGACACTAGGGGGTGCTCACAACAAGCAAAGCTGCATAGTATCACTTTGAGGCCGGGGCACACAGGAGATGTCAGCGCCATGCCGCGGTAGCGCCGCGTCTTTGGTGAGTCTTCTGGTCTCTCAGGTTTATGTTCCTGAAGCGGAGCGCCGTTGAACACAGCTTGAAAAATCACGCAATAGTCCCAATATCTCACGGGAACTGAGAACAGAAGTATGAAGTACATCTTTTGGTCTGTATGTGGTCAGAACTACCGTCGTGTTTTTTGGGATTATCTTTTAATTCTTCATCAATGGGTCAGTCAGCTATTTATTTAAATAACCTGTTTCTAAAAGCTCAGTTACGTAAATGAAACGCTCCTCGTCCATGTACTGGAGGTTGTTTATGTTTGTTGAACTAGTTACTGTTCAGTATATTGTTGTACTGTCTGTGTTGTGAGAACTGGTGCGTATCTTTAGCGACGCGGTGTGGACCGGCGCTTCTGGGATGCACTGTGGCGCTCCCAGTGAGACCACTCTGACTGTAATGGTTCTGTTCTGAAATCACGGCTCGGGCGTCCGTCTCCTGTGTGTCCTAGCCTTTGCTCCTCTCTCAAACCATCTGTCCAAAACATGGACATTATTATCCTCAAAAGTGTGTTCCTTGTCCTTGAGGCGCAGGTGGACTGATGAGTCTCGAGCTGAAGAGGTGGCTCTCCTGTGTTGTGTCATGTTATTGTGTAGTTGTTCATTTGAGGCCTAAACCAAAGTCCGACTCACAACATGACCCACAGTCATCACTGCTGCTATTTTCATGATACATAAAAATACCAGCCAGCTCATCACAGCAGTCTGCTGCTGGATTCGTTTCCAGAACATCATTAGTGCTCACTTTTCTCCCTTTACTGTTGTCTCCTCTGCAGACCAGCTGCAGCCTGAGTGCAGCTTTATATGGAAATGGTCTTTTTCTGTCTCGTTTTAAAAATAAACACAGACAAAATCATTAAGAGACCCTTAATGGCACAAGTAACAGAAAGCTCCAGAAATACTTTCTTATTATAACTTTGATTTAATTATTGCATTTTAATAAATGATAAACACCTGCAAACCAAATGAAAGTCATTTGATGATATAAATTATCAATACACACTCAGATTAGGCAAAATGGCCCAACTGTTTGTTTTATGCTGACACTCCAGAAGGAGCGGCTCATGTTCAAGCTGCTTCAGTATTTAGTTAAGTTTTAGAAGCATCATAAAACTGAGTGACACTGTGAGATGTTCTCTCTTCATGTCCTGTCCATCAGCTGAGCTTCTTTCCAGAGACACATTCCTCCCCTCTGTCCAGGTGAGACGACCTCCGAAATCCGTCTGACTACAGTCGTCTTTGTCGAGAAGGGAGCAAACAAATCAGAGCGACCCTGTGTAAACTTTCAGCGGCGTTTACTGTCAAAACTCTTGACACAAGTGGCATTTTCCTTGAGCGTCCGAGACTGTTTACCTTACGTTTACGCTTGAGAAGAGCCTAGTTTAACACCAGACTGTGACAGCAGAGACAACATGCCAAGGTTTTGTTTATAAAGACTGTCTGGGTGATGCTGGAGCTCTTCAGGGGAAGGACGACATTTCTGTCTCTTGAGTTTGTTATTATACCAAGTAGGAATCCTTAAATGAGTTTTATAATTCTCAAGAAAGAACAGCTTAAAAGCTTCTATTAGTACAGCTCAAACACCCTCAAAAAGCCTGTTTTATCCTAACTTTTATTCAAAAGATCGATCAGCTGAAGCACAGGACGCAACAACATGTTTCTGCAGTCCTCTAAAGGCACAAAACAAAATAAACCAGCTTTAAGACTACACCAGTGCTCAGCAGCCCCACAAGTGGACTGGTTTCCCAGTACAGATCAAGTAAAGCAGTGGGGTCCAATCCTGGTCTTCAGGGCCTCTATCCAGCATGTTTTAGTTGTTTCCCGCACCAACACACCTGAATCACCGACTGACTAAAACCAGGTGTGAAGCAGAAAAACCTCTAAAATGTGCAGGATGATGGCCCTCAAGGACCAGGACTGGACACCACTGAAGTAGGCACTAGATATAACAATTTACCCTTAAAATCTTACCACAAATCTAAACACATGCTTATTTCCATCCAGCCATGTGTAATTAATGCAGCTGTCATTTTTTAATTAGGCTCAGATTGTTTTACCTCAAACTGCAGGTCCTGAATGCATCAGATATGTCATGAAAAATTAAGCACTTAATGGTTTAAACTTGTAAAAATTTCAGTTGAAAAGAACTCTGAAAGCATCTAGTTGGACTTGTGGTTTTATAACAGTTTGTTTTGTATTATTGCTCTATGTATTACACGTTGTGCATGTTAGTAGCTTTTTGTGATGCACTTTGTGACTTCTGTGTCTAAAAAGGTTCTCCAGAAATTAACTTTTCCATACTTATAAAACATTTTTAAAAATAGAAGACCATACAAGTCAGGATGTAGTTCAGCTTTTCAGAGGGAGGAGCTGACAACGAGCACTCATTTAGATTAGCCATCTGTCGTAGTGTCACATTAGAACATATTAGCATGTTATTATTCACAGTTGAGCCTCGTAATACTGCAGGCGAGTCACGTGAATGTTTAAAGATGTTACTCAGCTTGGCTTCAGCCGAGGTGTGAGTTTCTCTTTTGACCAATTAGTTACTCAGACATTAAAAACAAGCTGCTTTTTTTCTTCTTGTAAGTTTAAGTTTAGGGTTAAACAGAAAGTGCTTTCTCTGTTTTTATGACCTTCTTCCCATTTACATGTCAAACACACCTCATTTCACTCCCTACTGTTTCACAAAAAGATCTTTGCCAATTTCTGGCGAACTCCCACTGAACATCTGCAGCTCTATTAGGTTACCGCTGCTCCCCGAGACGCAGGAGAATCGCTTTCATCTAAACGACTGGACAAGAGCAGCGGGACAATCAACAACTGCAACGAGCGTCCTTGAAGTTTGCATTGTGTAAAGATGCTGAGGGAGGCCGTTTTTGGCCCGACGCTAATGAGTCCGACTCCATTTTCTCTTTTGCCGCTGAAATACAATGCTTCTGCAGGAAAACTGCAGTCTGCTGCACACTCTCACACACACACTTGTGTTGTCTGTCACTCGCACATCTTTGAGAAATCGCTTGTCCCCCTTTTGAATAAACACTTTCTGGGGCCTTAGTCAAATAATTACGGTAACAATATACAGCACCCAGCGACGACAGGAATAATAACGGCTCTGTTCATCAACAAGGTAATTTGTGAGATTTTGCTAACTGGAGCTGGAATGAATATGCTGACATGTGGTAACGGTATATGGCCAAATGGTAATGATATTTTGACAGCAGCTATCTGCAATGTGCTGGCTGCCATGAGCTGCCAAAAGCCCTGCAACACATGTAAAAGTCTAATTACCCTTCTAGTAGAAATAGTAGAAATGTAGATATCACTCATCCTCCATCTGAATAAACACCTTCTGAGGCCTTAGACAAAGATACAGATAGTTTGACAGAATTACTTACCACCTCCAGGCAGTCCACTATTTTGCTTAGCTTGTCGTCTGGTAAATCAGCCAAGAGAGAAACACTGAGAGGAAAGGACAAAAATAACAGACGTTACATTATTATATACAATGCATATTCAGGGATTTTATGCAGTTTTTGCACACTGACGGATGCAAACAAATCATAATCATTTTGGTCAATATTAAAATCATGATTTTTTACTATAATTAGTCCCCGAGTAGGGAAAAACGACATTTATTTTGCATTTTCTGTTGAAAAAATACTATACGCCAGTATGGTTCATCAAAATAAAAGCATGTACCTAAACACAGAAAGCATCACTCTGCAGGAACGCACTAGATCCTATAATATGATCTGTGTTCCCTTTAAAGCAGAAGTTTTCTGTAAAGTCTAAAATATCCAGAGTTTACATTAAAAGGAGGCTGCAGGTGCAAACTTTTATCAGCAGGTGGCATAGTTGTGTTATTTATCATTAGCTTAAACTTAGTTATAACACTATATAAAGTATAAAATACTTTCCTCACACTAGAACCAAACAGACTATTAAAGAGACTAAAAGGCCTGTTTAAGATATTAATCAGACATATTATTCAGACATGGCGACGCCAAATAATTCAACTTGATAAATCAGTTGCATGAAGAAAACATGGACAAAGCGCTGCTCTAAAAGCAGAGAACAGCTCTACGGAAGCCTGGATGTCCAAACAAAGTCAGCTGCATTAAAATGTGTTTTTTTCTGTATGGAAAAACATCTAACAGCATGTGGGAATCATACCTGAAAATAACGGAGTCACACATTTTGCCCTCATTCTGCCTTTCAGCTTCACTTGAGCTAACTAAAAAAAACACTACAAGACACACCTGAGTTCAGCCTTCAAAATAAGAGCATTCAGAAGAAAACACAAATCTGGTTGCAAAGCAGAATAATAATTGATCTGAATGATAATCATTTTTGGTTGATTGCATTGATCGTTTGGAGCCAAAATCAAACTCGAAATACAAATGTGACTAGGCTGCACTGCTGTGCACACTAAACATCTGCTTTGTTCACTGTGTCGGTGATATAGTCTTAGCAGTTCACACAGTTAGAGAATTCTGCAAACATTTTCTCTAAAAATACTTCTTCTTTTCAAATTACACTTCAGAAATGCCTCACAAACAAGGAGTAAATGTGTATCTTCGACTGTACATCAGAGAACACGAACTGTTTGATCAGGTAACTTATCGGCTAAGCTGTGCCGCTGACCTTCGGAGGAAGTTGCGGTACTGTTCGTGTCGCGTCTCAGCTGTCCTCCTCATGATGTTCTGGAATGCTTCCCGGTCCAAAGCCCATGTTTTCACTTTGTTCACAGCTGCAAAATTACAAAATAAAACAGAAAAATCACCTCAAAGTGCTGCAGGTTCTGACACTTCACTGAAAAAAGGTGAACCTGATTAATAAATACAAAAAAGAGCTACGCCTAAGACAACTTGGGAGATGCTAACAAGATCTACGTGATGAATGTTCTGCTCTAAACTGCCTTTTTATTACTGATTTTACACATTCTGAATAAGATGGATGTTCTTTTCAGGGTCTTGGTCTTCCGGTGCGTATTAGGAATACGGTGAATAAATACCTCACTACTTGTTATGAAGCCTGACAGTTCCATGACCTCCATACCAACATCGAGGTGGTTTATTATCATGGTAGGAGTTTATAGAGTCCTGGGTGGTGGATAGTTTCACTGATATGGGTGCAGGACGGCGTTTCAGGGATGTCTTCACACTGAAGAAGGATTTCCAGATTTGCTGTGATCCAGCCTCATCCTGATACATCATCAATGGCCTTCCATAAATATGTGAAACTGCAACACTCAGTTTTTGAGTCCCATCATTGTAGAAAGGTTCAATTTGTTATTCTTGACCTCACAAATCACACCTCTACACCAAAACTAACCCCACAGTAGTCACTGTCTGGTAGGCTGTGTGTTGTTCTAGCTGCTTATGGACCTTCAGACTTTATATGTCAGGAAGTGCAGTGGGGAAGAGTCAGCAAGCAGGTTTGATTCCTACAGGAATCTGAACGATAATAGTAAAGTTACTGTAAAGATTAAACTTTTAAAATACTCAAAAGTAAAACAGACGAGCTCAAACTGTGTATTCCTGTTGGTTGAGGAAGTCCTGTATTATTGATTCTAACGACCTTCCTGTTGTGCATTGGTGTCATTTTCCTACCAAACCAACATAAAGAATCCTTAGAAGTGTCATTTCAGGTCTGGATGCGTCCACAAACCCAGGAGGAATTTCTCTAAACCTAAAAACAGATATCTATCTGTAAAGTTTGTTCTTTTTGCAGCAGAACCCACCACATTTAGGCGAGCTACACTTTTCCTGAGCTCTAAATATGTCCTCCTGTGTAACTCAACATGTGAATCCCACATGCAACAGTAGAACTGGGACACAGACTGTAATCCAGTCTGGACTCACTGGGATGACAGTGACACAGACAGGAAATAGGAGGTCGAATCAGACGGGTGGGCGGTAAATGATGTTTGATTATGTCTGTCGCGTCGTCACAAACTCCATCCCTGGAGTGGTAAAGCGGTCGATGAATAGACTCGGTTTGAATTTAAACATCATTTCAACTAGTAGAACTTTCAGTCTTTACTGTAAAATGTTAAAAATCTTTACCTCGGACTGACGCTGTCCGCGTGCAGTTGTACAGGATGGCTAATTCCCCAAACGCAGTCCACACCGTTATCGACGTGAGCAGTTTGTTTTGCTGAAACACGTCCAGCTTCCCATCTGTAAATATTAGAGATAATCAGGTAAAAACACCAAACAAACTCAGTTCACAGTCCTAATGCAAAAACTTATAAATATATAAATTATAATCTAGTATTAGTAAATATCAGGACTGCACAATGTTAAAAAAAAACACGATTGCAGTAATATAATTGAATATTGCACTGACAGTACCAGTTGTGGATAACTTGACTCAATTTTCATCTCACAAGCTTCCTGAAAATGTCTTGAAGTTTCTGAGGCAGCAGTAAAACATTACTGCACTAAAGCGATGCTTGTTTTTTTCTTCCCAGCATGACAAATCCTTGTAACACTGAACAATAGAACAACCACATGGCCTGTTTGTCTTTGAATAGAAACATTTCACCACCTACGACGCTGGCAGTAAAACAACCAGCCCTCAGAACTCTGGTCGTTTAAAAACCAGGTTCCTTTGAGGGACGCTTTTTGTAAAGTTTAGAGACAAACTAAGGTATTTATAAGTAATTTAACAAAAGAGGAAACAAATTACTGTACAAAATACTTTAAAGTTTACGTACTTGATGACACTGAGATTGTATAAAAAACTTTTCTGTTCAGATTTAACTTTCCTCTCTCCTGCCAAGAGCTGGTAAACCAGAAGAATGCATTCAGCTTCAACCTGCCAAAAATAAGTTTCACCCACCGAAATAATTACAAACTACATTCTTCAATTAAAGTCTAGTTAAGCTTTCAAAACAGCAAGAGGCTCTGCGAACGCTCACATACCGTGAATCTGTATAAACCTGTGGGACCAACCGGAGGTCGAGCTGCTGTGATTTGATTGGCTCGTTGTCAGAGAGGCTGCACGTCGACCAGTAAGGGCAAAGGGTACACGCAAACCAAAAGAACTTATTCTAAAATGCTACGCACAGCATCCCACTCTGGGTGTTTTAGACCTTTTTTGCTAATTGTTATTCGTTTATCACTTTTTGCTGTTTTAAGAATCAAAGAAAATCCTGTAACACAAGGCTTCTGTATTCACATTGAATTCCTGACTGATGAAAGCAGGTGAGCTCACCTGCCAGGATGAACAGATGGGTCCCCGGCTCTCCCTGCTGGATGACGTACTCTCCCTGCTGATAGGTGCACTCGTACATGCACTCCACCATGTCTTTGACCTGCTGCTGCTCCAGCCGCTTCAGGTACTGGTTCTTGTTCAGGGCGTCTGTCAGCAGCTTTTTTACACTGGAAGTGTTAAAGAGCACACTTTTAGTTTGCTGTTTGAGAAAAGACCTGAGAAATGAAAGACTTGAGGACGTTGAAGGGTTAAGAGCGGACAGACTGTTGACTTTTAATGGTTTCATATTCTTAATTCTGACATAACCTTCCTGATGAATTTGACGAAACACTCGAAGTCACCTGTAGGTGGCCTCCTTTTAGATTTATAGATATTTATAATGACCTGTTGTAATATTCTAACCTAATAAACCACACTCACACATGGGTGAAACTGCTTCCCATGATTATAAATGTGGATAAAAACACTGAGTCGATCTGTCAGTGGGCGGTTCACGGTTACAGTGTAGATATTCTGGCCAGTAAAACTGTCCCAGTATCTGTTTTTACAGTGAATGGTAACTCAACAGCTGTTTTATAGGAACAAAAATGAAATATATCTTTGTTATGCTTCCTTTTGCCTCCGCCTCTGGCTATGCTGATGTATTGCTGAGCCACCAGAACTCCCACATCCTCATTTCTTTGACCTGCATGATAAATATTTTGTCTCCTGTGAAACGATGACTATTTGAGGCCCCTGAGCTCCTTTCCGACCATGAATCAAGTTAAAAGTGTGAAAACAAAAAACATCATCTCGACCTGTCACTGAAGTGCGTTTGAACAGCTGCGACGAAGAAGACATCCCTTCGTTTGGGAGCTGTAAACTGAAAAGGTTAAGAGGCGCAGTTTATAGATCATAAGGTGGGTGGTGCCTGTAGTGGGTGGTCTGTTTACCCACCTTATCTTGTGACATAAATTTTCCTTTTGTGTGTCAGTGAAGCAACACAGATAAAAACCGAGTCTTATTTTTCATCCTTTCTTCATCTTCTGTCATCTAACAGTCTGCAACGTGTTGTCGAGGCTCACAGAGCTTCAATTAATCTGCATTATTTGTGTTTTTTCAATCTGCACTGGGATTATTAGTGACTGACAACATGAGGAATGCATTAAAGGGATATTTTGATAATTAGATACTCGTTTGTCACTGTTCAGCAGCAGTGTCTACCTGAGTAGCCATGAAGTTTACTACTTTCTGCTTCTAGAGACTCACTCTGGTCACTTGAGTGATGTCACCAGTGGACAGGGCTGGATTATAATTGTAGAAGACTCCTGGGCTCAGAGGAGCCTCCTTTCAGCTCCTGGTTTAGCCTGAGCTCCTGTAACATGACTCCAGATCGAACCCACAACGCAGTCATCCGTCCGAACCGAACATCAGCTGTAAGTGCTCATGGTGGGAGCCGTGACCGAAAACGCCCGGGCCGAATTATGGTCCCAGTTTGGTCACGGTAATATCACACACTGTGGTAAAATTTGAGATGTTATAACAGGGTTTCTGCAGGTTTAAGGAAGCCAAATTTACAACTTTTTAGGACCTGTTTTAAGGCCGATTTGACCAAATTTAAGACCTTACATTCACGGAATGGGAAAGGGGATGTGACCACCTTACAAATTGTTCCGACTAAACCTTTATTGGAACTGAAAGTGCAAAAAAAACAACAACAAAAACCATCAAGATAAAGATTGATCTGCATTATATCTTACGTAAGTGTATTGCATTTACCTAAAAATAATTTAAAAGCTCTTTTTCTGAATTAATGAGATAACAGCCTTAAGTGACCTAGACCCTCGAGGTCTGGTGTGCTGCTGAGTAGAGCTGGAGCGATTCGTCGACGTGATTTTAAAAAAACGTCGACGTCAAATCCGGAAGTCGACGCGTCGCGCGCGCGCACCACACGCACGCGGGGAACCAAAACAAAGTCGCATGGAGAACAGAACTCCGTCTCTAACAGCTTTCAGGCTCAGCAGCTTGCACTCCCAAGCTCTACATGTCACCAGAACACAACCCGCCGCTCTACCTCAAAGTTTTAGGAATAACCCGCTCCAGTGGTGGAAGGAGAATGAAGAGACTCACCGCCCTGGCTGCTGCTGCTGCTGCTGCTGCGGTGGTAAAATCCTGCTACATGGACCTTCTGAACATTTGTTCTCAGCAACAGGGACGATTGTAAGCAAAAAAAGCTAGGCTCACCAAAGAGCAACATGTTCCTCTGCAGCAGGCATCACCTAATGGAGGTCCAGACCCAGATCCGTTCAGACCGGGAAAACCCGGCCAAGGAGACACTGGAGCGCTCCTGAGGAGCTACAAGGGCCCGCGGTTAGCGCGACACCTGGCTCGCCCCCTGCCCTAACTGGACCTCACCATGAGGTTCGGAGCGGAGGAGGCCGTCCGGTCAGCGATGCTCGCGCCTGTCGCCACGGGAGCGCGCGCCGCTCGTCTAGCCGTGTTTCTCAGTCTAACTGTTTTCAGAGACTCACGTTAAATACCAATGCATAAATAACCTAGATAATAACCTAAATAATAGGTAGTTTCTTTAGCCAAATATAAATATAATGACTCCTCCTGTTCTACAGCGATTCAGAGTGTAATACAGAGGAGGTGATGAGGGAGGAACACAGTGCTATACTGCACACACTAACAGAATAACAGTTCAGTTTCATTTTGGGACTATAAAATAGTTTAACTAACACTCAGGAATGTCTGCTGTGAACTGCACAGCGTTTGTTTTTGCTCTACAGTTTTTAAATCTTTAAAACAAGAGATTTATGTCAAAATGCAGCTCATCCTTAGAAACTGTCATTTTATTTTATGTTAAACACTCAGGAATGTCCACACTGTGAACCTCACAGTATTTTGTTTAGTACTACAACTTAATATTTTTTCCAAACCTTTAAACTAGAGTTATTATACTGTAAAAGAGTAAATACTGACAGCTCTTCCATGTTGTAGAACACTGCTTTGATTCTGTTTTAAGCAGAAGATGTTTGGCTTTGGAAAACAGTTTTACATTTAAGTAATTTATTACATTTTTTGGGGCGGGGGGTATTTATTTGAAATTTTATGGTTTTTATTAATCGTGCAACAGAAAAATAATCGTTAGAATAATCGTCTAATTATCCATTAGAATAGTCGACTATTCGATAAAATAATCGCCCGAATAATCGTTTTAAAAATAATCGGTTTCCCACAGCCCTACTGCTGAGTTTCAGATCTTCATAACCCAGAAATCATAGGGCCCTAGAAATTTAAGACCTTTGGACACTGAATTTAAGGATTATTTATCATTTTTAATGATATTTAAGGCCTTAATTTTATAAAAGCAAATTTACGACCTTTTAAGGCTTTTTAAGGACCCGCAGATACCCTGTATAAAGGGGATCTCTTCAGCCTGCTTTTATTTTGGTAGGATTCTTTAGTCTGAATTTGCATGTAGGCTAAATATTTAGTTAAAAACCACCATACTTAGATTTGATATTTAAATTTACTATCATATTTTACATTATTATTTAGGTTTATGTTTTAACATTCAGCCAACTGCAATTTTCTAAATAACTGTGGTGAAAAAGTGACAAATTCAGAACTCACTTTGTCATGAGGAGCTATAGGGTGGCCAAATATAGCCGTTAACTTCCTCAGTGAATTACCTTAAATTGGTGCCAACCATCACTTTGAACACAGTATTTTTATAGTTCTTTGGGAGAGAATTTGAATTTTTGTGACGCAATTTGAGGACAAATTTTAAGCCACAGCATTAAAATCACAAATTAAATCAAATATCAGCAATCAAATATTTCTATATGTTGTTGAGGATTATGATGAATAGGTCACTGTATGTTTTTTTGTTGACCCCTACCTTTTTTAAGGGTTTTATTTAAGCCTTAACCTTAAATAAAACCCTTTACTTAAATAAGGTGGCGGTCAACAAAAAATAATGTGACCTCTTCATAATCTGTACAGAACTAGAACAGGTGCTTTAAACGAAGCTATGAGTACCATCATATCCTGTCTCTTATACAC